>JAXDDX010000215.1:0-387500 GCA_034670405.1 Hoplostethus atlanticus
ATGTCTCTGTGGCACAATAGAGATCAACAGACAACCTCACCTCCACCTCCTCCACCTCCTCCTCCTCCTCCTCCAACAGAGTAGGAGTGTATCTGGACTGGCCTGCTGGCACTCTGTCCTTCTACAGAGTCTCCTCTGACTCGATGATCCACCTCCACACCTTCACCTCCACCTTCACTGAACCCCTCTACCCTGGGTTCTGGTTTAGGTTTGGTTCTGGTTCTGGTTCCTCAGTGTCTCTGTGTCAGATGGAGGAGGGAGAGTCTCCTCCTCTGTAGAGAAACACTCACACTGCTGACCACACACACACACACACACACACACACACACACACACACACACCCTCAAAGTGACACTATGTCTGTGTTGTATTGTCATGTTGGTCTCCTCCTCATCATCAGTAGAGTCTTCTATGTGTCGGTAACTGAACAGGGTTTTAACATCACATGTACAAGAACATGGACGTTAAATATTTAACCAGAGGGAAGTTATTATTGGTCATCGATTGATTGATTTATCAATATGTTGTTTTTAGTTTCAGCTAAGTGATTGAACGTAAATGGAAAATGTAACTTTCATCACAGTTTGATCAATCATCAGTTATTGAAAAGAAAAGAATGATCAATAAAGAGATGAACCATTTCTGCTCTACAATGACTCTTCTGAAGTGTGTAACCTCCAGCACACACACACACACACACACAGTACTGTTCCTCTTATCAGTGACAGAGACGTTCCCGTGGCAACCGGCTGGTGTCATCAGTTCATCGCCATGGTGATATGCTATCAGCTCTGCTCACTGATCTCACTGTGTGATGTCAGTTTATTTTAGTCCACAGAGAATAAACGGACTAGATTCTGATGTATTGTGATATAATGACCAACCTGAAGACAGTTAGGTAGTGTGTGTGTGTGTGTGTGTGTGTGTGTGTGTGTGTGTGTGTGTGTGTGTGTGTGTGTGGAGAGGAAGTGATGATGCAGCATTCAAAGACTCCATTTCCACCTGGTGTTAAAATATGATCTGGATCAGGAAAAACGCATGTTAACGCAAGGTGGAAATGCACCCAGCATGCATTGCTACGGGAAACGCCACGGGTCAGCCGGGTGGAAATGCACCCAGCATGCATTGCGATGGGAACGCCACGGGTCAGCCGGGTGGAAATGAAATCCGTACAATGGGAATCATTCACAAATGTTTTCGTAAATTATTTGTAAATTTGTCGTATTCGAAAACACGAATGTGGGATTCATGAAACGTGGGAAACCTCGATTTGTTGGTAGAACAGGTGTATATTTGATGAACACCAATCGTTGGTAAATTGGATGCTCGTTCCTGTTGAAGCCGGTTTGCAGGTAAACGCTGTTCAACACTGTAAAAGGCTGCAGACTGAAGAGTTGTGTTCAAGTAAACCAGGGAAAAGAGGAAAAGAGGAACTTGGCAGAGTCTGAAACTGAAGTGTTGCTCTCATGAGTTTCAGAAGCATCAGCAGTGGAGTCACAAGAACTGATCACAGTAAAGCATGGCAAGAAACTATGAACGCTGTCGATGCTGTTTCAGCAGAAACACAAGAAACAGTTCAACATGAAACTAGATGAAGGAGAAGTAGACGTATTATCAGCCTCAGGAGGACGGCAGCACTGAGCCGCTATCGACATGATCAGAGGATCAATCAATAACAGGAGAGACCTCACTGTCGGTGTCCAGTCAGCATTGGAGCTGGACTCAGATCAGATCCAGGCTGCATCTTCATCAGATGGTAGGACTATGTTATTGTGTTTGTAAGGCGACTGTGCACGTGTGTGCCATTCCAGGTCCGATACACTCTGCCCTGCAGGCCAGAATCAGCCAATCAGACAAATCAGAATCTGGTGAGCAGCGATAAAGTTTGGAGATTTTGAACCCCCATGGTACTTTATAATAAACACTATACTTCAGAAATATGAACTATGAAGTCACCATTCCATTGCAGATGTATATATGAACAATACATTAAGTATCTGAAGTATTATTGTGTTATGTACTGTGTGTTGTATATGTGGATATATTCCATCAGCTGACCTAGTTCTTGAGGAACCTTGGTAGAAGAGGTGGTGTGGCAGCAGCTTCCTCCTGGTGTTGGAGCAAGTACCTCTGCAGCTTGAACATCTGAGGACCTGCATCATGTTCCAAGAGCCATCAGAAGCTCTTACCCTTGTACTTTCCAGACTGGAGGATGTATTCCCCCAGTACTTCATTGTGGTCAGTCCAGCCTCCTCCCCTCTGGAAGACGACAGCAAGAGAATTTTTCCTGACCACCTCCTCTTTGACTGGTGCTGATCTACCTTGCAAAGAGGTCATCTTTGATCTTCTTTGCTGCCTGACAGGGATCCTGCTTCAAAAAGAGGCTTCAAACGTCATTGATGACGTAATGATGTTAAAACGATACAAGCCGCGATACGTTCTCTTCGAGGCTTCGGTATCAATCGTAACATCACTATCAGATGTCTGCAATAATATCTGAATCATGCCATCACAATGTTAAAATAAACCAAAAAACACTTACATTTTAGCTCATTTTCCAACTCCACTGTCCAGACGTGTTCATCATTTTTAAGTGGCCTCTGGAAACACTTCCGTTGTCGTTTGGCGTAATTGCAGCGCGTTTCTGTAATTTGTTGCGTGTGTTGTCAAATTGATGAAGATGTTTTCTTAATTTGCTTGTGTTTTGTCTACTTGCGTGTGTTTTTTTAAGTTGCAGTGCGTTGAGCTCTCAGGGCCACCGTAGTTTTGCACTTTGTATGTCAGCATAGGATGTAGTGTCTTAGAGTATGAATTTTGAAAGTCAGTTTGACACTTTGCATTTAGAGTTTTGCACATTGAAAATATGTTGTGCAAATTGAGTCAAAGCAATCGAAAAAAACTAATAGTGATGAAGATCTGTCAGTTTATGATGAAGATCTGAGGGAAGACAAACCAGTCTAATCTATCTGCAGCGTTATTTCAACATCACCTGAATCAAAGCACATACATACAGACACAGACTGATCATGAACTACGTTGTTAAGAGACTCTGTCCTTCAAGTGATGACAGGGAACCAGTGTCACTCAGAAAAGACGATCCATCAGTAACACAATAATAAGATAATGTTCACGTTAGTATCAGCTAACGGTTCTGACTTAAGCAGGAGACAGCACGCAGATGAATACGAGCTGAAATGCGATCCACCTCTCAGAAGGTAAAAGGATGAATTAAAGGCAGTTTTAGATATTATGGTTGATATAAATTACCAAAAAAACAACGGCGATCACCCACGGAAAACTGTTTTAGCAGGTGCCCCAGAAACCCCGCTCCTTTCCCTACTTTGAAACAGCGCCACGAGTCCGTTGACATCCATGTTGTGGCCGGAAATATATTACATCCGTAGGATTTTAGGACTACCATAGAAAATGAATGGGATTTGGTTTAGGGACTTTTAGCTAAAGAATGTAGCGGGAGACAGAGACCGGGGTTCAATTTCCCGACGGGGAGGAATGTTATTTTGGTGGACCGACACCAGCTGGGGTCCAACCTTTGAGGTGACTGATATCGGAGTCTGAATCCACGATGGAAATCATTGTCATGACCAAGATTGGAGCCGGGGCCAAAAAAAATAGATATCTGTAATTTAGATTCTAGTCAGGAGAATGAATGATAACGTGGAGTAAAATAAAACCAGATAACCAGAATGATAAAAGTTGCTTCTACCCTGAAAATAGAGTTTGAACGAGGACCCAGAGAACTAAAATAGACTCCTCCCCGTCGGGGAATTGAACCCCGGTCTCCCGCGTGACAGGCGGGGATACTCACCACTATACTAACGAGGAGATGCGTCCATACTTTCCGTAAAAGTGCAATTCACCATATCAGCCAATAGAAGCTGATTTCCAGCATCAGTTCAATAAATGCGGTCGTATTCGCTGCTTAAGTAGCGGCTTCTTACTGATCCTGGATCTGTGTGGCACGTTTTACAGTATTTATATTGACGTGGCCACACACAACAATTGCCTCTTTGTCCCTCCTGTACTAACAGATGGTGACCACCAGAGGGCGGTAAGGAACTGTTATATGTTATTCCCCTCCATTCAATTTGATTTTAATGATTGTATTTGTGTGTATTTATAAATTTTAACGGCGTGAACGTTTAAGGTTTTTTACTGGAGTTCCCTATAATTTAGTTTGCACTATAAAATATAAATTTCTGAAGATGAAACACTTGATGATTAGTAGTAGTAGTAGTAGTATTTGACGTAGTAGTAGTAGTAGTAGTAATAGTAGTAATATTAGTAGAAGTAGTATATTACTATCTATCTAATCTCATCACGTCAGCGTTATTGGTCTACAAATCATTGTTTTCACTCTAATAATAAATCTTTAGGGGACCTACAGTTAGTTTAACCCTAACCCTTTAACACAAAGACAGAGAGCGCGCGCACATCCCACATATCTACATACAGGGAGGATATTCCTATTAAATTAATGGAACAGTTGAATTGAATGATTGTTATTAATATATATATATTATATAATTGACATCGATATTATTGATAACTGATATTTACTGGTTCTGTTGAGTTGTTACTCATCTGTTAATGTCCAGTATTACCTGCATCGATCTTGGCAACAACTTTATTGTTATGTTAATAACGCAGATTTGAATTTGAATTTGACCGAGAGAGAGAGAGAGAGAGAGGCAGACAGACAGACAGACAGAGACAGAGAGAGAGAGAGAGAGAGAGAGAGAGAGAGAGAGAGAGAGAGAGAGGCAGACAGACAGAGAGAGAGAGAGAGAGAGAGAGAGACCGACACTAGCCGGTGCTGTGTGCAGCAGCTCATTCAGCCTCAGCAGAAGGAGCTCGGTCCCATGCAGGGTGCGTCCATTCAGTCCCACTTTCAGTCTCATCTCCGGGTTGAAGAAATGTCGGCCAGACCGGGATATTACCGCCAGGAGCTGAACAAGACGGTGTGGGAGGTTCCTGAGCGGTACCAGAACCTGACTCCGGTGGGCTCCGGGGCCTACGGCTCGGTATGGTGAGTAAGCGACCGGCGGAGGGAGGGGCGAGGCTTCGGTGCCGTAATATTCATATAGTGGAACAGCAAATGCACCATCATAGCATGCACCGTTCAGCAGTCTCGTTGGTTGAATGTAGACGTGGTAACCGGTTCCGGGGCTGTTGGTTGTTCGTGTTATTGTGTTATTTACTTTGAGGTTGAAGGCGGTGTTGGATCTGCCGATCCTCAATACGCCGATAAAACAAGACCCTGCTTGTTGTGATCCTGCCCCCCCCCCACATTCCTCTAATGACGGGATGCATCTCACATCTGGGCAGACCTTCCCTGGGTCAGGCAGGATGCAAGATGCATCTGGAAATCAATTAAATGGGCTCATGCATCAAAATGCATCTTATATCTAAACCACCAATCGATCTGCCCATTAGACTCCCACATCTCTGTCTGTCTGTCTGACTGTCTGTCTGTCTGTCTGTCTGTCTCTCTGCATCAATATTGGAATGGTGAACTGTTTTATTTTGGACCAGAGAGATGCTGTTGCCATGGTGAGGTGTTATGGTGAAGAGCACCTCAGACAGTCAAAGCGAATCCAATGAGAAAATATGGAACGAATGGTTTCTGTGTGATTGATCCTGGAGGGATCAAACCAGGCCTCAAATGGCACTGAGGTGTAACTATTTGAACTTCAATACCCAGAAGTAATGTGACGCCAGTAAAGGACGCTCATGTTCACCAGCCAGTCTGTGATGCTTCATACCAGAGAGACCAAAGAGACGAGAGAGAAGATCTAACGCCGGTGAGTCCATCTTCCTCTGGGCGGAGCCTCGCTGCTGTTCGGAGACAGTCTGGATTCGTCACTTCCTGTCGAAACCGACAGCAGAATTGAATTTGGGCGAATCAACGGCGTCTTGATGGATGCTCTTCTCTGTTGGAGCCTGATGTTGTGATTTAGATCAGGACAGGATTGGCCTGGATCACTGCTGTGCTCTTAGTGCGTGATGCCACCATGGTTAAGGTTGGTGTCACATTGTGGACACCCATGCACTATAATGGTACGAAGCATTCATTCAGTGTAACAGGAAGCTAGCGTCTGTCGAAGGACCCAAGGAATGTGGTTTCACAGTTCAGTCAATATCCTGAAGACGTCAGAGAACCAAGACTGTTCTATCAAACTCTCGATAGGCCGACTGAACCGATAGAACGTTCATTTGAGGTTTTTAATCCAAAATCAATTGTATTTCATGGCAGTGCTTTCAGTACCGAGTCAGAAGCTCCACCCACGCCCCCCAGGAAATCACTTTTATTTTGATTTAGTTGCACAGTGATGAAACAGAGAAGTGAAACGCAGAAGTTAGCACACAGTGACAAACAGAAGTGAAGCAATGGAAACAAACAGGAACAACAGAGAGAAGAGAGAAGAGGAAAAAATCCCACTTTGCTCAAGTGAGAAAGAAAGCTTCTCCATCTGCTGCTCTCAACACCCGGTGTCAGGTAGGTCTCTCCTGGGAGAAACCCTCTGGAGACAGGAAGTGATGCGTTTCACGTGCCAACAGAAGAAGAACTGGGTAGTTAGCATGAGCAGCGATAGCCACCGTGGCTGAACAGACAAAGAAAAGAGCGCCACCTACAGGAACTCATTGCTGATGATGAAGCAGACCTCTTCATCTGCTGCAGGGTTGAGGAACGTCCGAGACATCGAAACTATGAACACACAGCATCACAGTGAGGAAGGCTGCACTGACGAAATACCTCCTCCTTCCTCTATTATGCACACACACACACACACACACACACACACACACACACACACACACACACACACACACACACACATCCCCCACACCGCCCTGTCCTGCCCTGCATTGTTAATGTTGATCTCCAACCATTGTCGCTGACTTTCTCATGGAAAGACTTGATTAGCAAAGGGCTGGGGGAGGGTATGAGGGTGTGTGTGTGTGTGTGTGTGTGTGTGTGTGTGTGTGTGTGTGTGTGTGTGTGTTGCTAGGGGGTTGGGATACCTCCACGGTCCAGGGATAGTCTCAGTAAACGGGCCCTCTGGGGTCAAGGGTTAGACAAGCTCATATAATGTATTGTAGCTTCCTCTCCTGCAAACCCCGGTCGGTCCAGTTGAAGATTCTCCTGTTTCCTGATGGAACCGGGCCAGGTTCTGACCGGCTGAGACGTAACACCAAGAGAACACCACGTCGGAGCGAGAACCTTTATCTAACTGGGACTGCATCACATTGTTGCTTCCTGTCAGAGGACAAGATCGCTACAAGGCATTGTAAAGATGGAGATGCATGCAGCTTGTGGTTATTGGGTGTGTGAGTAGTGAGGGGGGGGGGGGTGTTGGATGCTGTGTTGTCATGCGTGGACATCATCAACAAATGAATCACATCAGCTCTGATCAGACAGGATGGTGCACCGTGATACCAAGATGAACAGCGTACTTCCTTCTTTGATTTGGCTCTCCAGCTGAATCACCTCCCATCGGATATCTCACAACAACCCACCCCCACCCTCCCCCGCCCCCCTCCCCCGCCCACGCCTTCCCTTTTTGAAACCGGAGGTGCACCAAGAGCTGGGATTGAAAAAGAAAAAAACCCATCAGAGACGAAAGAAGAAGACAGAAATCGATGCGTCGGCGGGTAGAGAGGTGCAGCCAGAGCCATGTATGGAAGAGGAGGAGGACGGTATGTGATGGGCTCAGGCCTGGTTTGTGTCCGGGGGGGGGGGGGGGGGGCTGGCTGCCTTCCTGGCTGAAGCCTGGCAGGAGCATCTGGTGCTTTGGAGGCAGTCTACTGTACCCGTGCACCATGTACAGTAGGTCACCGTGGAACGATGCAGTACACCCTGAGGGCATTGGGTTTCAGCCCCAGTGGGAACCCTCAACCCTGAAACACTGGGAGCAGCTAGCGGTGGTGTTCGGTGTTCCTGGTCTTCCCCCAACCCCCCTTGATTTGAACATCCACTTTTTCACTCTCAGTGTTTCACTTCCTAGTCCTTGCTCTCAGTTTCTGCAGCGTTTCCCAGTGTGTTATTATCAGCGGTCAAAAGACTGTGGTGCAACACAGGCAGCAGCAGGCTCAAAAGAGGCACATGGAATAAACCATCACACTGGTATAATATGTAATCTCTCTCTCTCTCTCTCTCTCTCTCTCTCTCTCTCTCTCTCTCTCTCTCTCTCTCTCTCTCTCTCTCTCTCTCTCTCTCTCTCTCTCTCTCTCTCTCTCTCTCTCCTCTCTCTCTCTCTCTCTCTCTCTCTCTCTCTCTCCAGTTCTGCTTACGATGTGCGGCTACGGCAGAAGGTTGCGGTGAAGAAGCTGTCCAGGCCCTTCCAGTCTCTGATCCACAGTCGCCGTTCGTACCGGGAGCTCCGGCTGCTCAAGCACATGAAGCACGAGAACGTTAGTGCGCCTCGTGACACCGCAGATAAGACGGCAGTGGTGGTTTGTCGCCGGTATTGATCAGCCGCTCTTGTCTCTTTCTCTTCACAGGTAATCGGGCTGCTGGATGTCTTCACGCCTGCTGCGACGTTAGAGGACTTCAATGAAGTGTAAGTCTTTTGTCCTTTTCGTCGTCGTAAAACTCACCGGTTGTTTCTTAGCGGCCCGATAGATTCTCTGTGTGAGGATGATGATGTGAGGTCTGATCGCCTCCTGTTTCCCAGCTACCTAGTGACGAACCTGATGGGGGCGGACCTCAACAACATCGTCAAGTTTCAGCGGCTGTCCGACGAGCACGTGCAGTTCCTCATCTACCAGCTCCTCCGCGGCCTCAAGGTAGTCGACCGACACACCGAGCACCGAGCAGCATCCAGAGCAGACCGAGTCACCGCTCCCACTTTATTTCATGACCTCTGCCAACAATGTTTTCCTCTCAGCAGGATGTCACAATGGCTTTAATTTTGCTTTTTAGACAGAACTAATTGTTGAATCGTCACTTCTAGTTCCAAAATTCTGTTTTACCTTATTTGGTGCCTGAATGATCTCACCATGAAACGTTCAAATAAACCGATCAGAACATGCTGAATGTGAACACACCCTCGACTTCCTGTCAGAGAGCGTTTGGTTAGAGTGTGTGTCTATAGGTATACGTGCCATGCTGTTGAAACAGTGAATTGGTCAGGCGGCCAGTCGACTACCCAGCCTGCCTAGTCACCAAAGAGCCCTCCTTTAGCCAGGGGCCAATGCAGGAATGCACCGCTGACCCCTCTCCTTTATGTCTCTCCTCTCTCCTCCCCCATCCTGTCCTCTGGTGAACAGTACATCCATTCAGCAGGATTGATCCACAGAGTGAGTGCTGCCTCTTGCCTTCTTTCTGCACCTCCTTCTTTCACTTTGACGTTTTACTAAAGAAAACACAACAGAAGCTACGAGATTAAAACTGAAAAGAAAAGATGAACGCTTTTTAAACCTTCCAGTCTTCCTTGTCTAGTCTATCCTTGATTTGGTCAGTGATCTCCTAGTAATATATAAGTGAGTTTGTAGAATAGCATCTAATCCTGATCTGGTAGTGACATAGATGGGATCCTGCCATCAATCTAGAGATCACTGAATTTGGGGAGACCAAACCTTCGGCACTGAGAGGATCCATGTTGCCCTGGAGGGAGTTTGTTGTTGCTCCCTAAATAGAAACCTCAGTCAGATTAAAAGCCAAAGAGCAAAAGTTTCTCTTTGGTGGTTTGTTGTTTTTAATTGTTGTCTCTGAGATCCATCAGCAGGAATATATTTTGATCCATCTTTCTGTTTCTTTCCGTCCTCTTTATTCACCTCATTTCTCTCATCCTTTGTCTGGTTTCTTTCCCAGGACCTCAAGCCCAGTAACGTGGCAGTGAATGAGGACTGTGAGCTGAGGGTAAGACCAGACCTTCCATTTAAACCCTTTACGCTCTCAGCACACATCAGTCATCAGCATGAAACATCCCCTTGACAAACTTTGTACCTGCCCGACAGATCCTTGACTTCGGATTGGCTAGACAGACAGATGACGAGATGACAGGGTACGTGGCGACTCGCTGGTATCGAGCGCCGGAGATCATGCTGAACTGGATGCACTACAATCAGAACGGTGAGAACTGATCTGGAACAAGCACATCATCAGAAAACGACCCTCGTCACTACCATATCATCACATACCGCTTCAGTCCAGTCAGTATTTCAAACACACAGATGATTCTCTCCTCCAAAACAAAACCATTTCATAAGAAAAGTTCTCAACATGAATCTTTCCATGCAAACCAAAGTGAGTTTTAGTTCTTTGGATATCTCAACTCTTTGTGTATCGCTGTTCTTGTGGAATGACTAAACCTCTGGTGTGTTTCTGTTCCAGTTGATATTTGGTCAGTGGGATGCATCATGGGAGAACTACTGAAGGGAAAGGTCTTGTTTCCTGGAAATGATTGTATCCTTCATCACCGCAGAATGACTCGAGAGAGAGAGTGCAACGTACTTTGCAGTTTCTTCCTTTCCAGAGAACCTCCATTACCTCCAGAAGGGCTCTCCGGACTCACCAGACCTCTTGTGGATTTGCATTACAATCCGTGAAGGGGGGGGTGCATCGGCAGAGAGTGGGGCTGAATGGGGACGTTCACAAAAGACTGAATGATCTAGGTTGTTGCATTCTCTGTCTAAAAGCAGAACGAAAGCGAGTGTGATTTAGTGATCTTTGTGTCATGGGACTTCTGCTGTCTAGAGAAAACCACTTGGCTTTCAGCAACACTCAGCAAGTCAAGAGTGTCTGACTCGTGTTTAATGACCTCGCCCTGCAGGGTGATGACTTTCCCCAATCTCGACAGCTCCTTAACTCCTCCTGTCCTAAGATATCGACCAGCTGAAGAGAATCATGGAGGTGGTCGGCACTCCCACGCCCGAGCTCCTGCAGAAGATCTCCTCTGAACATGTGAGGGAGGAGCGAAGGGATGGAGGGATGGAGGGAGGGATGGAGGGTGGATGAGAAGAGTGATTCCTGGTTGAATGGGAACGTTAAATAGTGCTCCATGCAAGCACTGCAGCATGCTTCCAATGACCCGTTGAAACGTTCCGATTGATTAGGCATTTGACTGACATGGTTGATGAGTGGATAGTCAATACCTGGGGGGAGGATGATCGATCACTTTATTGACTAACTATTTGACACCTAGAGCGGCACATTGTCACATGTTGTGGGTTGTACATTGGTCTCTATTTGCAGGCTCAGAAGTACATCCAGTCGCTGCCCTTCATGCCCCAACAGGACCTGGAGAAGATCTTTAGAGGAGCAAATCCATTAGGTGGGTGATGCACTGCAGGTTGGATTATCAATTCATCAAAATCAATTGAACACCAGATGATTTGAGCGGTCACTGAAGCTCAAGGTACCCTGTTCATAGCAGATTGGAGTTTTAGTTCTACAAACATGGAGGCGGAGCTACTCTGGAGCCGAAACGATTTAATTGGTTGAGGTAAACATCAGTGGGCGGAGCCAAAGAACTAGCTAATTAGCTAACTTGCAAACTTGAATGGCAAAGAAAGAACATGAATAGGAATATGAAAAAAGATATAAATATAAATATATAAAACATAAATGGCAATGACTTCTTTCTTCATTCATTCATGATCTTGGATCAGCTAGGCTAACTAGCTAACCTAGATAACCTAGATTGTATTTTTTCAGTTAGTACAATATGAACTAGCTCCTCTGTTCGCTGCAGTCCAACATTACTCAACTGGTTTAGTGGTTCTTCGGCCCATTGACTCAACCCTGGAGTCGCCAGAGCAGCTCTGAGAAATCTACCTCCATATCCACATAACTCTCTCTCTCTCTCTCTCTCTCCCCCCCCCCATTAGCTGTGGATCTACTGAAGCGTATGCTGGTTCTGGACTGTGATGGGAGGATCTCGGCCAGTGAGGCTCTCTCCCACCCCTACTTCTCCCAGTACCACGACCCTGATGACGAGCCGGAGGCCCCGCCCTACGATCAGACACTGGAGAGCAAAGACCGAACACTGGAGGAATGGAAGGGTGAGTGACAGGGAGGATGGGTGAGACAGTTTGGATTTGGGAAATAGAAATAGAAAAATGCACTTTGTGTACATTTGACCCCAGATGTGACCGTTACACTCATTAACTAACTATTAAAACACTTGTTTCCATTGTGGAAGAGAAAATAACGATAGCTTGACGTACAATATGAAAGGAAAACACAACCTACACATCATAGGATGCACATGGCACTAGATGCCTTAATACTGGCCTCTTCTCAGTTGTTCCACAGTAAGGTTCTCACTTCCTTTTGAAACAGGACAGGTTGTGATTTTCAACGTAGCCGGTTCCACAAACTGATACCAGAGCAGCAAAATGACTTTCAAGCTGCAGAGCTTTTCACTTTGGGGATTATGCAGGAGTGAAAGCTTGAATCAGATTGCTGACTACAAACCATAGTAATATGAGAACACCAATAAAGACAAAATATCGAGATATTCTGTGTATCTTTCTGCTAGCATGTACAATGCAGAATAAAAACCCAAAACGTGATGTACATACTGTATGGACAAACGTATTCCTGGGATTAGTTGTTGGTCGATGTGCAGTTGACTGCTTGTTACCTGGAAGCCTATTGGCTGATCAGTGACTGGCCGTCATGAGTGTATATTGGTCTCTATATCGCTCCCACTTTGGACTGGTAACTGTTCTAGCCAGTGAATAAAGGCTAAGCTGCCTTGGTATTGAATATACACAGTAATATGAGAGTTGAGATACACAGGGGCATTTATAACATGAGACACATGAGAAGGTTGTTCTGGTTTGTGAAAACTGTCCTGGGTGGTTTATTAGATATCTGATGTTTTCTATCCAGGTTATTAACAAGCAGGATCATAATGGCACTGAGCTCGCACCAGAAGCTTCTTGGTTTTCATATTAAATGACCTGGTGTTGCAACTCACTTTTTCACAATGTTTTTTACCTTAGGAGAATTTAAACCCCGCCCACCTCCCTCAACATTCAGCTGACGTAGCTTCCTTCCTTTTCTCTCTGTCTGTCCACAGAGTTGGTGTTTGAAGAGGTGAACAGTTTCAAAGCACCCGTCAGCAAGACAGACAGCCTTCAGGTGGAGCAGTAAGCCTCTCTCTTGCTCCGCCCCTCCTTTTACCTGGAGAAGGACCGCCCACCTTACCAAGTAGTGTGGGAGGAGCCGAGAGAAACTGCAAGCCAATTTGAAGACGACTCTGCATTCCCTGGGCATGACGCCTCTCCCCCTGCTCGGTGTGACTGTGTTTTTGTTTGATCGCCTGTCGTGAGTTTATTTGAGGCAGGGTGTGGTCGTCTCCTAGGATTACAGTTACAGGGACCATTTTAGAATCGGTTAGAAGGAGCTTTCCAACCCAGAGAGTTGCTCCCTCTCGTGTTTCTGCTCACTCCAGGCGGGATTTAAAGAGGAACTGGTCCTACCTTGGGCAGATCAGGAAGGCCAAGCAAGTGAGGATTCATGGGAAGGAGCAACTTGACGGAGCGAAACAGTGTTTACAGACTGAGGGCAGAGGAGGAAGGAAAACGCACACTAGGACTTCCAAAGCTACCGTAGAGCTGGTCCCTCATCCTCATGACAGATGCCATAAGCAGTCAGAAATGTTGTTTTTATATATGGAATTCAAGTCTGAAGGCCGGCACCATGCCACGTCATGTCCTGGAATCTACTTTGCTTAGCGTAGTCAGCCTGCATCCTGTTGCATGAGTGTTTTGTGCATACTATCATACAGCATAATACCCATACTGTCTTGCAGCCGTTAGGACTGCTTATTGCATCTGCCGTGCCAGTGCAGAGAGAGCTTGATGAGCGAGGGTCAAGGTGAGGCGTCACCAGGAATCGCGACCAACTTTCGAGTTGTTTTGTCTTCATATTTTAGTTACAAGAAAAAAAAAAAAAAGCCCTGTCCTTCCCTGGGCGAGGATTGTCCTCAGCAGCTTACAAAACAGTAAATGCCAATTGTGCTATTAATTATCAAGATCATAAACATGCCAAAGCAGCAACAGGGTTACAATCTGCTGTAAGTGTCTGATTACAGTGTGACCGAGCTTCTCAGCTGCAGCAGGTTGGACTGGTCCATGTTGTGTTTACACGCATTAAGACAAAGGACATTTTGTAAACGATCAGGAGGTGGTCAGAGACGTCCCAACCAAGCTGATCATTCCCATAAAGAATAGCCGTGACTTACAGGTTGCCCGTGGCAACCAGGGAGCTAATTAGTGATGTTTCCTGTTTTTTTTTAAATGGTTCAAATGTATATATACTGCAAAAAAACAATTCAGACGGGACACATGCGTTGATCACCGCTGCATAAAGGCCTTGAGGACGTTCATTACTGTGATTACAGGTACTGACACACCTCGGACCTGGTTGCAACATTATTGTACCAAGAGTCTCAGTGAGGAACGACCTCTCAGGTGACATTCCTATAATATAACACAGACAGCATGAGCTCAATGGCCGTAATCGTTAATACCTAGCCCCCCCCCCACCTCCAGATTGTAGCTTTTGCAAACATTTCTAGGAGGCAGAAATAATCTCATTGGTCGAGTTAAAGACTAGCTAGCTAGCTAACATTATGAAGCCTAGTGCTCTGGATAATGATAAAATGCAATCCAGTCATACTGAGTTATCTAGGTTAGCTAGTAGAAAAAAAGATGTCATTGCCATTTGTATTTTGTTTGTCACTACTGGTAGTGACATGGGCGTACGTACACCTACTGGAGCGTATTGCCTTTATCTGTAATGTGCATGCCGAGTCATTTGGTGTTTCAGGCAGCAGATAGTTGATTTGATGTTTAACTCAACCAATCAGATTGTTTCTGCCTCCAGAGCTGCTGTCGATCCCTCCGAGAAAGGTTTGTCGACCTAAAACTCCCAACTTCCTGTTGTGTTCAGCTCCGTAGTGGAGGTCTCTGGGAGGAACTGGTTCTTTTCATGGCACACTGCAGTGCTACATGTAGCATCGTAGTATTGTGCAAGTGGTCCAATAACAATGAACACATTGGATCAACCCGTCTGTCTGTGTGTTAGCGCTCCGTTAACCTCTGAATGTGGAAGTGTTGATGTTGAAGTACACATGTTGTAACTGTGGTGGATCTGACTAGCAACTGCAACCCGAATGTATTACAATATGTATGTTACAAGTAACAAGTGTCTTTTGATTACATGGTGGCATGTAAGTCAACAGTGTGACTTTCCAATCACTGAACTGAATGTCAACACTTGGTTTTCAAACCACTTTGTTCATCGTCTTTGGGGAACATGACAGTCGAGGCTTCACATAATAAACACCCGAATTTCTGTTTGTCAGTTATTTGTATTTTATTAAATGTTCTGTTACTGTCAATAACATAACAATAACATGATAATATGATAACTCATTTGATAATAATAATAATAATAATAATGATAATAACAATAACATGATAACTAATTTGATAATAATAATAATAACATGATAACTCATTTGATAATAATAATAATAATAATAACATGATAACTCATTTGATAATAATAATAATAACATGATAACTCATTTGATGATAATAATAATAATATGATAACTCATTTGATAATAATAATAATAATAATAACATGATAACTCATTTGATAATAATAATAATAACATGATAACTCATTTGATAATAATAATATGACAACTCATTCCTCTTGTTAAGCTGTGTAACGAGGTACCGATGTCTGATCAGTAGGTGTCAATCATGATTGATTTTGTGTGACTTGGTTTTAGTCAATGCCAGGTCCTCAGATTGTTGTCCCTATATCTCATGGTAACACTCCAATGAAAAATAACTACTTTAATACAGTTTAGAGAGATGTAGTAATATCCAATGTTGATACTCAACATGATACTTGTTAAATGTTTAACAAAGCATCAAATCAATACCACAGGCACTATAAGTGATTTGATATTTATGATGTAAAATAGTAAACTGATGTAATTTATATGAACAAAGGAATCTGAAAGGAAAAGGCAGAAATTAATACTTCTTTTTATTTATTTTTTTAGATATAGCTGGTTTTATGGCTGTTTTCCTCATGGTGACCAACTGGAGAATTGACCCTCCTGCATCTCTGGAGGAATATTACAGGAATATTACAGGAATATTACAGGGATATTACAGGGATTGTTTCCTTGGGCAGGCAGATGTTTGGTCGTTTCCCACATTGTCTGAGACGACACACCCAGGAGCCAGCCTACCACCACGTAGTGTGTGTGTGTGTGTGTGTGTGTGTGTGTGTGTGTGTGTGAGGGGGGCGGGTTGTTAGGCGACCATGCAAGGCGTTCACATTGGTCCGGTGGTCATCTGGAGGAATGCGCCTCTCCAAATTCTCCTCATTGTGTATTTTGGCATTTTCAAGAAGAAGTCCATCCAGACGTCTCGGTTCTTTTTATGAAAGGACACGGTAGCCCGGAGCTGAGCGTCGGTGGGTCCAGATCCGGACCTCAGTCCTGTCGGTCGGTATGTCTGTGCGGTCGAGGACGGGATTTTACCGGCAGGAGGTAAACAAAACCGCGTGGGAGGTTCCGGAGAGGTACCGGGACCTGAAGCAGGTTGGGACGGGAGCCTACGGGACAGTCTGGTGAGGAATAACTGAACTCTGATCGATACTCTGATCGATACTTTGATCAATACTGATTCCATGTGTTTAAACCATCAGAAGGCCTGGAGGTGTTCACACATCCAGATTGCTCCGTTTCATGTTTTCATCTAATGTGAAATAATAAATAAATAACAGTATGGGAGTAACGAATTACTTTAGTCACGGTAATCGAGTAGCTTCTTTGTGTACTTCAGAGTATCTTTATGCAGTAATGCAGTAACGCAGTGATTTTACTTTTACTTTGCACTAGCATTGTAATCGTGTTGATTTGTTGAAGCACTTTATTTTGTAAGGTGTTTAAATTAAAGTAATCTGGTTTGAACTCTGACCCTTTTGCATTGCAAAAACTCTTTTGTAAAAATAAGTTACTCAGTAGCTTTGAGTACATTTTGAAGGTGCTTTTTCTTTACTTTTACTTCTCCATTTCAGCAAAGTAAGAGTACTTCTAGTTGAGTAGTGTTGGTATCGCTCCTCCGCTGTAAAACACCATGTTGGCTCTGCAAAGGCTTTTGTATTGTGCTGTGTGGATGAGGGCCAACAAAGGAACCACAGGGCCTCATTGTTGGGGTTTTGTTGGGAGAAGTCAAAGCCCCTGGATTAAAAGCACAGGCCACCAATACTCCCTTTAAACACAGTAATGGAACCAGGCCGACAGGGACCACGGTGTCCTCGTCATGAAGTAGAAACCGGGAGTGAACTAATATCACTAATATCACTGTTTTCACTTCAGCACATCAAACCTCTACTGGTTGAGAAACTAAACTCTCGGGGGTTTAAACCCTTTCAGCTGCAGTGGATGAAGTCAGACACACAGAGGTCACACTAAAAACTATCTATCTATCTATCTATCATCTATCTATCATCTATCTATCTATCTATCATCTATCTATCTATCTATCATCTATCTATCTATCTATCTATCATCTATCTATCTATCTATCTATCTATCATCTATCTATCTATCTATCATCTATCTATCATCTATCTATCTATCTATCATCTATCTATCTATCTATCTATCTATCTCGCTATCTCTCTCTCTCTCTCTCTCTCTCTCTTTCTCTCTCTCTCTCTCTATCTGTTGGTTCTTGCAGTTCAGCTCTGGACCGCCGGACGGGGATGCCAGTAGCCATCAAGAAACTTCACCGGCCCTTCCAGTCCAAGCTCTTTGCCAAGCGAGCCTACAGAGAGCTCCGACTCCTCAAACACATGAGGCATGAAAATGTGAGGACACCTGACTTGCTGCTGAAAGACATTTCCTCAATATGATATAGTAAAGGAGTGTTTCTTATAGCTGCACCAGGCTACAGCTGACGAGCACGAGCAGCAGTCCTGCTTGTGTTTGTTGTGTTCATGGGTAATTGTTATTCTGATCATCGACCTCTGAACAGGTGATCGGGCTGCTGGACGTGTTCACCTCTGAAATCTCGCTGGACAGGTTTCGTGACTTGTGAGTTTCCCGTACGTTCCTGAAAAAAACACTCGTTAGGAAATTGATGATTGGCGCTTATTGATCGTTTATCGTTCCTCTCCTCCTCAGCTACCTGGTGATGCCTTTCATGGGTACTGACCTGGGCAAACTGATGAAGATGGAGAGACTATCAGAGGACAGGGTGCAGTTCCTCGTCTATCAGATGCTGAAAGGCCTCAAGGTTCTTCTGCCCTCCGCGACACATTCAGTGTTTCAGTATTTCAGTGAATCAGGTCATTTATGTCTTCCAGTGAATTTGGTTTGTTAAAGTCGCTAATGTTTTGTCTGCATCTCCTCCGCCCTCAGTATATCCACTCTGCAGGGATCATCCACAGGGTGCGTGACCTTTGACCTTTCAAACTATGAGCCCTGGGGGTAGGGTGGCTCTTTTTCACACCCACTCCCATTCATCCTGTGTGTGTGTGTGTGTGTGTGTGAAACCATGCCTTTCTTAACACTAGAAAGGTCAAGACACTGTCAGCTGCTGTTTTGTTGTTAAAATATCTCAACCTTCGATAATTTCTCCCTCTCTTTCTGCACAAACCATTGTTGGAAGATTTTCAAAACCATGGAAGGACATAGTCGTTTTAAAGATTGAACGCCTGCAGACAGTTTACTGGCCTTTTTTTAGACTCCCAACGTCCATTTGCCTTTCTAATGTTAATGATGTTAGAATGATTTCTTCCATCTCTCGTCTTTTTGTCCCACAGGACCTTAAACCTGGAAATTTAGCCATTAACCCGGACTGTGAGCTGAAGGTACTCCACTACTACACAACCCGTCTGACCCAACTCCACACAAATCATTCTATTACAGTTTTTCTCAGTCGCTTTAGTACATTTCTCAAATCATCCTTAAGATTTGCAAAACAGTAAGTGCATTTCTCGAAACAATTGGTACAAACAGCACCACACAATGGATTACCTGCAAAAGCCCGTAACTTGTTCAAAATCCTGAGTTCATCTCTCAAAAGTAAATCTTTATGTCAGTGAACATGTCAGTCCATCAGAATGACAAGTCCTTGTGTCATTGAGTACAAACAACATAGTCAGAATGCTTAGCCATGTTGTCAATATAACAGTTACTCTGATGGAAACTATGGTGAAGGGTTTGATGACGATGATTGAAAATACACAAGGCTGCACTTTTTCTGTCTGGCATGTATCAATTTCAAAAGACATATACAACCAATAATTGTTCAAATTGTCATAATTGTCATTTGCCTAAATGTGCTAAAACATTTGCAAATGGTAACAAAGAGAAATGCTCTTTCTGTTGTGCACAAGAAACAAAATGTTTGAAATTCTTCACAGATTGATTTGACAACTTCAACTGTCATTGGAGAATTGAGCCAAAGCAACTGAGAAAAACTGGAGTGAAAGTCAAGATTCATCAATTCAGGACACATTTACAAAAAAAGTCTAATAGAAATGCTTGATATGCTTGATATGCTTGACAGATTATGACAACTGGTTCAACCATTTTGCATGTAATGACTTATGCAATGAATGCAATGTTCTGGGGGGTGAGACTATTCAACAGAGAACCAATATAATACATTTTGATCAACATGACAGAAACTATTGATAATGTAGGAAACAGCAGACAGTTGGACATAATCATTTGCATGAATGTGCCAAAGCATTTGCAATTTGTTCAAAAGAAAAGAGAAGCTGCTTTTATGATGTGAACAAGTGACTAGATGATGTGGAGGTTGAACAAGTGACTAGATGATGTGGAGGTTGAACAAGTGACTAGATGATGTGGAGGTTGAACAAGTGACTGGATGATGTGGGGGTTGAACAAGTGACTGGATGATGTGGAGGTTGAACAAGTGACTGGATGATGTGGAGGTTGAACAAGTGACTGGATGATGTGGAGGTTGAACAAGTGACTGGATGATGTGGAGGTTGAACAAGTAGTTTTGAGAATTTCAATTCTGATCTGAGAAAGCGACCAAAGCGACTGAGAAAAACTGTAATTCTTGTTCTTCTCCTCAATTAGATCCTTGACTTTGGCCTGGCGAGGCAGGCAGACACAGAGATGACCGGCTATGTGGTGACCCGCTGGTACAGAGCTCCTGAGGTCATCCTCAACTGGATGCACTACACACAAACCGGTGAACTGCCCCGCTTGCTGCCTGTCATTGTATTCTGTGTCCACAAGGGGGCAGCGCATGCCGAAAGGATCTACGGTTCTCATGTTTCCTGTCTCTTGCAGTGGATATCTGGTCTGTGGGGTGTATCATGGCGGAGATGC
Organism: Hoplostethus atlanticus; assembly: GCA_034670405.1. Classification (NCBI taxonomy): domain Eukaryota; kingdom Metazoa; phylum Chordata; class Actinopteri; order Trachichthyiformes; family Trachichthyidae; genus Hoplostethus; species Hoplostethus atlanticus. Next base: position 20,389 of record JAXDDX010000215.1, read on the forward strand.
TGCTGGGAAAGCCGCTGTTCAAGGGGAGCGATCGTATCCTCAACCTTCCTCTAATGTTCTGTCCTGTGTCGGCACCGATTAAACCCAGTCAAAATCCTTAAAAATATATCCATTCAAAATGTGAAAAATGCTTCCAGTTGTTCTTAAATGCTAAAACAATGACACTTTGTTGACTAATTGGCCCGAGGATAATGGACAAATATCATTAAACTTAATTTTAATTTTACATTTTTGACCAGTATCTTTAGTCGACTACATGGCTCAGGTTTGAATGTTCATCCAGTTTGACCCTTGACCCCAAGCTGATGCCAGATCTGGACCAACTGAAAGAAATTATGAAGATCACAGGAACCCCCACTGCTGACTTTGTTGTGAAGCTCCAGAGCCAAGATGTAAGCTGTTTGGGCTGTTTGGGCTCCCAGTACGGGGCCGATATCAAATATGATGGTCTAAATTTCCAGAATAAAACCTGAATACTAACTACTACCGGCCATTGACCTATTAACTACTACCCCGTATCGGTTGATCTCTACACTAAATACATTGATCCACAGACATAACCTCGCTCACACTCTCCACTCCCTCATCCTTTTCCTGACAGGCCAAGAACTACATCAGAAGTCTTCCAAAAGTGCCAAAAAAAGATTTGCGCTCCATTTTCTCCAAAGCCAGCTCGAAGGGTAGGTGCAGCGCTCAGTCCGTCGTTTTCTCTCCGGCCGATGAACTCTGTCGCTCTGTCATGCTGACCGCGTGTTCGTCTTGACCCACGTTGCAGCGGTGGGCGTGTTGGAGAACATGCTGCTGCTCGACCCGGAGAGCAGGGTGAACGCGGCGGACGCCTTGGCCATGCCGTTCTTCAGCGAGTTCAGAGAACCCGAGGAGGAGACCGAGGCCCTGCCCTACGATCACTCCATGGACAACACCGATCTGCCCCTGGATCAGTGGAAACGTGAGAATGAAACTTTATCTGCAATATGTCTGCAGGGTTGTTGATCAATACCAATAATCACTTCATAACTGTTTCTACATACGATCAATGTTGTTGCAATTCCTGCTGGTCACCAATAGAGGTCAATAAAGGTCGTAGATTACTTAATGCCCCTTATACCTCATATATACACACCAATAATCTTTCCTTTGTGTTCATGCAGGTCACACTTTTACAGAAATACTGACCTTCAGGCCGCCCAGGGACTCCAGAGAGACGTCGCTTTAGCGGCACACACACACACACACACACTCACACACACACATAAAATCCTTTATATTGTCCTGTTGTGCAAAAAATATAAAATGGACGTTGTCAGTTTGTGATATTTGTAACTTTCAATAAATATAATTACTCAAGTGTCACTATTTTAGTGTGTGTAAATATATTTTGCTGTTATGTTGCTATTACTCAAAACAACAAAATAGCAACATAACTTATCTCACTAATACAATACATTTTTATGTTGCTGTTAAGCTTTGAATTACATTTGTCACTTAATTAGTTTGTAGTTTAATTTCTAAGCATGTATATTTCATTATTATTATTATCATTATTATTATTATTATTATTATTGCTATTATTATTGTTGTTGTTATTATTATTATTATTATTATTATTAGATCATGTTAGGTAAGCTTTATTAACATTATGCATTGCCAGATGCATTGTGTGAATCAGGGTTTGCCTGTCTGACCAAATCAGACAATACTGTGTGGTCTAGCAGCCACTTTGGCACCACCATCAATTAAGTGGTAGAGCTCAGCCAATCACAGCTCGCGATATTTTTCACTTCTGTTTGCTAATTCATTCTGATAAGAGCGTGATTCCTGAAGCCGAGGGCGAGGTCACCTATTGTAAAGTACAAAGGTGAAGTCGTAATGTTGTCATACATACATCATGTGATCATTAAACCGCCATGGTTGGATCGGCTACATAAACAATGAGAACAAATACAGTGACGATAAAAAGGTTTTTCCTCTGCTGCACTTACATTCTCAGTATTTAGCTGACTAAATACTTTTAGGCCTAGAGGGAATTTTAACTAGTGGACAGTGGATTCCATCATATATCATCATCATATATCATATTTAACATTTTCAAAACTAGGATTTATCTTTGATGATCATGAATCTAAATACTCTGTGGTCGCTGTGTGTTGGAGTGAGTTAGCAACATATCACATTAAATAATGTTACTTGATGCTTATAAGGTATTTTTGACAGGAGTGTTGGCTGCTGCAGGGATCAAACCTGTGGCCTTTCAGTTACGGGACAGTTTCCTCACCATTGGAACATTTGCTTTCACGTTCATATCACCCGGGATCTTTTAGACCAAGCAGTAAATACATTATTACATATTTAAACGGTGTAAAACAGCAATATGCACCAGAGTCCATATGTACAAGATCACGCTTTCATTATTTCATTTATCTTTTACACCTTGTAGCTTCGTTTTATGGTCTTCTGTCTTTTAAACAGCTGATCAATGTGGAGCTGCATCTATAACCAGCGAGGGTTTGAAGGGAATCTAATTGCATCGGAAACAATTTTTCCAAATAAATGTGTTTCAACCAGTTTTGTCAGTGAGGGTGAATGTTTCTTAGTCACCATCTACTGTATGGACTTAACTCATTCACTGTCATTAAGAGTAATGGATTTCAATGGCGTGACTAAGAGGGCAGATATGTTTCTGCTCAGCTCGGCCTGATAAGAGCTGTTTGCCTGCTAATGTTGACTGAAAATGCCAGCGGTCTGTTTCCTGGTGCCGTTCGCCTCAGACCCTCAGAACAATGGATGATCCCGACGCCTCAGAATACAACGGACGATACTCAAACCTGAAGCGGCTTCTGCTGCTCTTGTGCCTGGCAGGTAGTACAACCCGGTCGAAAAAACACAACCGCTTCTGAGAAAATACTACAGGGAGTCAAATTTGTGATAATGTGGCAGCGTACAGTACAGAGGTGCTTTACATGAAGTTCACTGGTGGGAAATGTCATTAACAGGCTGTTTCCTGAGTCTCTTGACTGATAGTTGGAGTTTCATACCGACATGAAACTCTGAGACTGGTAAAGTTATGAGTCATCTCAAGAGATTTGAGGTTTTTCTGTCGCTGACTGGGGAAGTTCAGACAGTATGCAGAGTTTTGGAAAGTTTAAAACAGGCAGAATTAGTTCAATCAATCAAACAGAAAAGAGAAAAGGTATGTTGTGTACGTGTAAAAGATGAACCCACATGAGGATTTGAAGGTCAGAAACCAATCATGTTATGTTATGTTCATGCTAAGCCATTATGTTATACTGTTATGTTATACTGACGTGTAGCGTTGTGTTGTCACTGAGCATGTAGGTCTACAGCCAGCAGCAGTACTGTCTACAGAAGGAGAGGATGGGATGTCCTCACAGCCCGATGACGACGATAACGGTGAGTGATTTTAGATATGTGTAGTAGACAATAAATCACAGTCTCATCTTAAAGGTGTTACATGGAGCAATATATCATATCACTAGTTCTACCTGGTATAATAACCAGTGAGACCATGGTGGAGACGACTGGTAGAGGCTGACAGGCTGGTAGAGGCTGGTAGAGGCTGACAGGCTGGTAGAGGCTGACAGGCTGGTAGAGGCTGGTAGAGGCTGACAGGCTGGTGGAGGCTGACAGGCTGGTAGAGGCTGGTAGAGGCTGACAGGCTGGTAGAGGCTGGTAGAGGCTGCTAGAGGTGGAGTTCTACTGATGACTCTGATGTTAATGTGTTGATTCATTGACGTTGAAACACCACATGTAGCACCTTTAAACCATCGATAGACAAATGCATGCTCTGATTGCTGAGTCGTTTTCAGATGGACTGGAAGTAGCCATCACGGGTCCTGACTACGTGACTGTGGGCGTGCCGTGCAGCTTTGAGTGTGAAGCCAACTGCCCCTCCTCTTCTTGTACCTACTCCATGGCGCTGGACAAGCAGAGCGCCCAGGGTCAGGGCAACGTGCTGGCCTTCACGGTGTTGCAGTGGGAGGAGTCTCTAACCGTGACATGCACAGCCCGAGACGACGATACCAGGTTGGGCACCACGACAGCGAAGAAGCTGCAGGTGTTAGGTACGTGGATTCTTGGTTTCACTGCTCTTGCTTTAGTAGCACACCGTGCGATAAATCCACTGTGCTTTGTCTCTCAGCCTCACTGTGGTGTCCCTCACTGTGGTGTCCCTCACTGTGGTGTCCCTCACTGTGGTGTTCCTCACCCGTCAATCAAACAGTGTGTCCAGTACTGTGACGTCTTTCTCCTTGGATTTCCTGTTGATGGAGTTTGAGTTCCTGTAGGTGGCGCTCTTTTCTTTGTCTGTTCAGCCACGGTGGCTATCGCTGCTCATGCTAACTACCCAGTTCTTCTTCTGTTGAAATGTAAAACGCATCACTTCCTGTCTCCAGAGGGTTTCTCCCAGGAAAGACCTACCTGAGTTTAGAGCAGCAGATGGAGAAGCTTTCATCCAGTGGTTGGATATTGGATCGATATTCTGTCATTCAGCAATAGAAAGGAGCAAAATAGATGATGAAAGTGAATCCCTCTCCCCACGAATGTATATGTTTGTCTTCCTTACCTTAGATGGACCTGCCAAAGTCTCCATCACAGGCCCTGATTTGATGAATCCTCTGATCAACCACAGCTACAGCTGCCACGCCTACTGTCGGCCATCTTGCAGCTACATGTGGCAGACTGATAACGGGCCCTGGATCGGGGGACAGGGCAATGTTATTTCTCTCACCCCTCAGGAGATGGACGCTTCCAAAAGCCTCATCTGCAAAGCCATCAATACTGTGTCGGGGCTGTTCGCCGCGGCGGTCCGGAACATATCTGTGACATGTAAGTCCTCAACCTGTTCACGCTAAGCCACAGAGCTCTGATTGGTGGGATTCAGTCTGAGGGGGTTTTCATATGATTTAGTTCTGAATTCACACGGTAGGTGTGGAGAGACCAGCGGGGGAATGGGTCTCTCATTGGACTAAATCCTAATAAAATGTACGTATTCCTTATTTTACTTTGGGACCCCTGAAGCCCTCTAAGGGACCCCTGGGGGTCCCTGATCCAAACTGAGGGTCTCAAAGATGATCATATTTTAGGACAACTTGGCATATAAAATATTCTCTTTCACGTTTGATTTGTAGAATATTTTACTGTCCATGGATGAATCATGAGGTCAATGGTGTTTTCTCTCTTTCAGCTGGTCCGTCAGAGGTCCATATTGAAGGCCCGGACACTTTGGAAGTTGCTAGAAAGTCTGAGTTTGTTTGTGTCGCTGCCTGCATCCCCTCGTGTCGCTACCTCTGGACTATGGACAGTCGGACTTTGAAGGGCAAAGCGATCGTGGTGACGTTGGAGCGTCCGGTGAAGTCCGTCATGATCAAGTGTGAGGCACAAAACACATTCTCAAGGAAAACAGCCGCGGTCTCCAAAACTGTCTGGATGGAAGGTACGTGAATACAACTCAAAGCACATGGTCCATGTCACGTGGTCTGCTGTCATGTGACCTTCTGTCTCAGTGTGGTTTCTTGTTCGTGTTCGGCGCCAGGTCGCAGCCTGAGCACTCGTCCTGAACTCACTTCAGCTCTGCTGCTGTTTGCCTTCATCGTCTCCACTGTGATTACACTGTGATCCAATGGAGACAGCGTTGCATGACGAGGTGAGCCAGTCTTTATCGAACATAGGAGCTTTATTTATTTATTTATTTATTTATTCATCTTTTTGATTCATTTAATCTAATTCTAAATCTAAATAGTACATTTAAATTATTAAATAAGTCAGTTCAAACGTATTCTTTTTATTATCATAATGACATTTATTTATTTATCTTTGTTATTGAATGGGTTTAATTATTCTAAATAATTACAATAACTCATCATGCGGTGATTGTTTAACATATTTATACATCGGTGTTTTTTAACCGAGGTTTGGCTGCATCTGGTTTCAGGTCCAGAGTTGGGGAGGATTTGTCAGCTGTGACTGGACCAACAGCTTTCTGTGCATGTCAAGTTTTATAACGTCTAACAGACTCAGTGTCACATTTCTTCTGTAATATGAATTAAATTAAATACAATATTTCTATTGTATTCTATTCTATTCCATACTCTCAAGGACCGACTTCCTCCTTGTTCCCACAAACATGTAATAACTTGTGAAACTGTTGTTGTGTTGTATTTCACTGTATCTACACATTGGTTGAGTGCTTGAAGGTGATCAGGTGCAGGTTGGCTGCTCTCTCGTAGACCCACCCAGGTTTCATATCAGTCTAAAGGTATTTAATCACAGTGTGTGGTTAGCCTCTATCGGTGATAGCCTCCATATACACCTGTTAAATGCTGTTTACTCAGACGATGTCGGCCCAAAGACACTTTCTGTAGCATTTCTTTCATGTTTTAATAAAAATGAAAGCTGTAAATCAATCGTCATGCTGCCACTGATGTATAAGCCTGATCTTTCCATGTCCAGGAGCCTCATTTTTGAAACCCATTGGGCCACAGCTTTGATGAAATTTAGTCCCAGATTGAAAAAATAGTGGATTACTGGATCACTCATGATTACATGAAAGTAATGACAAAATCGAGGGTGCCTGGGACGTTTTCACAGTACTGCATATATACACATATAAAATAAAATACATATAAAATATATATATATACACATTCACCCTCCTTCGGGTTGAAAATCTCTGCTCTGCCGGCTCCACCCCAACTGTGATGAAACACTGGAGATTTCGGGTTAACATGAGCTGAGTGGGCAGAAATTTAAAACAATGGCTCCGCCCCTGACTGGAGATGGGCGGGGCCATTGATGAGAGAAATCTTTCGCCCCAAAAGACCCTCTGTCACCAAAGTGCCCTGAGACTCGCGTCACTCTCCGATATGTTGTCAAATAGATATCACACCCCCTTCTCTCACTCTCCAACACTCTGCTGGGCGGAGTCAGGCTGAAACCGAGTGTTGTATTCCTCTTTAAAGACTTAAAGGCAACGTTGCACCTTAGCAGCTCCAAATGGCAGCATGAGGAAACTGTTTGAATTTTGACTCCAAGACCATTATCAGCGTTGCTGTAATATTTGATGACATAAAGAAGTATTAGACTGCGTTACTTACATGTGGAGTCGTTTGGGGCTTTGCTGCTTCACTTCGGGGTCCCAGTGCAGTAGTGCCATTGCCTTACGAAAGTCAGAACAAACCTTTAAATCAGGCCTTGTAGATCTAATATGATTGAAGATTCAGCAACTGGATTGCTTATTTCTAGTGAAATAAGTGAAAGTTTACATCGGAACCCTACTACTCATGCTCAAACCCCATTGGCTCACAGAACTATAGGGGCCTGAGGAGTGAGGTCTGCAGTTGGACCCTTCTCCCAAAACCTCAAACTTCAAAATGCTGTTTAGGAGACACTTCTGGATTTCACTTTCAGGTTCTGTCCGTGGAGAAGACTTCCTGCCAGTTTCAAGACATTTCTATGAATCTGAATCCACGGTGTCTGGAATAGTGAAGATGCTCTTCTCTGTCTCAGTACTTGAACACACTTTCTTGCCTGTTGCAGCTTTAACTTGCCACAGCGACAACATAAAAGTGCGTGCCACCCGTTGAAAGGTCGACAGCCAAACAAAAAAACAAACCAAATGAAGCGTATCAGATCTTGCATTCAGCTCGAGTCATATTATATTCTCACGGTGATAAAAAAAAAAAAACGGCCACGAAACCTCCCGGCCCCGACCGCCGGCAGATATGAAAAAACATTTTCAGGTCTCTGACAACACCAGGACCTGAATTAACCCTGCAGGAACAAAAGAAACAACCACAAACCACGCCCAGCTGATAACAACATTAAGGCCCGCGCTGCTTTGCCAGGAATGTAATCCTGTTGTCTGTGTTTTGTATGAGTGATTGATCATATCGGGCACGGCCGTTTCCCCGAGAGGTATAAGACTCCGGACTGGTTTTCACGTATCAGCTCCCCTGCAGCACCATGGTTCACCCCTCGGTCCGCCTGCCGCTGCTTCTCACCTGCCTGGCCGGTAAACAACGTCTCGTTTTGGATCATATGTTGTAATTACTCAGCATTTAGGAGTATTACTGATTATTGCAGCTATTCAAACCTAAACACAACTCTTACATTATTTGATTAGTTGAATTGATTTGATTTCATGTCTTGCTGTTCTTGTTTGTCATGTTTTGATGTTTTTTCACACCGAAGGCATTACTGCCAGTGAGAGAGAGGAAACGACTCCATGTAAGATGCTTTTACAATATTTTCAACAGATGTCGTCATCAGTCTTAGTAATCAATAGTTTTGAACACTGTATTAGGACAACCTTGCTCTTCTGATTTATTTTTACAGTATCATTTTTAACAACTTCCTTATGAATTGGATACAAAAACATTTTTAATAGTAAAAGATTTCTATTTGAATTTTTCTATTTGAATCTACTAATACAATCACTAAAATCATTAATTGTTGAAACAGGAACAAAAATGAAATGCAAAGCTAAGCAGTGTCAGATTATTTACCAGTTTCCTGCACATACAGGTTTTTAGTCCTGTTTTAAACGAGCCCGGTCTGACCCAACCCCGATCCCCTTCCCCTCCAGACGGGCCGTCCTCTGTAGAGGTCAGGGGGGTGGGCGTCGTGACGCTGGGAGTCCCGTACGGCTTCCAGTGCTCGGCCAGTTGCTTCCCCGCCTGCCAGTTCAGCTGGACCAGAGGCAGCCAGACCTCCCGGGGGCCTGAGCTCAACCTGGTGCTCCGGGAAGAAGTCCCACTGGAAGTCCTGACCTGCACCGCCGTCAACCCTGCGACGGGAAAATCAGCCGCCGCCAAAAAGACGCTGCAAGTGACAGGTACCATAACAACTAAGGCTCCGTTCACACTGCAGATGAAAGTCTCGATTCGATGTGGCACAGATCTGATCTGGATCACGTGTGTGGTACAAAATCCGATCCTGAGACGTGCAGCGTTTATTTAAACACTCAAAGAGGAATTTGTCAGCAGAGATATTAGTCATAGTTTTCGGCAGCGAGACACAACAATTGAAAGAAACACAAACAGAGAATTGACGTGTTACTCATCTTTCCAACATCACTGTCAGTTCATAGTGGTATTAGATATGGTTCCATCCTACAATAGATATGTCATCCAAAACAAAAAATCAGATATGAGCAGCAAATCAGAATTGAGCCGGGAGGCCTGCAGTGTGGACGAAGCCAAGGGGAGTGTCATCACCACTCTCTTCAACACCTTTCAGCTGGACCATCCAACATAAAGATCAGCGGTCCACCGATGCTGACCATCGGAGCTGAATCAACCTTTGCCTGCTCTGCTGACTGCTTCCCCTCCTGCTCCTTCACATGGAGCATCGTCTGGGAGGGAGAGACTCTGGCAACCACTAAAGGAAACACAACATCAGTGAAACCACCTGAAACCTCAAACTCTGAGACGCTGATCTGTGAGGCCCAGGACACCGTCTCACATCTCTTCATCAGCACCTCTCTGCAGCTGTGGGTGGCAAGTAAGTGAAAGATCTTCCTGGAAATCTGTTAAATACAACAAGTAATCATAAATAAAATCAACTACATTGGTAGAGCGTGCTCGCTGAAAAAACACAATCTGGATTGGATGCATTAATCAATATATTTCATATATTTATACCTCTTTGTGATGAGATTACTTTGAATTGCATTTAGATTACATTCCTGTGACTGGATTACTCATAGATTACATTTAGATTACATTCCTGCGACTGGATTACTCATAGATTACATTTAGATTACATACCTATGACTGGATTACTCATAGATTACATTTAGATTGCATTCCTGCGACTGGATTATTTATAGATTACATTTAGATTACATTCCTGCCACTGTATTACTTATAGATTACATTTAGATTACATTCCTGTGACTGGATTACTCATAGATTACATTTAGATTACATTCCTGCCACTGTATTACTCATAGATTACATTTAGATTACATTCCTGCCACAGGATTACTCACAGATTACATTTAGATTACATTCCTGCGACTGGATTACTCATAGATTACATTTAGATTACATTCCTGCGACTGGATTACTCATAGATTACATTTAGATTACATACCTATGACTGGATTACTCACAGATTACATTTAGATTGCATTCCTGCGACTGGATTACTTATAGATTACATTTAGATTACATTCCTGCGACTGGATTACTCATAGATTACATTTAGATTACATACCTATGACTGGATTACTCATAGATTACATTTAGATTACATACCTATGACTGGATTACTCATAGATTACATTTAGATTACATTCCTGTGACTGGATTACTCATAGATTACATTTAGATTACATTCCTGCGACTGGATTACTCATAGATTACATTTAGATTACATACCTATGACTGGATTACTCATAGATTACATTTAGATTGCATTCCTGCCACTGTATTACTTATAGATTACATTTAGATTACATTCCTGTGACTGGATTACTCATAGATTACATTTAGATTACATTCCTGCCACAAGATTACTCACAGATTACATTTAGATTACATTCCTGCGACTGGTTTACTCATAGATTACATTTAGATTACATTCCTGGGACTGGATTACTCATAGATTACATTTAGATTACATTCCTGCCACTGGATTATTTATAGATTACATTTAGATTACATTAATGTTCAGTTGTAACCATGACAACACAACACATTCAAACTGCTTCAGGATTGTTAGACATCTCCATCGCCGGTCCCAGCTCCGCGACGATGGGAGGGAAGTACACGTTTACGTGCTACGTCACGTGCACGCCGTCCTGCGACTTCACGTGGACCTTCGGCGGCAGGACGCTCCACGGCGACCTGATCCGGTTATCCGTTTACCACAGGGGGGGGAAGCCCGAGGTCGTCAGCCAGCTGGTGATCTCCATCAGTGACGACGTCAGCAGGGAGCCTCTGACCTGCGAGGCCAGCAACACCGTCTCCGGGGCAACGCTCACCGCCACCAAGACGCTGACCGTCATCGGTGAGTCCACAGTGTCCATCTTGTCGCTTTAACGAATAACTGGATGAGTCCAAAGCGACCACGTCTGCTCCCTTTCCTCCCCCAGACCCCGTCTCGGTGCGTCCCGTCTCCCGGGCCCCGCCGGCGGCAGGCCAGCCGTTCTCCCTGCAGTGTGTCGGCTCACAGAACCCGGCCTCCATCACGTGGCTGAAAGATGGCCTCCCCGTGGTCGTGTCCCGAAGGGTCTCTCTGTCCCCCCACGGCACCACGCTGACCTTCAGTCCTCTCCTGCAGCCGGATGGAGGGCTGTACCAATGTGTGGTCTCAGAGGGGGGGGGCTCCATCAAGTCAGCCGGCCACCAGATACATGTGGACTGTGAGTATACCAGGCGGGTCACCATGTTCACCTCCGTATGCAGTAGAGACTGTGGTTGTACTGGTCAGCTCCCAGTAGAACCAGTAGAGACTGTGGTTGTACTGGTCAGCTCCCAGTAGAACCAGTAGTAGACTGGTTGTACTAGCAGCTCCTGGGTGTGAATGTGGGTAGTTGTATGGTGTCAACAGCGGTATACGTGACCTGTCAACTTCCCCTGGATAAATAAAGTTTAAAAAAAACAGAATGGAAAGAGCATCCGGCAAAACCAGCCCAGCAGGTCAGCAGTCAACGAGCAGCAGCTTCTTCCTGCCACAAGGTGTCGCTAGTCAGTCTGATGAGAAACCACCTTGAAACAAGACGAGTTGAACTCCACTAGCACAATGTTGTTGAGATTCACTGAAGAAATTATGATTTTTTTATATGTTCATTTATATTTTTAGTTTCATCAAAACACAAAATCATTCGCCTCGTTATGGTGTCCCATGTTAGTGTGTCTGCAGTATGTAAAGAGAACCCCCCTGCTGGGAATCGAACCCGCGTCTCCAGCACTGTGGCGTCTCCTCGTCTAGGTGCACCGCTGCTGCTACGTAGAACATCCTTGAGTTTAAACGTTAGAAGCTGCTGTCCTCTTGACTTAAATGTACAAAAAGTAAAGAAACTTTGTCGATGGAGCTCAGAGTAGACCAACCAACCAGCCGCCATTGTTTTCTATGGGCATGGAAAATTACTCAGTCACTCAGTTAGTTAGTGAATCAGTGAGTTAGTGAGTTAGTGAGTTAGTGACGTTCACTTGGGGTTGGGCAATTACAGACCTCAGGATGAGCTCATTGGCCAATCAGAATGGGGTATTTAAAAGCTGAGCACTAACCCCCTAACAACGTGTTCCATGTCCCAGTTGGGCCTGGTGAGGTGGTGATTGAACGGGCGACCCGAGGCCCGGTGGGAGGGGAGATGGTCGCCCTGCCCGGGTCCACCACCGCCCTCCGCTGCCTGGCTGACTGCTACCCCGGCTGCTCCTTCGCCTGGTTCTACCACGGCAGGCTGCTGGCCTCCAACGCCTCCATCCTCTTCACACCTGTAGCTCCACCCAGCCGGGCCGCCCTCACCTGTGTGGCGTTCAACTCACTGACCAAGAAGAACCAGTCAGCCGAGACCACAGTGGTGGTGCCTGGTGAGCAGACGGCGAGGGCGGAAGGAACACCTTGTTATTTCTGTTACTGTAACCGAGGAAACGGTGATGCTACATGTTAAATCATATTCATTCAGTATAAAACACTTAAAGCTGCACTGTGTTTTGATTCATCACTTCCTGGATGAGACAGGACGCCATGCTCCAGCGGGCGGCTACACTGATCCGTTGTCTACGGAAGCCGAGAACGGCCGTGCTTGCTTATCTCGAGATCACAAGTTAATTATGCCGTTATCTCGAGAAAACAAAAGGTCGGACTCGTTTCCTCTGATTACTTATATTGTTTATCAGAGATCAGGAGTGTCATGCCAGCATGCATAGATGGCGTCTTGACAAATGTAGCAACTGATTTAAGCTGAAGATGTCAGATCAAGGAGTACCCGTTATCGCATCCCTCCCATTGGTCAACTCCCAAACCCCCCACAGAGCAGTGTGTGTACGTCATGGTCCACTCTTGCCAATTTAAACAGAATGGTGGCGTCCAAACTACTCAAATGTATGAATTACACTGTGTGGAAAACACGTTAGCAAACTAATGTTAGTTGCTGTCAGTCAGTCAATTCGACTCATGTTTGCCTGTTAGACTACATATTAATGTGTTGTAATGGAAATCGGCCTTTTGTTTTCTCGAGATAACGAGATAAATTAACCCGTTATCACGAGAAAACGAGCTTTGTTATCTCGCATTAAAAACAAAATTGCAAGCACGGCCGTTCTCGGCTTCCGTAGTTGTCTGTCCGTCTATGTAACTTTCAATTCATCTTCAATGAGAGGTGTCTTCTGTCGTGTTTTCTTGGACAAACAAGAAGATTCGTCAACGTTGTTTAGCCTGTTAGAGTCGAGGAGGTGTTCCTAGTTTGGTTTTGGGAGAAATGGTCGATCAGTAAGTCAATGCCATGAACTCAACCACAGCATCAAGTCTGTTTCTCCTTTTATCTATGAAGTAGCGCCGCTATGAACAAAACCTTCCACTTTATTTCTTACTGCTTTAGGCCACGTTCATGTTCCACAGCAACCCGAGGGACAGAAACCCAGCAGTCCTTCAGCGACAGACCAGACCCTCTCAGGAGACATGAGACCTCCTCCCTAAAGCAGCTTCGGTCTGCATGAAGAAAACTAAATTCCTCGTAACTCTTCTGTTGCAGACGGACCGGAGCACGTGGCCATCTCAGGACCAGATTCTCTGGAGGTCGGGGTGGAGGCCAGCTTCAAGTGCACGGCCACGTGCACACCTTCCTGCAGCTTCACCTGGAGTGTGTATGGGAAGACCATGACTGGCAGCGGCATCGACATAACCCTGAACCGCCACGTGTCCACAGAGTCCATCAGCTGCCGGGCGCAGAACGACGCCTCCGGACGGACGGCGACGGCCAACGAGACTCTGAGCGTCTCAGGTGGGCTGCAGTCTTTACATACATGTTATATATACACACATAAATGTTATATATCATACATGTTATATATATATATATATATATATATATATATACTGTATATGATGGTCTGCCTCGGTCCATGCTGCCATTATAACTCAGTCTTCATCCTCTTTACTGCAGAGCCTCACTGGTGTGGATGTTGAGACGACACTGGACGACGTCTCAGATCTATTACTGTTCTCTGGGAGCACTAAGATATATTTTGGTTGTCCTCTTAACTCTTATTGATCTTTTACCTCAGCACTGGTTCTGCTCTTAGATGATGTTTAGGAAGGAAATGCTCTTCTGATTTCTGGTGACTAGTTCTCTGTGTTGAATGACCTTATTGTAATCTGCTAAATGATGTAATGTAATGTAATGTAATTAGACACAGTACAGCTCCATCTCTGTACTCTCAAATGTAATTAATTGATTACTATTACTGTAACGAGGTCCCATTCATCTTGACTGTTATCTCCAATAAAGACCGAACCCTTTTTGTTGCTTATCCAGTGTTGATTCATCATCAGTGTCACATAAAGAAGATTACATGTTGTATGTTCACTCCAACAGGCTCAACAAATCACAACATACGCCTTTATTTGTAGTTCAGACGTTAATACAGACCAAAGTCCACGTTTAGCAAATACTGGTGAGCTCAACGTGAATCCCATCCCATCTCACAGTACAGTCATCAAACTACGTTGGTTTTGCTTGTGCCTAGTAGGGACTCATGGATCGTATGGATGAGCAAGAGGTAATTCAGTACTGGAGTTACTTTCGACATTGAAAAGTCAAATTCAAGCTGTAATTTGACACGTTGGCGGCCCCTAGTGGCAGCAGGAGGTAACTGTTTGAATTGGGAGACTTCAATACCCAGACATCCTGTAACATGGCGTCCGTAAAGTCAACGTGTTCTTGGTGCGTGGAGGCGGTGAAGAGCCGTCGGTGAGTCCAGCGTTCTCTGGACGGAGAGACTTCTGGATTGAGGTTTCGATTTGTCACTTCCTGTCTGGAGAAGATTTCCAGACACAAGAAGTTAATTTTGGAAAATAACTTGAATCTACTGGATCTTAGTCAGGGGGGATGTGACGCTCTGCTGCAGCCGCTAGACCGCCAACAGATCAAATCTCACACGCCATATTTCTTCTGTAAGGCGGCGACGGAGGATCCGTCCAGGTCGGCTCGGAGAAGAAAGTCAAACAGCTCTCGAAGAACTGGGGAGATAAAAAAAAAAAAGAAGTGTGACAAGGAAAGAAAAGGTTGTGATTCAGGTGTGATTCATGTTTAATAGAAGAAGC
The DNA here is from genome assembly GCA_034670405.1 of Hoplostethus atlanticus. Taxonomy (NCBI): domain Eukaryota; kingdom Metazoa; phylum Chordata; class Actinopteri; order Trachichthyiformes; family Trachichthyidae; genus Hoplostethus; species Hoplostethus atlanticus. The sequence goes on from JAXDDX010000215.1 coordinate 35,680, forward strand.
TCCACCTTTCTTCTCTGGGGAGGACAGGAACATGACGGCCATGTCGAACCGCCTCACGCTCGCGAGGCTCCGGAGGATCTCCAGTACGACTGCCGGAGCTTCGTTCCTGTTGGTGTTCATGGTGTTAATACGAAATACAGTTCAGACTTTCTCCATTTGAACTCACAACAACAAATATCCCAATATGACAGGACAGCGGGTGGATAACTATATAAGAACGTGTAGTTATATATGTTAGAAATGCATCTCGGGCCTGAACTAACTTTTCTGTAGTTTAGATTTTTGTGCAACTGACAAAGATCTCCTGGAAATTATCAAGCTGACTTTCCATACTTTGCAAGAACCTTGTGGAGGTACTAGCGGACATTATCTGATATGGATAATAAGGGGGAAACACACGTCTTGCTAGTCAAACTACAGGACCTCCAGCAGCATCTCCAGGACCAGGATCCATCCAGGACCAGGATCCATCAGAGTCTCTGTTCTCCGTTGAACATGTGGTGTGAATGTCCAGGTCTGATTTCTGCTCCAACTATCTCTTAGGACCGAAACTATCAGGACATTTCTGATCTGAAGTGGATCAACAAGCAGCCAAGCTGGAACATAGATCAACTAGATCAACTAGATCAACATGTTGCATTTTCCTCCACTTTTCTTGGCCTAACCCATGACTTTATGACTGTAGAAACCCTGTAAATGTGTCACGGTGTGGGGGTCAACGCGTCAACGTCTCAGAACTCACCTGGTGTAGAAACCGTGCAGCGTCCTCAAGATCTGGTTGAGGATGTCGGGTTCCAGGGAGGTCTGGAAAATCTTTGCATACGCCGCCGGCTGGACTTGCTGGAAGACAAGAATGAGACACACAACTGAGGACTCCAGTCGCCACAACGCTGTAGTCCTGCCAGCTAGCTTCCATCACCCACCCGCAGATACTTGTAAACGGTTTCAGGCTGGTGTCCGATCTTGCGGAGGTCGGTCTCTAGCTGGAAGCTGCTGGTGGGAGGAGGAGGCAGGACCTCTGCTGAGGAGGGCGTGGTCGACGGGTCAGCCGGACAAATGATTTCCTCCTTTGTTGGTTTTTCTGTCAGTCCGCTGACTCCGCCCACCTCAGGACCACTGGGAAACGGGGGGAAAAACAAATTGTTGAACGGGGGCCAATGAAAACAGTATTTTGATTAGTGGGCGGGGAAAGCTGACGGGGAACGTCCTCCCGTCCCGAGGCTCGTGTCAAACAAAATCAAATCTTAGTTATGTAACTTTTCATACAACAATGTAAACCAAACAGTTCAGGGTCATGAAGAAGAAAAACGAGACGAGAAGGAAGAGAACATCAAACCAGCACCACTTACTGGACAGGCGAATGTGACGGGGCGTCTGAGATCTCCTCAATCTTCATGATCTTGGCGCTGGGGGACGTGGACAGTGGCGAGGCTTCGTCCCGCCCTCCCCTCCCCTCGGGGTCTTGGAGTCCGGATGCTGACTCTTCCTCCGGCACCGCCACCTCTCCACCAACTTCCTCGATGTCAATTCTCCTCAGCGGTTTCTGACGGGAATAAGACAATCACAGAGTGAATCCCAAGATGGCCGTCAGAGGAAGACGGGGGACGTCGAGCGGCGAGAGACTCACGGCGGACTGGAGATGAGGAGGCTTGTTGACGGGCTGGACCGTCCTCCTTGGTACGTCTTCCTGCGCTGCCAGAAGACCGCTGGTCCCCACGTCCTGCAGTTTAAAGTGATAATCCACAATGTCTTATCTCCATAACTCAGTGATCAAACTGATCTGAATGCAGTTTAATGGATTTGGATAGAAATCGATCTTAACGTACAATCTGGAGTTTCTGGAGCTCATTCAGCGCCTGTTTGTTCGCTGGTTCCAGTTTCAGCACCTCCTGGAAATCTACACACACACAAATATCACGCTAGTACTAATTGAACATCGTTGTTGAGTGAAAATGAAAATAGAAATAAGATAAAATACACAAAGAAATTAATAGTCAAGAGACACAAAGTCCAACAGGATGCAGAACTACTGACCTGCTTCATCTAAGAGTGGAAACGAGACCTGGTGTTACTATAAGACCTCTAATAACTGGATCACATTTTAAGACCTCTTAAGGAACCGTCGTCCAATAACTGGCTGCCACTGCATTGTGTTGGCTGAGCTGATCAACACACACACACACACACACACGTAGTTACTGCTGTTTTCCTCTGGGGGGCAGTAGCGGTCAGTACCTTGCTGGGCCTCTATCAGTTTTCCTAAAGCCACTCTGGCCGTCGCTCGGCGGGCGAAGGCCTTGGAGTACGTGCCGTCGAGGGAAATGGCTCTACTGCAGTCCTCCTCCGCCTCCTCGAACCTGGGAGCAGACCAGAAAACCAAGAGGCTGACTTCCATCACGAACACAAAATATCAGCCGAACCCCGTTTGTCCCTTTTCAGGCGGATGAGATGGTGTCACCGCTGCCGGCTTACTTCTCCAGCTTCAGGTAAGCCATGGCTCGGTTGGCAGGTAAGAGGACGTTGGTGCCGTCGGCGTCCATGCCTCTGGTGTAGCACTCTGCCGCCGCCTCGTACTTCCCCTCTTTGAAGTAAGCGTTCCCCTGAAAGGCATCGTCCACCAACCATCAGATGAAACACACCTGACTCTGTACACACAGCAGCACACATGTAGTCGACCAGACTTCAAATCTCTGCACAGCTTACTCTGTCTTTCTGCACGACTGCCTCCTGTCTCTTCTGCTGTTCGTCCATCAGCTTCTGCTGCTGAGGATCAGCGACCGCGGCGTCCTCCGGCGACGCGGCGTCCTCCGGCAACGCGGCGTCCTCCGGCAACGCGGCGTCCTCCGGCAACGCGGCGTTCCTCAGGACGTCACCGGCCTGAGACCAGCGAGGACATGGAGGAAATGAGAAAAGACTCCAGAAACACAACGAGACAAAATAATATCGCAGCAGTCACCTCTTTGAGTTTCTTCACTTCGTTCTGCGCTTCCAGGTTCCCGGGGTCGAGCTGAAGGACCATCTCATAATCTAGGTAGAGAGACATTCACGTTGTTATCCATAAAGGTGAGCAGTTCAGCGTAGCGCCGCAATCACATGAGAAACCATCTTTTAAACAGTCTGTCACCTTCTAGTGCAGATTCATGTTGTTGCAGGGCCAAACGTGCTGCTCCTCTCCGGGCAAAGGCCTTGAAGTAGTTGCTGTCCAGAGCAATCGCCAAGTTGCAGTCAGACTCCGCCACAGAAAACCTGCCCAGACAGACTCAGTGACTCAGTAACTTCCCTTGAAGCTCAGGCTCATCACTTTCAGTAATAAACACTAAAAAACGTCCTCTGTGGCACAATGCAGCCGTGCAACTGGCAAGATGTTCAGCAAACTGCTTACTTTTTGAGTCTGAAGAAGCAAGCAGCGCGGTTTGTGGGCAGTATGGGGTTGTACGGGTCTGCCTCCATCCCTCTGGTGTAACATTCAATAGCGTCGTCGTATTTCCCGTCTTTGAAAAGCTTGTTACCCTGAAAAAAAAAACGTGTATAACCTACATTAGTGGGACAGGAAAACTTTCACTTTCTCTTCATCAATACATTTTATTTATCTGACATTTACCTTTTCCTTGTCAGCCAGCGCTCGCTCCTGGTCCACAGCTCCTGCAGCTTCCTCCGAGTCAGACTCGTTTGACTCCACAGGGCTTTCTTCCTTATCCATCGCCACCAGAGCCTTGTCCTGCCAGGAAGACATGCACACCTCAGACACGTTGTCCTCCATTTTATGAAGAACGAATGTACATTTTATTTTGAATGAGTTCAAAATAAGGCATCAACTACCACGTCAAACTTATCCCATGATCGATAGTCGTATGACTTGATCCTCGCCGTCTGCTTGGGGTCTTCTGTCTTCGTGTCACCGCTTACCGTGGGCTTCCTCTTCTCCCTCTTCTTCATTTTGTAATCTTTGTTCCTCACAGGTGGGAGCTTTTTCTACAGCAAAGAGGCAAAAACTTTGTGACACCTGGATGAGTTACCGAGCAGATGAACGCTTCAGAAACATACCTGGACCTCCTGAAGGCCGCCTCCTCCTCCTCCTCTCAGCTGCTCATCTTTCTTCTTTATGTCGCTTTCCCAGCTGTCAAGTTCTCTCATGAAGTGGTGCAGGTCCTCAGCATTTTGCCGCATTTGAAGTTGTAACTCAATGGCTTTATTTCCCCCGGACATATTATCCTGTGAAATATAGATTTGTTTAAAAATAAGTCGGTGTTGTACCCAGGAGGAAAGCGCTTTCTTGCCTTCAAGTCGAGTCATGTTGTCATGCTTGCGGCTAACGGCTAGCAGCTATCTCGAGTGACATGACACATAATAACACAGTAAAGTGGATATAAATGAACCGATAGCTGAATAAACATAGTAGAGTTTAGTAGAGCTCCAACCTGTCAGTTGAAGCCGCTGTCGGTTGACGATCACAGTACTGTAGCTAGGTTAGCTAAATGCTAATACAATGTGTCGACATTCCTGACTTTCTGTTTATGTTGGGCGCCATGACAGCAGACTCCCAGGCAGCCTCTGCGTTGCGTCTGCGCTGCACGTAGACAAAGATATGTTTGGTGATGACCCACTCAATAACAAAAAAGTGTTACTTTCCGGTCTGTGAAAGTGTTACACCGCGTTCGTGTCATTTCCGATGTACCAATAATACGAACCGCTGACAGGAAAATACCGTCCACGCCAGCCTCCCAGTGGTAGTCAGAAGTAGGAGATGTGGGATTGTTTTAGCTGCTCCGATACCTCCCACTTGTTTGTCATGAATTGAGGAAGTGTGTCAACAGAGGCAGAAAACACTAAATCCACTGATGTCGGCAGTCCAAGATAATTAGAATCAAAATTATCAGTTACATTCACAGTACTACAATCCACTCTACCTACGTGCAATGTAGGTATGTGCAATGTCTACTGCAGTTCCAGGATGATTTTTAAATTAATAATGAACTCGGAAGTAGGGACAGAGGGAGACCTCTTTACTTATTTTCCCTCTCTTGCCGCGCTATCTGAATAGACAATCTTTGACGTACACGGCTATAATCTCAACTAAATTGTAATGGGGGAAAAAAAACATTACATTTTTTTTTTTTATTTATCTCAAAATTAAAAGCTGCATTATTTCACTCCTTATATATGACACATCAACATAACAGAACACTTTTTTTTAAATAGGTGACCTTTAACCTCCCACGTGATTTACAACATAGCGATGACCTCTCTCACTAGCTAACGTTAGCTAATACAGAACTCATGCACATATTGCCAACTTGTACACAGCACTTCATAAAATGGGCCAGACTAAACAGGAAGGGGACTATGGATACGACTTGTTCCCGGAGAGAAATGCGACAACCAAATATATTGCAAAAAGCCTCTTCACTTTCAATAACAAGTGTCAATTCATGTTACAGTTCGCCATGGACTCCAGTAAGTAGCTCGTTAGCTAGCTGGCTAGCTCGGTGATGGAAATGTCATTCCACCATCAAACTAAACATCCGTCCCTTGACTGCTTTACGGTTTTTTATGCATGGTGTTAGTTCGGTGTCTAATACCAGCCGTAGTCATAAACTGTCTGTGTAACAGTACCGTTATAACCTGCTAGCCGGTGTCAGCTAGCGCTAGCTAGTTTAGCTGTGCGGTTTCTGTCTGCGACGGCTAGCTAGCATCAGCTGGTACTGACAACTGTAGCGGCGGTTGATGTGAACCTGAAATTCAAGTCGTGTGTTGTTTTCCTCTCAGGTCCGTATGCCAAACTACTCCTTAAAGCCATGAAAGGATCAGGATGGTATGTACCGGCTAACACTAAATACGTACTTTGTCTCAAATGAAGTTAATGTCTTAAAGTCTGCTGCTGCTAATCTTTCATTATTCCATTTTCACGTCCTTGTGTATACACGCTGCGTATCAGAAAAGTTTCTGCAAATACAACCGCGATGTTGCTTTTATTGATTGTGCAAATCGAACCCAATTTAGCCGCCATAAAACTCAATGTGTCTTTGCAGTTTTGGGTTTCTGGGTTTGGACGTGGCTGGTTCTTAGTAATTATTCCCATTGCGGAAAAGTCACTACGTGCAGCCAATATCATCTTTACTGCAGTCAACCATTTGTCCATCGTTTTCTCCATTATCGTGTCATCTTGCTTCCTCCCCTTCTGCATGTGGTACCTGGTGACTTTTTGATGCATTTCCAATAACTTAGAATAACTCTGATGCAGGTTTTGACTCTCAGCCGGTATGTTTTGGATGCTCAAAGCTCTTCTTAACTATTATTAAAGCAACTCTCAACACATTAAATCACATTGTGCTTGCATCCTCCTCCTATTTACACAGTACAGTGTTAAAAGACCGACATTTTTCTTGTGAAGATTGTGACGGGACTGTCAGCGGTGGCTTCGATGCCACCTCATCTCAAGTAAGGGAAAAAACAAAAAAAGATCCTGCATTATATTGAAACCGATTCTGTCTTGTCATTATTGGGGAGAAGAAACCTGCTTGGTTAACTAGGCAGTAAAGATATTTGCACCCGTTCCAGATCGTTCTGTGTCAGAACAACATTCACCAGCAGTCCCATATGAACCGAGTGGTCACACATGAGCTCATCCACGCCTTCGACCACTGCCGGGCCCACGTGGACTGGTTCGACAACTTCAGACATCTGGCTTGCTCCGAGGTGAGAAACTAAGGTGTTGGGCACTGGTTCACATGCCCAACTAACCCGGCTACTAGTCACAGTCTGGTTAAACCTTTGATGGCCTGTGACTGAGTCTCCCTGTTGTCCCCCTCCCTCTCTGAGTAATAGCAGCTCACTTTTAATAGTAAGTACACTAAAATGTACCCATAATGCCGTGTGAATCTGAGCTGAACAGTTTGACATGGGAGTTAACGAGGTTTCTGTGATCGGTATCAGATTACCAGTTGTTCTAGTTGAGATGTGAACGTAGCCCCTGTTAGCTTGTCTGCTCTTGTGCCGAAGGTCATTTGGGCATCACAAGTAATAAAAATCCATATATAGATGTCAAAACAATCTACTGATCTGATGGACTTGGACACATCAGTGATGTAACCTGTAGTATTATAGGAAGTAGTATTGACTGCTGTGATTTCCAAATAGCAAAATACTGCAGTTTTGTCCTCAAGTGTTTCAGATACTTTCCTCAGTAAAGTAATCTGATGTTGAATGAATCCCTGGTTTATGAATCAAGTTGCTTTATTCTGCGTCTTCTCCCCATCTGACGCTTTTTAACGTATTTAGCAGCTGAGAAAGGCTTGTAATCAATAATCAATCTCAATAAACTACAAATGTCAATATCCCTTTTGGTCTCCTAAAACTGTCTGGTGTGTTTGTCGTTGTGCTTTCAGATTCGAGCAGCCAACCTCAGCGGCGACTGCTCCTTCAGCAACGAAGCCGCCAGGTTCAACTTTGGCTTGAAGCAGCATCACCAGGTAACCGAGCCGAGCGGCTTCAGCGCTACAGAACGGGTTTGTTGCTCTGTGTGTGTTTGGCTGTAGCCTCGTACTGACTGCATCTTCCCTGCCCGGACAGGAGTGTGTCCGGGGCCGGGCCCTGCGCTCCATCCTGGCCGTGAGGAAAATCAGCAGAGTAGAGGCTGAGAAAATAGTGGACGAGGTGTTCGACACGTGCTTCAACGACCACGCGCCGTTCGGACGGATTCCACACGACAAGAAGGACGCCAAGTTCGCCTACAGGGATTACGAGAACAGAGATCGATATCACGCAAACCTTTAGTGTCTCTGATTGATTCCCCGAGGTGCTTTGCCGATGACGCTGACGAACGCTTGGCAATGTGAGGGCGCCAGTTAGCGTAGCGCCCTCAGCAGAATGATATCCAAAATGATGAAATGTCTTCATAAGGGAATTTGGAGTGAATGATTGGTCATGAAGGACCCGACGACAGCTGATTTTATCGTGTACTTTTTGGACATTAATTCTGTGTAAAGGGGTCGTAGGGAGTCATTTCCCAGGATCCCGAGCGTTTCCTCGTGTTCTTTAAGTAATCACTGGGTGCTTTTATGGAAATGCAACATTTCCCGCGTGACCACAAGTGTTTCTGTTGCGTGATGCTGTCAGAGTGAGTTTCTGCCACATCGACCGCCAGTGACTTGTACATAAAGCTGATTTATGCTTCACTAACTTAAATAGAATCAACTCGTGTTTGAATTAAAGTTTGATTGTTATGAGAAATTTTGAATTTTTTTTGGGTGTATTTTTGTGTCCCGATAAGACTTGACCTGCTTGGTTTTGACTTGCTAGTACAGGACAGCAGCACAGGATATTTGAGATTACTACTTGAACCAAAGAAGAGTAAGTCAAGCTGCCTGCAGGTCCTGGAAAAGTCTTAAAATGTCTTATATTATCTGAACTCAAGGCCTTAAATGGTCTTGAACACAGTAAATGGAGCATTTTAAGTCTTAAATTCAGAGAAATCAATCATCAGACCAGATTCTGATCAGTTGAAGTTGCTGAAATGTGCAGATGCCCTGTTACAAAACACTGATCACAATGTACTTTGAAGGGACTTCTTACCCGGAGGAGTTAACCTAGAAAAGTTCTCCCACAACAACACCGTCAACATCTCTCACATCTGCACTTCCACTGTAAAATGTCATTGCTGACGTCTTTATTGGACATTAGCATTTAGAGCATCTCGTCTCCATCCCCAGAGATTAATAAGGAAACGTTTTATGGGAATTAGCCAGAAACGGTGGGGGAGATTATGAGGCTATCGCAAAGACGGCAGGCGCCACGCTCGGCATCGTAATCAGGAACTGTGCTGGAGTGAAATAATGCCACTTATCTGCGTCCACCCTGGTCTGGCCAACGCTGCAAACAGCCAGACTGGTGTTGATCAAACACCGAGGCAAGTGGGCGGGATGGGACGAGCAAAGGAGATTAAGATAATTTGCTCAAAGCTTAACAGAAAACAGCAGAAAATCAGTTGGGCGGCGGATCCATGAGGCTAGAGCTGCAGGAGGAGGATGTTTGGCAATGTCAGGAAGACAACAGACTGACTTGTGGAATTGTATTTATGTCAAGTGACAACTATTACACATGTCAGATAAAACTATTCACAACAAGCTTGTGAATGATTGTGCTGCTTCAAGAAGGAATTAACTGATTCTCTTGCTCTCATGTAGAATTGAACATTACTGTCAATATGAGGAGGTTTTTAAGTCACGCTGCTTGTTCGGTGGTGCAGCGCTGACTTCGTGTTGTCCTTGACTAGAGGTGATGCAGAATTCACAGGAAATATTAAACATGAGCTCAACCTTGGATGCAATTCTAGATACATGTTCATAGATTATGTGAGATTTTCCTTCATTTTAAAGGGGAATTAAGTGATCTATGACGTCTGTCGGCCATAAGGGATGGTGGGGAGTTTTTATTCCAGCACAGCGAACAGGAAAGTGAGTTTTGAACGCCATCATTGAGTCGTTGGTGCAACAACCTCATCAGTTCTGCTCATTTTGTGCTGCTGCAGTGAAATTCTTACTTATTTCCCCTTCGAACAGCCAGTGACTGCAGTACCACCTCAGTCCTGTAGGTGGCAGGCGTGCCACACTAAACCTCCAGCCGGTCCCATCCAGACTTAAGAAGAAAGTGCTGTCACAGTTTCATTGATGCATGAAATTGAGCTTGTTTCATCGGGTCCCGTTTCAGGTGGCTGTCGGGCCCTTAACGGGCCGCGGTGCAGCCCGGTAGTCAGGTTTCTGCCGAGTATTTCATTCCTCCTCCCGCTGTGATGTAATTAGGATGCTCACTAATCTGCTGCAGGACAACACATCAGCCCCCACGGCACTAATGAACTCCTCTCATCAATTAGGATAATGCGAGGCGCGCCCCCGGGAAGCTGTTCCTGTGAGATGCTGAATTATTTAGCTGTGAGTTTTGAGATATCGGTATTAACGGGTCGATCTTTTCACCAAAATGTTTGACGAACTTTGGAGGACAACTTTTGCTTCTCAAGGTCTTGGGTGATTTTCTAATGAACACCAATGAAAGCAGGAAGCTGGAAGACGAGGCATCCTTGAGCCAAGATGGCCGTGTTTCTGTCCCGTCTGCAGCACTCGGGGGAAACGCTCGAACAAAGAAAACACTTTGAGTCCCGCTGCCCGTCCTGTAGCCCGAGGAGGACAATCTCATTCAGATGATTGAGGACAAGAGTGCATCTAAAGATGGCTGACCCTGGATCTGTAGTACCAACGGACATGAAATGAGTACCCAAACAAAACCAGAACAATACCAGCAGTAGCCTAGTAGTAGTAGTTTTACTAGTAGTAGCAGTAGCAGCAGTAGTAGTAGTTTTACTAGTAGTAGTAGTAGTAGTAGTAGTAGTAGTAGTGGTGGTAGTAGTTTTAGTGGTAGAAGTAGTAGTAGTAGTAGTAGTTTTACTAGTAGTAGTAGTAATAGTAGCAGCAGTTGTAGTAGTAGTAGTAGTAGTAAATTCCTAAAGCAATAATTATAATAATCATAAAAAACAGCCTAAAAACAAAGAATAATAAATTAAATACTAACAGATAAAATACTGTTAATCTAATTAATATTATTATTATTGGTATTATTATAATTAATGTTATTATTGATAGTAGTAGTAGTAGTAGTAGTAGTAGTAGTAGTATTAATAGGATTTGTCTTTGTAGAACAGACCTGATACTGGACTCCCCTCCAGGTCTGCGTCTCCTCACTGACTTGGTGGTTAATCCATCAGATTGGTAACAGATGACTCTGGAAAGTTGAAATCATTATAATTCACGGCACAAATCCTCCGGAGGCCATCTAACCTGACAATTAACTTCCCCAGCAGGGAGGACCTGTTTGAGACCGCCCGAGGGACGCTGGAAATCAATTAATTGTGTGTGTGTGGGGGGGTTAATTAACGAGGCGTTTAAGGTTGGCAGATTGAATCACCTTTGGGTCAACTCACCAACTCTGTGGCACAGTGTCAGATCAGAACCAAGTAAGAGAGTATGAGGAGTCGCACCACTTAAACTTGATGCTTCAACTCTTCTGTTGGACTAGATGCTGTAATGTTGAGTCAAGGGGAGCATTAACAACATAACTAACATTGGATAACTCAGTGACAATATGGTTATAATGAATTAACCTATCGGTAACTAACACACAAAAGTATCAAAAGTGCATTTCCACATTTTCCTGCCATAATTTCAGTATTTTCTTTACATTTTCTTTTCAAAATCAGACCGCCACCATTTCATTTTACCGTTTTTTTTTTTTCCTTCCAAAATGGATATTTGGCAATTTGTAATGAAACCCCTGAAACATTCACGGCCTCTGACTCTCATCATGTGTGGCCCGTCACGCCAAACAGAAAAGGAAGGAAGGTGGTAAGTTAGTTTAGTTTAGAAGGAAAACCTTTTCCTTCTTCCCACATTGTCTCAACAGCCCCAATAAGCCTGGGATCAGAAGGAGGTTTTAATAGGAGTAAAAGGACTGGAGATTACATGGGGAAATCCCCCTGAGACACACACACACACACACACACACACACAACACCAGATCACCCTGATGCTGTTAAACATCCTGTAAGCTGGTAAGTACAGGTTCCTGCAGGACACCCAAAGGGCTCACACACTTTCAAACCATGGATGGATGGATGGATGATAGATAGATAGATAGATAGACGGATGGACGGATGATAGATAGATAGATGGATAGATGGATAGACAGATGGATGGATAGACAGAGAGACAGATGGATGGATAGACAGAGAGAGAGAGAGAGACAGATGGATGGATAGAGAGAGAGAGAGAGACAGATGATAGATAGAGAGAGAGAGAGAGACGGATGGATAGAGAGAGAGAGGGATGGATAGATGGCTCTTTATTGTCCCTAGTGCAAGAAATAATAGCTCACCAAGTCAAGGAACACTAAACCATTGCTTCACATATTATCTGTATTAGTAATTGGCTCGTTGCCGGTTAGCAGTCACTCGACACTCGTCCCAGTCAACGATGCTGCTAGCTTACTGCTGGACCTTCCTCCTTATTTCCAAGTGTAACTGATTTCCTGTCGGAGGTGCAGGAAAGCAGCGCCGCCAGACCGTTAGTGTCCACTGCAACAGTAATTAACGCTAGCTGGCATTTTGAATCTTCGTCTCGCTAATGACACGATGGTATTAATTAAGAGACTCACATAACAACCGTTGGATGACATCCCGGGCTTTACCTCTCCCTCCAGCCTCGTGCTCATTAATACATCCTTACTGCCAACTCTGGTGACCTTGACAAACTTCCCACCTATCAACCTGTTCCTCCAGTCACTACTGAGCCATTAGAGATCCCCTCCACCCTTTGGAAACAATGCCATGTCATAAAATACACATCAAAAACTAGTCTGCTCTCTAAAACACTGTGGTTTTCACAGACCTACACAAAGCGTCTTGAATTCAGTTCCTGTGCCTGTTATCTTGACTCCCACCGTAACCCTCCCGAGGCTTGACTGATGAACCACAACACACTCCGGTCCACGGCTTTGGTTTGTCTCGTTCTGGGAGCGACTTCCCCCCGACGCAGGACGCAATTAGGTCGACATTTTCACATGACTTTCAAACAACGAGGAGAACTTTCTCCTGGTGTCCGAGGAAATGGACAAAGTGGTAGATAGCAAGATCGGTGTGACGGGTTTGGATTGGAGGAGAGCAGGACATGTCCCGCTTCCGTTTGAAGACGAACAGACTGAAGATGAATCTGCTCAGTGAAGACTGTGGCCTCCGTCATGGGAATCAGCTGTCGTCGAGTCGAGAGTGCCTTCGTCTAGTCGAAGTCCGAGACCAGGTCCAAATGGGTCGACAGCAAGTCAAGACCAAGACCAGACCAAACCGAGTCCAAGGCGAGACCGAGACCACAACGGACAATAAACGGTGTGCGTGTCTGTCCACATGTAAGAATAACGAGTTTCTTCAGGATGAGCAGAGATGTAGGAGCTCTGTACTCAACGTCCACCTGATCGATGCAAAGGACTTGACCAATCATTGACCATCATCCATCATCCAACCCACTGAGCAGCTTTAAACAGACGTCTAAATGGTTTAAAAGTGAAAGTTTAATAGGCGTCTCCAAAATGAAAGCGTCATCTTGTACATATGAACTTCTCCGGTGTGTGTTTCTGATATTTTCTGCTGTTTGAATGTGTAATAATGTATTTACTGCTCGGTGTAAAACTGGACAACACAGCCAGAAAGATCCGGTGATATAAGAGAGCCGAAGCTGGTTGAGAAGACGTCCGGAGCCCGGCGGGACAGCGTCCGAGGCCGAGGCCGGACTCCAGCGCTGCGGCCCCGTGAATCAGTGAAGAGCATCCATGTAAATCTCTACTGCCTTTGGGTTCTTTGTCATGTGAAACTCCAAGGACGTTGACGGATCACCTCGTTCTCCTATTGCCCCATTTGCGAGACAGGGGGCTGGCCTTCTCCGAGCCGCTCAGCAGCCGTGGGACTTCCAATTCATTGAAGGGAGGAGCAGGAGATTGCCTGGAGGGTGGACTTCTCTCTGGTGAGACAATTTAGTTTGACCTCATCTTGTCTCCGGCGTTGTGAGTCCAGATAACTGTCCTCCAATCCAGCGGCTTTGTCACGGCTGTGTGGCTGAGCTCCGGCAGCGGCAAAGCAGCTGAACCTGAACATCTGCAACCGGAGGGATTACCGTGACTTCACTGAGAACCGGGATAAGATCAGCGCTGGTGCTTTTTGCTGACTTTTACCCGCCTCTAACACAGCAGCCATGATGTGGAGCAGCAGGGAGGATTACAGAGTTCTGGTAACCTGTCATCCCACCAGGTTAGAGAGTCCAAACCAACCTGGTTCCAGTCTGTCACTTGATCTACCATGATGGACTTGTCTGCTCTTCTCTGGTGTTCATACCAGTTAAGAACACATGAAGAAACATCTGAACATGAGCATCAGTCCAGACTGACCAAGTCTCCTCCTACCCATAATGCCTTGTGTTCTGGGGTGGTTTCCTGTAGCTGGTTAGATCCCGTTCTCTCTCCTAACGAACCACCACAGTTCTCTTCTACCCATAATGCCTTGTGTTCTGGGTGGTTTCCTGTAGCTGGTTGGATCCCGTTCTCTCTCCTAACGAACCACCACAGTTCTCTTCTACCCATAATGCCTTGTGTTCTGGGGTGGTTTCCTGTAGCTGGTTGGATCCCGTTCTCTCTCCTAACGAACCACCACAGTTCTCTTCTACCCATAATGCCTTGTGTTCTGGGTGGTTTCCTGTAGCTGGTTGGATCCCGTTCTCTCTCCTAGGATCCCGTTCTCTCTCTCTCTCCCGTTCTCTTGTTAGAGGACTGAGACGTTTTCAGGCGTCTCGTCGGTTATTTGGTGAATGTTGTTGTTCTCACCTGGAGACCAACCAGCTAAAGAGCTTAATAAACCCACCAGAACACGCTGGCTGTGAACGCAGCCTCATTGTAAACTGCTGTGGATAAGAGCGTCAGCTAAAATGTAAATAAATATGTTTGATATCTGCGCCACGGGCAGATGTGTCATGAATGTCAATGTGTACTTTCTACTGCATATGACCAAGTAAATGTTCAAGTACTGAGCAGAGGATGTTTAATTCATGGCACAGCACCGACCGACCCCGTGGCGGTGTGATTGATCATCAAAACGCAACTTCTAATCTACATCTTCAAGCCTGGCAGAACGCGGCCCAATTCAACCGGTCCGTCTAATCACCGCTCACCTGCACGGGCCCCAGCTCAGCATGGGGTTCATTATCCAGGAGGGTCGAGATGGCTCTGACCCGCCGCCTGATCCCACATCTTCACTGCACCTCACACTCATTAGTCACCGCCAGGCTCACCCGCTTTAATGCCGCACCCGCCGCTATTGATCAGCTATTGTAAGTAATGTTTTCGCTGCCCGAGCCAGCGAGCAATTAAAAAGTAAACGCGCTCGCTTAACGTGACCTGAATGGACCACAGTTATTTCCTATACGCTGTGACTTGATCTTCCTGTGGGTAGCCTGACAACAAACACAGACCCGCGGTGACTCGAGCAAAGAGACAAGTCAAAGGGAAACGAGTCATTTAAGTGCAAACAAATAATTAGTCGTGGATAAACTGCACATCAATAGGAGACGGCCATTAAAACCAGAGAGTCAGCAACGATGCTCCGCCATGTCCCTGCCTGCTGACACTAAAAGAAGTCAACAGTCTGGTTTCAGTGGAGAGTTTTAGTGTCCATGATGGTCTCAATGTTTCAGAGGCTTTTCACCCTGAGGAAAAGACTGAATACTTGAAATATCTTGGCATGAAAGTGCTGATTTCACTGACTAGTCCTCCTCTCCAGTTGAAGGTGTTAACTGACTAGTCCTCCTCTCCGGTTGAAGGTGTTAACTAGCTGCTGCAGTGTTCGGTTGAAATGAAAACCTGCTAGGAGCCTGGTTGCATTTGACACGAACAGTCATCTAAAAAACGATGACATGATCTAAAATTATTAGATAGGCACAATAGATAGATACCTGTCACAGTACACAGTATAGATAGATAGATACTTTACACATGTCACAGTACACAGTATAGATAGATACTTTACACCTGTCACAGTACACAGTATAGATAGATACTTTACACATGTCATAGTACACAGACGAGAGTCCATTTGTCTGATTGCTTCCTGAACCTGAAGACCTCTACCAGACTAACATAGTAGTACAGTAGCTACTGACACACCAAGACAACAGACAATAACAGACATACAGTACTGTGCAATGTAAAAAGATTCCGTAAAGCGAAGATGTTTTCATAATAATAATAAAATGAAAAGTTTCTAAATATAAAAAGAGCTTTAATGTAAAACACTGATTTATATCTGAACTAAATCCAGGGTGCCTCAGACTTCAGAGTAACTACATCTATCACTCATGTTGTTTGTTAGGATCCTCACCACCCCAACAACGGACTGTTTCAGCTGCTGCGGTCAGGCAAGCGCCTCCGTAGTCACGCTGCCAAAACAGAGAGACTGAGACGGAGTTTCTTTCCTCAGGCCATCAGGACTGTGAACTCCGACCTCACCAGGGCCCCACCAAGACACACACACTGCCCCTCTTATGCACACACACACACTTAGGTAAAGACTACACATAATTTATAATTTATATTATACATACAATTTTCCCTTTTTTACTATATTTTTATAAAGTGCTCTTATTGTAAATATTGTGTTGTTTTTTTATATAGAGCTCTTAAAAACTGTGACATTGTAAATATTGTGTTGGTTATTGTAAATAGTGTGAACCTGTTATTTTGCACATTTCTGCTGAGCATTGCCACTTTGCATTTCACTACACACCTCGTGTGTGTATGTGACAATTAAACTTCTTGAATCTTGAATCTTGAATCATATTACTGTTGAATCAAACAGGAAACACACACTTCCCTGCCCGGACCACCAGAGGGCGCACCGACGCTGCCTTGCTGCTACAGACAGACAAGCATCCTTCTGGGTAACTTCACTTTCCATTGGTCTTAATCCGTCTATTAACCTGTCTTAACCTCTGGGACTCACAGGGCCTCGCAGCACAACGTACATACAGGCTGTAGTAACATCCTGGTACCTGTAACATATATATATATATACAACCTGTTCCCCTACCGCAGAATCTGATGGAGGATCAGTTTATTACAGACTTCCATTGATTAGATCTATCTGATCTATCTATATAGATATAGATATAGATATAGATAGATAGATAGATAGATATAGATATAGATAGATATGATATAGATAGATATATAGATATAGATATAGATATATAGATATAGATAGATATGATATAGATAGATATATAGATATAGATATAGATAGATATATACATATAGATATGATAGATATAGATATAGATATATAGATATAGATAGAGATATATAGATAGATAGATAGATAGATAGATAGATAGCTATCTAGATATAGATATGATCTAGATAGATATAGATATATAGATATAGATATAGATATAGATATGATAGATATAGATAGTTATAGATATAGATATATAGATATAGATATAGATATAGATATAGATAGTTATAGATATAGATATATAGATATGATCTAGATAGACATAGATATAGATATAGATATATACAGTAGATATGATCTAGATAGACATAGATATATAGATATAGATATAGATATATAGATATGATCTAGATAGATATAGATATATAGATATAGATATAGATATGATAGACATAGATATATAGATATAGATATAGATATATAGATATGATCTAGATAGATATAGATATATAGATATAGATATAGATAGTTATAGATATAGATATATAGATATAGATAGATAGATATGATCTAGATAGATATAGATATATAGATATAGATATAGATATGATAGATATAGATATAGATATATAGATATGATCTAGATAGATATAGATATAGATATAGATAGATAGATATGATAGATATAGATATATAGATATGATCTAGATAGACATAGATATATAGATATATAGATATGATCTAGATAGATATAGATATGATAGATATAGATATAGATAGTTATAGATATAGATAGATAGATAGATAGATATGATAGATATAGATATAGATATATAGATATGATCTAGAGAGACATAGATATATAGATATAGATATAGATATATAGATATAGATATATAGATATGATAGATATAGATATATAGATATATATAGATATAGTTATAGATATCTAGATATAGATATGATAGATATAGATATATATAGTTATAGATATAGATATATAGATATAGATAGATAGATATGATAGATATAGATATATAGATATGATCTAGAGAGACATAGATATATAGATATAGATATAGATATAGATATATAGATATAGATATATAGATATGATAGATATAGATATATATAGATATAGTTATAGATATCTAGATATAGATATGATAGATATAGATATATATAGTTATAGATATAGATATATAGATATAGATAGATAGATAGATATGATAGATATAGATATAGATATAGATATATAGATATGATCTAGATAGACATAGATATATAGATATAGATATAGATAGTTATAGATATAGATATATAGATATAGATAGATAGATAGATAGATAGATATGATAGATATAGATATAGATATAGATATAGATATATAGATATGATCTAGATAGACATAGATATATAGATATAGATATAGATATATAGATATGATAGATATAGATATATAGATATGATCTAGATAGACATAGATATATAGATATAGATATAGATATATATCTATATCTATATATAGTATCTGTATCTGAGGCTTCTTTGCGTTGGGTCGTGTCACCAGATACGAGGCACGTTTTCTCACTTAACGTCTCCAGCCTCCCATCTTCCTGATCCCGCCCCTCCCCCTCTCCCCCTCTCCCCTTCCCCCCCTCTCCCACCCTCAGAAAGAAAAAAGAAAATGTCTGTAAAACCACTTCTGATGGAAAATGCAGCTGTTTGCAAGTTTGCTCGCTGAGAGAGCATGGAAAGGGTTTGGGAGGCACGCTCCGACAGTCAGGCGTAGCGTCCTGGCAGGCTAACACAAGGGCACAGAGCTGCGGTTTAACATGGTTTAACGTGGTCCATGACTCACTGACCAGAAACATGCCTCTGCCATACACCACGGTGAGGCTTCAGCAAGTCACACAGCCGTGGGCGAGGGCCAAAGACAATAAGCAAGTGGCTGCATCAGAAATACATGTGAATACCTAAGAAAACACATGATGTGATCTCTGAAGAACGTTTTCAGTTTGTTTGAGATAAACAGAAGAAGAACTGGGTAGTTAGCACGAGCAGCGACGAGGCTGAGCACCAAAGATGGAGATACATAAACAAATAAATAAATAAAACAAGGATTTTGCGGATTACCGCTTTAAATTGTGTTGATTTGTTGAAAACCATTTTCTCGTGGTCAGTCTGAGAATGCAGCCTGAAGCTGATGAAATGTGTTCATGATGTTAGGGCCCGTTATAAAGGGTGTTATCCAGTCGTACTCTAACAACGCTGTCACTCTGCTTATTCCCTGCAAGCGTCAAATTACAGTTTTTCCAAGCGTTCAAGTTTCAGCTATTCTGCGGGTGTGAATAGGATCGCTGCCGCCGTGGCGAAGTGATTAAAATCAGGTGTTTCTGTGTGATTGATGCAGCATGCGCCACATGTGTGCTGCTTTTTACGCTGGTAATTACAACACGTTCAAAGATGTGGAATTTGCCTTTTGATGTGCGTTCGTCTGCGAGGACTTTAAAGAGTCCGACCAGGACCATCTGGGCCCGCAGAGGAAGACGCCGCAGAGGAAAGCGAGAGAGGAAGAAAAGCTCTTTCTGAGACGCTCGTCCTGAAATGCGAGAGTTTTCTTTGAAGTGTCTTTGAATGCAGACCTTGGATCAGTTTGGATGCGCTTTGTGTCCAGTGTCTTTTAGGGCTACATGAATTACAGCAGTGACCTTCAGGGGTCGAAATGAGGAATAGCTTCACTGTCTCCTCTACATCATAACCAACAACATCTCAGATCTTCAGGACGACATCTTCTCTAATGTCCGTGGTCTGATGTTGTGTATTGATCTGGGGGTTCCTGACCTGACAGCTGAGAGAACCTCTGACCTGGAGCAGCACGTGGCTGGTGGATAGCTTCCAGCAGGCGGTGGCAGGTTCATGTGGGCTATATGGACCGTGGATGTTTAAAAGGGTCAATACATGCTGATATAACACAGCAGGTTCAAGGAAGAGGGTTGAGTAGAGACCTAGACAAGAGGAAAACACAGTTTGAGATGCTATACGAATAGGAATATTATAAGAATATTATAGGAATATTATAGGAATGTTATAGGAATGTTATAGGAATATTACAGGATTATTATAGGAATGTTATAGGAATATTATAGGATTGTTATAGAATGTTATAGGAATATTACAGGAATATTATAGGATGTTACCAGGAATATTATAGAAATTTTACAAGTGAATATTATAGGAATATAATAGGAATGTTATAGGAATATTATAGGAATGTTACAGGAACTATTATAGGAATATTATAGGAATGTTCAGGAATATTATAGGAATGTTAATAGGAATATTATAGGAATATTATAGGAATGTTATAGGAATATTATAGGAATGTTATAGGAATATTATAGGAATGTTACAGGAATATTATAGGAATATTATAGGAATATTATAGAAATTTTACAGGAATGTTATAGGAATGTTATAGGAATATTATAGGAATGTTACAGGAATATTATAGGAATGTTATAGGAATATTATAGGAATATTATAGAAAATTTACAGGAATATTATAGGAATGTTATAGGATATAGGTGATACAATGGGAGATAAAATGTAATAAAGTTTGATATGGTGCCTTCAAGAGACACTACAAGCCCCAGTAGGAATGCTATAGTGGTTTTGGGTGATCAATAGTGTCCCAAAGGGGAAAGCCTGATTGTTTTTAATTCAAGTTGTAAATTGTGACTTGTGTTAGAGTGAGTGTGTTAGAGTTGATAAATGACAGCTCCTGTTTGGTGCCGTACGGTGGAGGTGATTGGTCGCTATCATGGAAAGTAGTCCACCTGCAGCTCGGAGCAGCTCGGTACCGATTACTGGTCCAGGAAACAAAACATTACAGAGCCATTACAATGATGACAGTAATTCAGGCCAGGACAGATGTAGCCTCTGCAGGCCTTTTCTCCCCCTCCCTCTCTCTCTCTCTCCCTCCCTCCCTCCCTCTCTCTCTCTCTCTCTCTCTCTTTCCCTCCCCTCTGCTTTGTGTTTCGCTGCTTCTTTCCTATAATATTTACCTTTCTCCTCCCTAAGCTTCCTCAAAACCATCAGTTCATTCATGTTTCCGAGCAGCTCTGCAGTCACGTCCACATATCACACGACGCTGACCATAAATACTAAACAAAAATCACATGAACTACCTTAAAACCCATATATAACAGCCTAGACACACTTTCAGAGGACAGGAATATCATAGGAAACTGAAAGCTGATTTAAAGACTAGAATGAGAGGAACCTCAACACACCAAACTACAATAAACAGTCCTACCAACAGGGGGCGCTGGGCAACGGGGAGGAGACCAGCATGGGGACCGGCCTACTGGGCTCCTCTTGCCAAGCAGCACCACCGTCTTTCTTATTTATGTTTCAGAAACCGAGTCGCCGGTGCCAAGACATTATCCAAGACGCTGATGGAGTCGCCACAGCGCCTGCTGCCTTCCAGTCTGGAAAACATTTGAAGATCTTTGTTATGAGAGCCGAGCCCTCGCCTCGTCCTCACGCTGGGGGAAAGATGCCTCGTTTCCATCTGGATCAGGCTGATGTGGGAGGACGTGTGTTCACGTTCAGAGCTGCAGAGCAGATGACAGGACGGGTTATGAAAAGAATAAATGATTGCAATCTCTCTTCTGGGTGGGCCCACGTGTACATGACATCCTGAGACGGGGGATGAAGGGTATTTCTGGTTATTTCTGGGTATTTCTGGGTAATTTCTAATGAATGTCTTTCTCTTCAGCCAAGGAAGAGTCAGAGGCCAACTGGTCAGGTTAGACTGATATATGAGGCCGGTCGCTCCCTGACCACAGTCTGTACAACCTGCAGTAAGACTTGGTTTGACTAGAACGTTTACATGCATGAATCCTTCATTTAAAGGCAGTAATGCATCCCAGAGTTCCCTCCACCATTGAATAGCTGTGGTGGGTCACCCTGCCTAAAGCATGATTCCTGTTATTTTCTACTACTTGAGACAACTTATTTTCAATGACTTCACTGCAGAGCGTTACGCAACCCTCCAATACGAACCAGTGGGACGGAGCTGCTCACCCTAAAAGAGGTTAGTCTGCTTTTACCGTCCCATCAAGGTCTCAGTGTCTCTCACTCAAACACTCGATCCTCGTTGTTTGGAATGAAAAAGGTCAAATTTAAAGATATTGAAAAAATATTGGTATCGGATTTCAAAAGCCCATATCAGTCGAACTCTACCTTCTAACTTCTACACTGTCTTGTGCTTCAAAGAGAATCAGCCGAGGAGGATCCATCCATCAACGTACGGTGGGGATCTGGGGCCATCAGGTTGAGGCAGTATCTAGCGGCGGCCCTGATCTCAGGGAAAGTGGGAAATCCCCCTCCCGGAGTCGCCCCCTCCGCCGCCGTCTGATGTTGTAATTTCTCAGTGAAACCTAAACCAAACAATAAATATTAGACAGCTCGGTTGTTTTAAAGCAGCAGTGTTTGCACAACAGCGCTTGCCAGAACACGCTCGCGGCGTTCACGGTGTGTGACGGTGTCGGCTGTTTCTATTGTTGGCCAGCAGTTTGGCTGCTGATGCCCTCAGTACAGGCCCGTCTCTAAGTCAGTCTAGCAAACACACGATATAATAATAACACATAATGTCTTTATTATTGTACCTGACCACTTAAACTTTGTTGTGCAGTCAGTCCACGCTGCACGTCCTGGATCCACTTGAGGAAAACGCTCAACCCGTATTGTTCTCATTAATCACTGGCAAACGTAGAGAAAGTAAATTGCTAAGACACTTCAGCCAACATATAAACTGCGGCCGTCCAAATGTTCCTTCCCAGAGAAGCTATTGAAAAATCCTATTGAGACGTAGGAGAATAATCAGTACAAGATGACACTTTTGTCTGCAGGCGTTACTCCCTTTGGTGGCACGACAGGTTTTACCGGGGTCTCGGTGAACAGAGGACAGGTTAACTTGGTAAAACCCCTACAGAGATCCTACAGAGCTCTTAGATCTTTCTTCTTGAAGAGAGAGGGTCGATTAGCCGTGTTAGTCTTCCTCCCCCTCATTCCTTCCTCGCATTCATTTGTTCAAGCTGTCGACGGCCTGAAATCACAACCCTTTGGTGTTTGTTTGCTCGTTGTCAGCGCGAGGCTTTTCCCATGGTGGGTTGGTGGGCGGGGGGGCAGAAAGGCGGGGTGCTTGAAATATACAAGAATATATCAAAAATGGATCAAAGACACGTTTTGAACAATGTAAACTACAGTTAGATCTGGTTTCTCTTCTGGTTTCTCTTCAGGTTTCTCTTCTGGTTCAGTGCAGTGAAACATGCCTCACCTGCCTCAAAGTGCTGCTGGTTGCAATGGAGAGTTTTAGTGTCCCATGATGCTCTAAATGCTGTTTCCACCCTGATGAGAATAAAATGATGGTGCAAATTAAATACAAACACTGTTTTCTTTTTTTTTTGGGGGCATGAAAATGGTTGAACTTCGGCACAAAATATCGTCTATCTGCTGGTCCAATCCGTAAATATCGGTATCAGCCTTCAAAAGCCTATTATTGGTCAAATCCTTGTGTAAACAGAGACAGTTTGCATGTGTGTGTATGTGTGTGTGTGTGTGGAGGGGGGTGATCAAGACCTCCCGCCTCATGGTCCAGGTCAAGCACACACTCAGTGTCAGTGTGTTTGACCCATGAGTCTGAAGTGCTGGTGCTCCAGGGGGTCAAAGGTCAGATGGGTAGAGCTCTATCTAGTTTTAAAATGTGGCTTCACGCATCTAGAAGCAACCGGAAGATATATCTTTAAATCGGCTGAACTGCTGTAAATAGGGACAAACCACTCGACACACCTCAGCCATTCAATTCTTTTGATAACAACGGCACATTACAAATGAGCTGTAATACAACCATTCACAGATGGTGAGTAATTTCAGATGCAACGTCAAAACACAGTTAGCAAAATGAATGCAATGAGACACTGGTACTGAGGGTGATGAGGAGCTGGTTTCATCAGCCTAGGGAGGCAGCAGGTAGCCAGAGTCCATAGCTGCCCAGCTGTCGCTAAGCAACGAAGGCAGACGGGGAAAAGACGAACGCTGTGGCACAGTCCCGATTACGGTGGAAGAACTGGTAAAGGTTTTTAATCTTATTGGTTGAGTTAAAACTCAGTGAGCGGAGCAACGGTTTGTTGGCATGCAAGTTGGCTAACTAGCAAACTTGAATGGCACAGAAGGAAATCTGGTCAAAATATTAATAAAAATATAAATGGCAATGACTTCTTTTGTCATTCATTCATGACCTTGGAAGGTCAGCAGGCTAGCTAACTAGCTTACATAGCTATCTGCAGGCTAGTATGGCTAGTTTGAACTTGGAAGAGCAGCTAGGCTAACTAGCTAACCTAGATAACGTAGTATGGCTAGATTGTATTGTTTCAGTTAGCAGCAGAACGCTAGGCTACATAATGTTAGCTAGCTCCTCTTACCCCTTGTCTTTCACTGGGCTTCAGTCTAACGATACTTAGCCAGTAAAAGTGTTTTTTGGCTAACAGCAAAAATCATACTTATTGCCCCTTTAAGGTCTGTCTGTCTGTCTGTCTGTCTGTCTGTCTGTCTGTCTATCTATCTATCTATCTATCTATCTATCTATCTGTCTATCTATCTATCTGTCTGTCTATCTATCTATCTATCTATCTGTCTATCTATCTATCTATCTATCTATCTATCTGTCTGTCTATCTATCTATCTATCTATCTATCTGTCTATCTATCTATCTGTCTGTCTATCTATCTATCTATCTATCTGTCTATCTATCTATCTATCTGTCTGTCTGTCTGTCTGTCTGTCTGTCTGTCTGTCTTCACTGTCTTCCATTTTTCACTGATGTATTTATTCTCATCTATTTTTGATGGGGCTTTAGAGACACTTTGTCCGGGGGATCAAAGCGGCTCAAACAAATTGATATGATAATTGCAGGCCACCGGCCACCAAGTCACAGGACTGTTGGCTTTCTTTGCATGCAGTCGAGGAATGCAGCGCGGCTGGAGCGTCAATTGTGTTGACAGGCTGAGCGGAAACCACCTGGAGTTTAAACTGAATTGGCAAGGTCACCTTTCCTCATTTTTCTCCTCCCGTGGCTCCTAAAAGATGCCCCCGAGTCATCACTAAGCCCGTCTGGACTCGTCCCGGGCTGCAATCTGAGGAAGGCTAAACACAGACGACAATTACCTCCTTATTGGCAATTTGTTTGGGATTATATCTGAGGTGTGACACCAGGACCACAGGCACTATTTCTAAATTTAGATAGCATATTTGAATGTCTGAATGTTGTACTGTTTGCACGAACACAACATAAGAAGCTGACTTCCTGGTCTGAAACATAGCCGGTCGGTAGTGAAGTAAGAAAACATTTAGTAAAGCTGTAACTGAATCCTGAAGCGTCCCAGGTGCAGGGAAGCAGCGTAGCCTCCGGCGGCTTGCTGTCACCAACGCCCTCATAAATCTCAACACTCAAACTCTCATCACTCCGGGCCTTCATGCCTTTGTCACTCCTATCCTATAAAATATCAATACCTTCAATACCTGGCGGGAACTGGAGGGACAGACCGGCATCAGCTTGATTGTTTCAACGTCTAACAAAATAACGTGTTAAAGTATAAAAGTTATTAATGATAGATTACAAGGATCAAAACTGTATAGAAGCTTGAATTTTGCCCTTAACGGTACTTGACTTCACATTCAAACTCGACAAAGACTTGAAATAAGCTCCGTAAAAAGGAAAATTGTTGGTTGTGATAGGTTGTGATACACTAAGCATCACCGATCGACTTTCCCTCCCGTCAGGATCCGTCTGACATCCAGCAGGACAGCAGGAAAGACTTTGAACGTCTGTACCGCCGGCGGCTCCCGAAACCCTCGGAGAGTCTGATTCACGGCCTCGGTCTTCGTCTCGGCCATTATGGTTGTGTCTTTTACAGGCGGTGGGGGTGTCAGTTACCGCCGTCCACAGACACACAGCCAGTCTGACTGATTTAGCCCTCGTTTTGTGTGGGATTAGTCACAGTGGAGGGCTGGCCCGGGCAGTGGGGGGGGGGAGCTGAAGACATTGTTGGGAAAGAGAAAGCCTTGGTGTGGGCGTTTCTTTATGTTTTCATTTACGACCCCTCAGGTTTCCACCTGTGCTGACATGGCTGAGGGTTTACAATTGTCCCAAAAGAGTTACAAGCAGACGGGTAGAAATTCCAGGCTTTTTCCCCCTTTTCTCTTTTTTCTTTTTTTTTTTATGGGCAGGGTGGGGTGGGGGCCGAGTTATTGTGGAACATTTGTCAGGCAGCCAGTTGCAGAGGCCGGGCCAACCGGTGATTTATTGCAACATCTGCAAGACGCGGGACTCTTGTATGTGCTTTTAATCACGTAAAGAACCGTGGCTGGATTGGAGAATAGAGATTTGGGTAAGGGGTCTGACTCGTAGTGATGGCTACTTGTGTGAGCATATTATATGACCGTGGGATTTCCAGGCTGGTCTGGTCTCCAGGTCGACTCTCCTGGGGGTTGCACCAAAGCGACAGCTGTGTTTCTGTAGGTCTAATATGGTAGAAGAGTCTCATCAGGCTGGCTGGTGATCTGTGAATGATCTGAACGTTGTCTCGTGTGCAGGATGTTCACAGTCAGCCGGCCAGAGCGAACCCCACCAATAGCTGAACGTGCTTGGAAACACAATACAACACAAATCTTGTTGGATCATTTTCAACAGGCTGTCGACGGCGAGGAGGTCTGGCCTGGGGAGAGCGTGACCTCACGTCCTGGAAGGGGCGGGTTTTTATATTCTAACTGAAGCTGATTCATTCTGAGAAAGTGTAAGTGTAACTGATGTTGAGAATCGTGCAGCGATATTGGGGAGGTAGTAAAAGTTAGATTTCCTGAGCTTCACAACAAAAGAATAACGTTTTGTGTGAGCTGCCCATAGCTAGCTAATATCATAAACATCTGCCTCCATGTCACCACATCTGGCAACACTGAAGGCAAATTAGCTACAAAACCCAGAGTGTCTGGCGGTGAGATAAGGCCCTGGCATGCCAAATTCATTTTCTTGGTTTAGTCGCTGGGGTGGAGAGACCAGAGATGGCCCGAGGAGCTGACCCTAGATCAGTGTCTGACTGCTTTTTGTGCACGGCGAGGGGTCAGAAAATGGAGATCAGAAGCTGATCTGAAAACAGTGGGTGGTGGACTCGGCTGCTAGTCATTGGTGGTCTGGAAGAATAGTCAACTTCCTGTCTCATTTCTCTGGAGCCAAAATCAAAGCGGGGGAATTATTCTGCAATCTGGCCAGTGTTTTCCTTTTCCCCCTGGCTGGAAATGGTAAGGTTCTAGTTGGCTGCAGTCTCTGCAGGAGACTCCTGGATCCACGGCTTCTTTTAAAAATGGAAATCTTCTTCCCCTAACCTCGATGGCAGAGACTTTCCAAAAGGAAGAAATAAACCATTTTGTTTCTAGTTAATCTTAATTAAAAAAACAACCCTGGCTACAAGCCCTCATGAAAAAGAGCGTAGCCGTAACCTAGAGGACTTGTGATGGGAAGGTCGCTGGTTTGAATCCACAAAACCAACTGCTAAAACCTGGATGGGGCATACAGGTGACCTCAGTGGAGCTGCTGAAACCAAAACTACAACCACCCCTCCTAAAGCTAGCTCAAAGTCACACTATAGCAGAAATAAGAGCTGACATGTTCCTGCACATCTTACATGCATCACCAGCTAATCACACATAGAGGGCTGAATAGTTTACTCTCAGATAATCCGACTCGTCACTCTTAAAGCATAGCCACCTTCAGATCAACAAGTTGGTGCTATCTGGAATTTAAAGTTTATCATCCATCACTCCCCAGCCATCACAGCCTTCACCATGCGTCCTGAAGGGTCAGGTTTGTTAGACTTGGTTTCTGCTCTAAGCCGATAAGACTGGTGGACTTCTGGCAAATAACCATATCTCATTCTGAACGTTGCCTCAGCAGCAGCAGCAGCAGCTGTTTCCCAGGTGTTTGGATGTGTGTGGCTTCACCATCTTGTCTTCATCCAGAGCTCCTCAAAGAACTGGCAAGACTTCCAACAAACTCCTTCATTCCTTTACAGACCAGCGCAGCGCCGCCAACAGCCAACGGCCAGCGGCCAGGTGTACTGAATCATTACTCAGCCAAAGGGATGAGAACTAAATAACACTGCCCTGTGAAAGCAAATCCCATCGTCAGCATTCCCAGACACAAACTATAAGTGTAGTTCAGTGTGAGTCCAACCCGGTCCAGATCTCTAGGTCTTGATAATTATTACAAAATGAAGTACATCTAATACTTTTCAATCTAAATACACTTCCAGATTAAATGCTAGACTAGAACAAGAGTGTTCCTGAAAGGGAATATGACTGAATGCCCCTCCAAACTGCTGGCAGCACCGTAGGGAATCTGCCGTTTCATAAACAGCTCCACTCAGGGAGCCGCAAGACGCTTTCCAAGTGCAAGTTTCAACAGCTAGCCTGGTGCACAAGCACACCTTTTCCCCCATGTTGAAAAGGAGAGGCCTGAAACAACAAACCGACTGGAGGCTGGAGGGTGGAGGGTGAGGGTGGAGGGGGGAGGGGAGGGTGAGTCATCCACTGAGGAGCTGGAAGCCTCCATGTGCTGAGTTAAAAAAAAGCTGCAGCCCAAGACCCAGAGAGGTAGTAGAAGTAGTAGTAATAGTGCTAGTAGTAGTGGTACTAATAGTAGCAGTAGTGTCTTGGGTTGAAGGGTTCTTATAAGTGCAGTTACAGAACTACATTTCCCATGAGGCCTCTCTCCACCATAAGGAGCGTACCAAACCTATCGGTCCTCCTGTTTGTGGTGGTGACAGCGTCCACTAGCCAGACCAGAACTATCGCTAGCTATAACGTGTCATGGTGCGGCGCTAGCTAGCAGGTTCACTGGCAAGCTGAGTAATGCGTTGACTCACTTCTACACCAAGTCAACATGTGAGCTTAGCATGGAAAGTTCCTGGAACTGTCCAAACTAGGAGGTTGTTCATATGAAATGGATGCTGGGTGATGTAGTGTGGTAAACGCTTCTATCATTGAATTCCACTGAAATCAGGTGGAGGATTAAATATCACTGGGGTCTGTAAAATATTTCAGAATGGGAACCTTACAACGTACTGCAATAGACAGAAGTGAACCACAGCTCCCTGTCCTCTACCTAGAAGCAACTATAAGCCATGGATCCCTTTAACAACCCAACACACTCTCTCCTCTCTGTGGGGGGGCTGATGACAGACATCGTCCTTGGCGGTCTGTGGTTCTGCTCTAAAAAGCTTCCCAAGCCCGACTCCGTGTCCTCAGACAGCAACATGTCTGCTGCGTGATAAACACACTGAAGACTCGCAGCACTTCGGTGAATGTAGCAGCACATGTTAAGGTGTTTTATTAGGTTTGGGTATGTGCAAACATCGCTTCATTCAAAGCAAAAAAAGGCTTAGGCTGGAATAACTGAACAGGCAGAGCTGCATGGCACAAAATACTCATACAAGAAAGGTAAGCAAAAATAATGGAATCTGTTTGTACACAATTAATTTACAAAATATAATAAACTTTATATAAAATGTATATATTCATCTATATTATTTAACTGTAGCTATATCCCATAACAACAGTCTTGGCTGTTACTATTTTCCTCATGATTTTTTGCAGGAACAACACTTTGTCCTTTACATTCACTCGTTGCACATTTGTGTCCTTTATTGCAAAAGTGTCCGTTCAGTGAGGTAGAATTTTTTTTTTGGTTGTCCTCTTCTTGAATAAAAAAAAGAGCAAAAAAAGCTCAGTTCTTTTTCATCGGGCGCATATTCAGCTACGTGCTCCTTCTGCCATGTTGGGTAGGATCAGTCCTGCTGCTGTCAAAGGGCTGTTCATAAACGTTCTGCTCTGATCCGGAGTCTGAATCGGCGTCCTGGGATGGACAGGGGTTCTCATGTAGAGTTATTCCATTATGCATGGCCAGCGGTGGTCCAAACCCTGGACACAGGTCCTGCTGAGGCCTCCAGGGAGCCTTCCCAAACGTTCCTGAGGGAGGTGGGGGGGAAAGGTCAGGTCAGATCTCAATTATGTTCATTGCTAAAGCTGCACAAGGCAAGACCTTTATGTAACAACACACCTGTCTTATCAGTCTAAAACAAATTAGCTGTTTATTCGCCCAAATTAATTTCAGGTGGGCATAGTGGGCACACAGGAAGTAACAAATTAAAAGAGTAAAATCTGAAACTTTCTCCTTAACAGTGGTGAGCTAGTGCTCCGTCCAGAGAAAGCTGGACTCACCAACGATGGTTGAGCTTGCTTTGAAAAGATTGTCCCCACCTCCTCCTTCCCTACCAGCCACCAATGCTGCATGAGTATTACATGATTAAATTACTCTCAATTAAATTACATGATTTCTGGGTGATGAATTGTATTGCATTGTATTGTTCAATCTCCTGATGCCACGTGGGACCACACAAACATGAAATTGCCTTGAAAAACCCATTAAAGTGTTTAAATGAAATGTAGCACCAGCATCTCCTAGCAGGAGGAGAGGTGGGTGGAAACCGATCTCAATGAGACCTACCCATGAAGGTGTTGGAAGGGGAAAGCCTCTCATGAGGTCGGCCATAGTCGTTCGCATCTCCCTCATCCATGGATGGCGGACGGTCACCCTGCAGGTGGGGGGGTCCATGATGGAGGCTGGCGTTGGGGAGCTGCATCAGGACACTGGAGGAGCAGAGGTCGAAGGGGTCGGGCAGGGGCCCACCGCATGGGAAGTAGTCCCTCCGCTTGGAGCTGGTCAGGCTGCCACTGTAGGAGTCAATGCAGAAGGGCCTTTGGTCGATGGAGCAGCCTGAAGATGAAAAGCAAAATCATGAGTTTCATTCAATAATAAGAATAAAGTGATACCTACTCTTACAAAATGACCAATAGTATGAAATGAAACCAAATGGTAGCTCAGTTTCTGTAGGTTGCGCTCTTTTACTGCTAGGTTATATCTTACCGAGATTTATTGATCAAAGTCTAAATAAACAGTGCAGACCTGTGAAGACATCAGATGGGTCGGCAGGGTACATGTTGTCTCGGCAAAGCAGCGAGCCGATTGGACCTTGATAATGGCAGAGCAGAGGATCAATGGCTGCCTCCATGTCTGCTTCACTTCCTGTATCGAGCTGACAAAGACCTGCATGGGTTGAGGAAATATGAGGAATACATGAATACGATTCTGCTAAAAGATAGAGACACAAATAAGAGGAGGGTGTTTCCTGTTGTACCGTTCATGTCTTTAGGCTGCAGGTAGAAGCCACTGATTGACGAAGCCATGTACTGGTGGCTACTGCCACTCTCAGACGGGATGTAGCCGTCCTGCCGGTCGGCCAGCGTTCCCTGGGAGGACAGGTAGCTGGGGATGTCGGCAGGCAGGTTGGTCTCATCTGCAGCACAGGGGGATCAATGAGACTCACTCATTTATTTTAAAACAACACTACTACTACTACTACTACTACTACTACTACTACTACTACGACTAATCCACCAAGGCTGGCACCCTTGGCCCCAAAGCCCCTTTATCACTGGAGCGTTCTCTGATCTGATCTCTGATCTGATCTGAGGGAAAACCCTCTGACTTGCTTCCTGCCTGGTTGGTGACGATGATGTAGCGATGTAGTTCTGAATGGACAACCTGTTTGCACAAAGTCTTGACGCCTCCTTTCAAGGGATCTTATACAGCTACAATAATTTGGTGTTTCTTGATTCTTTGGCCTCACTCAAGCCGCCAGCCTCACCTGTGTTGGTGACGCTGCAGTCCTCGTTGCGTCGACGGGTGTGGTAGATGATGACCACCCACACCAGCGAAGTGCCGACCACACAGCACACCACCGCGATGATGACGATGCCCACCGTGGTCCAGCCGTCTTCCTCTGATCCTGCCCCGCCCACCATGCCGACGCCTGCGCCGCCCTGCACCCCGGAGTCACAGTTGGGGTTCGGGATGACGGCCAGCCTCACGTTCCCCCTCTCAGTGCCCAGCGTGTTGGACATCTCGCAGGTGTACTTCCCCGCATCACCCTCTGCTGCGTCCACGATGATGAGGAGCTGGTTGGCAGCTGCGAAGAAGTGCCGCTCGGTCACCACCAGGGGGCTGTCGTCTTTGGTCCAGTTCAGCCTCGGGGGAGGGCTGCCGCCGGCGATGCACTGGAGGACGGCGGTTTCCCCCTTGGCCACAGTGCGATCCATGAGGGGTCGCAGGAAGGAGGGGGTTTCTGTCAGAGGGAGGAAGTAGTGAGGGGTAAGAGGGTTAACGCTAGCATGATTGATTCATTTTTCACACTAAACATAAAATGGTGAAGACTCTGGAAGTGAGTATTGATCAGTGTGAAATGGAAATACATGATAAACTTAGTGACTTACTAATACATCATTTATTTCTCATATACTTTAGAGGCCTTTTAACCTTGAACAGTCCTACCGACATCTATTTCTACTTCTATTTATTTTATTCTCCCTTTCCATTTATGTTGTTATTCCTCTTTTATCCCTTGTTTTTATGCTTTTTATTTCTCATTTTGCTGTTATTGTGAAGTCCATTGAATAAATACAATATTTATCCATCATTTATACTTTTAACCTAAAATAGAACACAATCAAAATGTACTAGCTACTAGGCAGTGCTCACCTAGCACAGTTAGCGTAGCATTAGCCGAAATAGCTCCAGCTGTGTTCTGAGCCGTGCAGCTGTACACGCCAATGTCTTCGGTCTTGACGTCGACGATGAAGAAGACGTCGTCCTCGGGCATGACGTGCATGCGGCGCTCGCGGGCAGCGGGGAAGTCGGTGCCTCCGTCTTTCTGCCAGGCGATCTGAGGCGACGGGTGGCCCACGGCGGCACACTCCAGCCGGGCGGTGGCTCCAGCTCGGATGCTCAGGTCCATGGGCATCTTGGTGAAGGAAGGAAGCACT
Organism: Hoplostethus atlanticus; assembly: GCA_034670405.1. NCBI lineage: Eukaryota > Metazoa > Chordata > Actinopteri > Trachichthyiformes > Trachichthyidae > Hoplostethus > Hoplostethus atlanticus. The sequence goes on from JAXDDX010000215.1 coordinate 68,492, forward strand.
GGGAAGGAGAAGAAAAGATTAAAGTCAATACGTAAGGTTCAGAAGCTATTACAATCAGACAGATTAACAATCAGTAATGGAGACATAGAGATGAAGAGGCTGGATGGGCATGACAGACAGACCAGCATATCTGCAGGTTTCAGAAAGACTTAAGACCTTTTTAATACTACCTGGAACTGAATTTTAGATTTAGATCATTTTAAAAAACAAAAATAAAAACTATTTCAAATGGGCGGTACAAGAAAAAGGACACCAGGAAATGAATTGTGAAGAGACGTTGTGTTGAGGTCTATATTAATCTAATAGTTGACATGCAGGACAAAGAAATGTCATTACATGGTGAAAAATAACCTCCAATAAAAGTACTTAAGGCACTTCAAAGTTTAGATAATTTAAGACTTTTTAAGGACCCGTAGAAACCCTGTAGCCAGACAGACACACAAATGAATAAGTAAAGAACTAAGTCAATGAACCTCCCTCACTTTAAGAGCCCGTCATATCCTCCACTTACTGTTGACAGTGAGCTTGGCCTTGGTGGAGTAGGAGGATCCAAAGTGGTTGGAAATGACACACTGGTATCGTCCCTCGCTGGAGAACTCCACGGTGCGTAGCTGCAGGGTGGTCGTGTACTCCGTCACCTCCGCCTCGCCTCCTGCTCCCCCCTGGACTCTCAGGTGGGCCTGGTTGTGGATCTCGGCATCGTTCAGGACCTCATTGTCCTTCTTCCAGGCGAAGGTCATGGGGGAGTCGCTGGAGCTGGCCGCCGAGCAGACAAACGTCACGTTGGTGCCCCTGATGGCCGACTGGGTCTCGGGCTGCACCGTGATCTGAGGCTTCGGGAAGTCGTCTGGCGAGAAGACAGTGGGAGGGTTTAAAGCTGCAGGATGCAACTTATTGGCATTAAAATGAGCCATAAATAGGACCTATCCTACAGTTTGAGTCAATAAACTACTAGGCTACCTACATTCTGCAGTAGCTTGGTAGTTAAATCTAAATAGTGTTTTTATAGTTTATTATTTTCTGTCATTTCGAGGCGTAGTGAACTGCTGCAACTATCAAATATTTCTGGCTTTAAAAGAAGCGAATAGCATTTTTCCATCCTAAGATTTGTGGACTTTCTGGCAGGCAGCTGCTGGCGAGCGGCCATTAGAAACACAGGCAGCATTCCTTGAACGTCCCAATCAGTGGGATTCTTTTTTGCAGTCATGTGTTTTTTTTTTCATTATTATGACTTTGTAAAAACAGATCAAATCTACACGGACAGAGTGGTTTGAACGACTTCTTCCAAGTAACTGTAGTTAACAGAATGTATTTCACTTAAGCGTCGCGTTGCTGTAACTTCCAATGTGACGTTCAAAGTAGCTTCTCCAGCGCTGGAAATACGATGTTCATTGCAATATAATGTTGGTGGTTTTGTTGATGTCACCTTGATATTTGTTTGTTTGTTTTAAGGTGTTTTGGAAAAGCCCTTTGGCTCATCTGAGGTTTCAGTGCATTTTATCATGTCGCCTCCATGTTTTATCACTGAACTAGCCAGAGAAATCCTGACTCATGACAGCTGGTTCATGTGATGAGATTTGAAATGGGGAGAAACCTTCCTGAATTACTTCCTAAGTAGTTTTCTCTGACAGTAACCAGAAAAGCTGAAAACTTCATAAGTAAATTTCCATAACCTTAATAAGACTCATTAGGGGGGCTGAATAATCTGGGTCAGTTCATAAATGGAAAACCTGTCACGGATAAATGGCTGTTTTTAACAAGGTGCTAAGGCGTGTGTGTGTGTGTGTGTGTGTGTGTGAATGCATCACTCACCACACACAAACTCCTCCTGGCTGACGGCGAACACACTCCTGCCCTTCAGCATCTGGGGGTGGGCGCAGCCGGCGTTGACGTGGGGCAGGAAGGCTTGTTCTGCCACCCAGAGAGGCAACCACTTCAGCTGGCAGTCACACAGCAGGCTGGAGGTGTTCAGGTGCCTGCAGGGAGAGTGGGGTAAGAGGATACCGGGGATCTCCAGAAACACTTGAGCCCCGTTCACACCGATACTACCCGGGGACGTCCAGCGCTTTGGAATAACACTGATAATACTAGTCATGTGCAAATAGAGATCTCGGTAATTTCGTCCGTAATTTGTTTTTGGCACAAGGTTTCTATATTTCCTCCTGTCATGACGGCGGCAGTAGTGGAATCAGTAGGGGAACGTTTGAATGTTTTCAGTCCAAACTTCCACGTTTTGCTTTGCTAAACCAGGAGTAGTGTAGCTGTAAAATTGTGATCTTATTCAACTGCATCCAGAGTGATTTTATCAAATTCAATCATCCCATTGGTGTTTCATTTTGGGAGATAATTCATTAACATGATGCGAGTTTGGCAATTTTCATCTAGAATCATGTTAGGACTTCATGTAATTAATGAATCACCTCCCGACCTCTGGACTTCATCAAACACGTTCACACGTGTTTGGATGATTACATTCACTGACATCACCACATCCTACACAGTCAAGGTTGTCACTTCCTGATTTAGCAAAGCAAAACTGCACCAAAAGTGCATCCAACCCTATACAGATTCAACTACTACAACTAACCAGTTGGTGTAATCTGATAGGAGGAGATGGAGGATGGATGAAGTTACCAGAGGACCAAAACGAGTCAGAGGGTCTTCATTCAAAGTCTTAAGTCACATTTTATGATGCATGTTTGCCAAAAAGTGAGCTGCCAGATTTCTGCGAGGCGACGTCCTCAGAACGGTCATACTTACAGCTCCTCCAGCTTTTTCATCTGAGAGAAGGCGTTCCCTTGGATGGACATGATCGCGTTGTTACTCAAATCTCTGAAGAAAAGAAAAGAAAAGAAAGGCCTGATGAGAACCTCGCAGGAGAGCAGAGAGAAAGATGGCAGGCTTTTCTGCAACTTCAATAACCAGAGAGAAGAAACGGTCCGGGCTCAGGAACAATAAAACTCTGGGCAGCAGAGAGCTGCGTTAATCAGGAGGCCCAGCCTGGGAGAAAACCTTAATTAGAATCAAATGCAGCTGTTCCACACACACACACACACACACACACACACACACACACACACACACACACACACACACACACACACACACACACACACACACACCAAGCGATCAATATAGTCTGGCACACATATAAAGATACTAAGGGCAGCTCTGTTCTTGACTGGGTGACGGAGCGTTCGGCCTCCTTCGTTTACAGCTTTGACGTTTGGGAACAATCAGTGGAACTCACAGGTGCTGCAGCGTGTCCAGGCCGGAGAACGACTTCTTGGTCACCGACCGGATCTGGTTCCCCTGCAGGAATCTGGGGGGGAAAAAACAACTGATTATTCCCTCGCTTTATTTCGTAGCTTCGTTCAAATGATAGATAATAATGGATTATTCAGCATTGATTGATCGGTTGCCGTCAGCAGCAGACTCACAGTTTCCTCAGCTTGTCCAGAGCAGAGAAGGGCCCGTTCATGTCCTCGATGGTCCAGGAGATCTCATTGCTTTGGAGATCCCTTTCCACAGAACAAAGACAGACCGCACTGTAAAACTCCACGCCCAGACAACAACTGCACTTGCAATGTTAATAAAACTGATGCGGCTTTGCGTGTCGTGTGAAGGGGGGAAATGTTGAGACTTTAAAATGATATCGGAGGAACTTCCTTTGTGGGACTTTTAAAAGTCTGCGACGGCTTTTCTGTGTCTTGCAGCAAAATAAAAGCCTTCACATGCAAAATGTTTTTACAAGGAGGCACGGCAGCGTAACATGTGGGCTGCATCCTGCAAGCTCCGACTGACGGTAAATATAGTAAAGCACTTCATGTATGTAAAACCAAGCAGCATCCGACGGACGGCAAGGAGGAGGAGGTTCACACAACGCCAACCCAAACCAGCACAACGTCACGGTACAAGGATTCACGTCAAAGCTTTGGAAACTCGATCAGAAAGACATTTAGTCTCCAATCCCCAAAAGCAACAATACTGTGTCATCTCTCACTCCTGCATCATCCATTCAACCATTTTACCTCTGGCTTTAAACCTCAATCCTCATATTTTGCCGTTGGCGTGTTTAACCAAACCAGAGAAGTGCATCAAATGATCCCCCCTCCCCCCCTGCTGCTTTAATGCTTTCAAACTGTCAGTTTCCTCCTGGGCCGGCCTGGTTATGGCTGATTGGGGTTGAGGAAGGGGTGTGTGTGTGTGTGTGTGTGTGTGTGTGGAGGGGGAGGGGGGGTCGAAGCCCTGCAGCGATCCCCGTCCACCTAACTCCACACCTGCCCTGTGGTGACCTCAGCACAGCTCACATTTGGTTCCAGTTAGGAGCCTCAAACCAGGGGAAATGTTACGGAGCCTCTTTGTGGGAAAGGGGGATGGGTGGTGGTGCTGGTGGTGGGGGGGTGGGGGGGGTGCTGGCTTGTTGAGGTCAGGGTTGTGCCTCTGAGAGGTTTTTATGTGTAGGGAGAGACCACAACATGGTAATCTATTTCACATACCGAAAACAAATCAGGCAGGATATTTCCACTCAAGCACAGGATTGGTGGGGGAGGGGGGGTGTGTGGGGGGGGGGGCAGCCTTTATGGAGTGCTAACTGTTAGTCAGGGTCAGCAGACATTACTGTTAGCGGGAAAACAGTCACAGGTCTGGGCTCATCTCTATCTTTACACTGACTAGAGATCAGATCCGAGTCACGTGACGCCTCAGCGGCACCAGGTCACTTCACTTGAACTCACAGCGTCTGGAGGTGGGGGAGCCCGCGGAAAGCCCCGTCTGCGATGAAGCTGACCCGGTTGTTCCCGATGTGCAGCTCGTCCAGCAGGCTGAGACCCACGAAGCTGGACTCCTCCAGGCGGGACAGCTGATTGGAGGACAGGTCCCTGCGGGGTGGGGGTGGGGGTAAACATGAGATTTAAACACTTCCAGACTTTTTCCAGACCTTCATTTCTTGATTTTGCTGTTCAGTGTGATTTAAACAGATAGTCGTCTTTCCCCTACTAACAATAATATGTGAGATGACACTATATAGTTGTATGTATATCAGGGCAACAATACGTTTAGAAACTTTTTTGTTTGGAAACAAATACCTGGAAATTACCAAATTATTTTTTCCATACTTTTCAGACTATCTAGACTTGTATGGAATATGGAGGTCAAGGTTAATAAAAGTTCACTATCCTTTAGAAGGAATCATCATCAGTATTAATTATGTGCTATCACTGAATTTGTTTGTGCGGTTCTCATTTTGCAGCAATAGAGAAATAATTGACACTGAAGAGAGAGAGAGTAAGTAAACCACCGGCTGGTTGGGCAGGTCATGTGATGAGAGGGATTTTCTACATGGACATTTCAGAAAATCACAATATTAAGAGTTTTATGTTTTGAACCAAACAGTTATGAGTTGAATCATTTTTTTTATTTTCCCAACCAGAATGATAAACCTTTGACCTCTCTCACCCTCTGTTACTGGTGATGCTGTCAGCTTTGTGTTTGAGCAGGAGAACAACCCTTCCCATCTGATCACCCTGACATCATTAAAACATTACGGCTAATTATTAAATTGCCTATGGGGGAAAAAAATACTCCTGCAAGCCGACGACTCACCTCTCTACATGACAGAGCAGAGAGGAGGCGAAAGGGTCTGCAGCACAGATTCAATGTTGGCACTGGCTGGCAGTGTGTGTGTGTGTGTGTGTGTGTGTGTGTGTGAGAAGGGCAGGAGGGAGTGCCAGAGAGGAGGATAGGACAACAGAGAAGTGTTGGGAGTTCAGACTCTGAATGGAAAGGGAGGACAGAATAACAAGAGGGAGGGAAAGTGAGCGAGAGAGAAGAGGGGGAAAAAACAGAGCGACGGCGCTGAGAGAGAGGAAGGAGTTCAACTCACAGCTCGCTGAGCTTCTGGCAGAACTCCCAGGCGTCGGGTCGAATCCTGCTGATGGCGTTGTGGCCCAGGTGGAGCTGCTGCAGAGTCAGCAGGCCGTACAGCCAGCCCTTACTCACCTCCGTCAGGTTGTTGTGGTCCAGCTGCCTGCAGGCCCACACACACACACACACACACACACACACACACACACACACACACACACACACACACACACACACACACACAGAGTTAGGCGTTGCGTTCACATCTCTGCCCACAACCAAGATGGCAACAGTGAGGTCGATTGTTGCCATTAAATTCAACCATAAATGAATTGAAGCAGATATTTCCAACGCTACTTACAGGATCTCCATATTCCTGAGGCCCCAGAAGGCCCCATCCATCAGGCGGCTGATGCCATTTCTCTGCATCTTCAGGGAGCGCAGAGCGTGTAGCCCGTGGAAGGTCAGGCCCTCGACCCGGCGGACCCGGTTCCTGCTCAGCTCTCTGAAAAACACACCGACCGCTCAGCATTACAACGACAGCAGCAACTCAAGACAGAATACAGAAAACTGAAGCGTAGTCCGTTGGAGGGTTTCATCAATATCAGGATTTTGGAGTGAAGCTGCCGATAAATTATATTTTGCGCTGATATTTGTTTTTAATTGCGAGGATTCGATGTTTCCCTTCAGAATTGAACTGTGAAACAGAGGTGAGAACTGCTAGGTGAGTTAGCAGCTCCTTAAAGGAGGGCGAGGCAGGTTTCACTGCAGGTTTTACAGACTGCCACTCCTGAAGCCGGTTAAGTGAAATCATGTCCTCACCTCCATCATAAATTTCGATATTCGATTTTTACTGAAATGCAAATACCTGCCCGATATTTTGGCAATATAGTAACCCTGGTCAAGTGTCAGTTCATAGAAGATGGGAGGCTCAAAGCTTTGAAACGTTTTCCTTGAAAAGTAGGTTAAGACTTAATAGCCATACATTTTTGGAGCCCTGCAATTTGCCGAGCCCAGTCCTCCTCAACCTTATGAGTGAGGAGTAGTGAGTATGAGCCTCCACTGTAGTCAGTACAATCTGAGAGCAGTCAGACTTGTCAATGCAGAGTCAACGGGTGGTTTGAAGACGCTGCAGTCAGTAAAGACTGTCGTATATCAAACTTAATAATAGTATTGCCAGATTTTGTCCACTATAGCTGAAAATCGACAGGGCGTTGCTATAAGATGCAGAAAGTGGAGAAAAATGAACTTGTGCCTCAAATCATGAAGACATAATTGTGATTACAATATCCAGCAAATGAATGTGGATTATACTTTTAGCCGTAACAGTCCCAACTGTTCAACTGAGTGTCTTACAGGTGCTGCAGGTTGGGCAGCTGGAAGATCTTGGCGGGTATGGTGGAGAGGCGGTTGCGGTTGAGCCTGAGGACCTGCAGGCTGCTGGACAGGTTGACGAAGCAGCCCGGCTCCAGCGCTGAGATACGGTTGTTGTTGAGGAAGCTGAAGGGTCAAATTTGATAAATAAGAGTTAAAATGTAAAGAAAGTGACTTTTCCCAGCATTCAAGGCATAACCCCTAACACATGATGAGACGAGGCATCAGGCGGCATTGATGCAGACCTTGGTTTGGTGTGCCATGGATGCACTGAGACCCTGAAGGGGTCAGAACCACTCCTAGACAAAATGTTCTTATTTAGGTTACAAATATTCCTTCAATTACAGCAAACATGCCAACGGTGAAACTCACAGGTTCTTGAGCGGCAGAGCAGGGAAGGAGTCGGCCTTCATGTCCACAATGTTGTTGTTGCTGAGGTCGAGCGTTTCCAGAGCGAGAAAGGGCCTCAGCTGCTGCACAGAGATCTTGGTGATCCTGTTGTTTGCTCTGAAAATACAGACACCATATGAATGACACAATCCTGTGTATTTGACTAGTTTCATGTTCCCAGATATACAAACAGTCAAGTCCGTCAATTAGCTTGTGGTATTAAAAAATGACAAACTCTCACGCGCATGCTAGGCTAGCGTGTACCACCCACTGTGAGAGGCTTGTTCTCTGTCGTTTGTTGCTGATATTGTACTTGGACGTTGTATCTCCAACATGGCTCGGCCTTATCAGACCTGCTGCTCCTCACAGCAGGTACAAACAGCCGTTCGCTTTAGTGATGTGTTATTTTGTTTATAAGGTAATTACTAACAAGGTATTTAAAAAAATAACCTGCCAATTACTTGGCTGATGAATACCATTCCCTCAGTGAAAGCATGCCTCGGCAGAGGCCAGCAATTTCCTGGGCTGCACGCCTCCTAAATTGCAGTGCAGGGACGGCTCAGTTATAAACAGAGCCTGTACAGTGCCTCTTTGTGTATGAGCCTGGCGGTGGAGGGGGGGGGCAGGAATTCCCTCCAATGCACCAGACTACAGGCCTCGTTTTCAGTATTCATTGCAGTGGTTACAAACACCTACACCTTCCTAACCAGAAGGAGCTGTTATTTTTCTGATTAGTTTTTCTAGCTCTCTTTGTGTCTTTTTTCCTGAGGGCAGTTTTTAACATGAGATTAATTCATGCAGTCGAACCGTTCAGTCGACCCACTACTCTACACAAGCGAAGACTGGTTGATGTCTAGATCAGCTCACTGGGGGAAATAAGTGGATAAAATAAGTCAAGAAAAAAACATTAATTGTAAAAAACGTGTTTAGACTTTCATCAGGGTACAAAAACATGTCAAACATTGCTTCCTTCGTGAAAGGAAAATTGCTGAAATTGTGATGAACACATGTGAAGAGCTTCTCAACACTCAGCAGGATCAATCAGGTATAACAACCACATTTTGTCACACCAGATGTGGCCCTTGGTTGGTCTAATCTAGGACATGTGATATTCCTTCAGTCCACCTCAGACTGCGAGAGCACCAAGCCACTAAGAAATTCAAAGCAGTGCGTAGTAATACTCAGAACTTTGACCCATTTTCCTAATTTCTCAACTGCTTAAGGTATACATACTTCCTCAGAGACAGGATGCTACACCCTTTGGTAGTCTTACCATTCAAACACACTGAGGGGAAGTCAGTCAGCTCAACCTGGAAACAAAGACCTAAAGGTATGGATGGAGGCCTGCAGATTTTGACAGGGTAGCTGGGCAACGTAGGGATAAAACTTGCCAGAGCACGTCTCTCTGCTGAGCCCCTGGAAAGGCCTGGAGTCAAGCTTGGTCCCCTGCCAGGGGAAGGCAGCAGGGCTGGGGGGCTCTAGGCCATAACCTACTACAAGCGGCGGTATGCTCACAACAAAGTCGAACTTGCCCGAAATAGAAACACAGTCCAACATGTTGCAGCGTACAACGTTGTGTGTACTCGCATTGTTTGTTTATTTACCCTCCTTACCGGTGGGCGCACAGGAAGACTGAAGAGGTAACCGTCTCCTAGAGAAACAGGAAATAGTGGTGACAAAAACTCAGAGAACAACAACACACCACAGCTGCGGTGAAAAGGCGGCCGGGGGAAAACGAGGATTTAAAAGCTGTTTAATTGGTCATAAAGGTGCAGATTTCCTCTAACAAGCTCAGCAAGCCGAGCCTCCAAACGTCTTATTTTGAAGGGCTGACTACGAGGTGTTCGTATGGAGATGGAAACAATGGCAACAACCCAGAAAAGGAAATGGAGACTTTTTCCACAAGGCAACACAACCAACAACTATACCAATGGTGTTAACTTGTTTCTTACTTTTGTAAAGTCTCTTTGAACACATGGGTTTTTAAAGGATGTTTTTCTAAGCAATAACAGTGAGAACGAGGTAAAATACGGCTCATCGTCTACAATAAAACTGGTACAAGCAGCTCTTTTGTTGGGAGATTTGCAAAGGGCTTTCCACGCACCACAGCCTCTCTGGGCCCAAACAAAAGGGGCGCACACCACCTGGATCTCAGTTTTCATGTTCCCCTGACTGGTCGCTGAGAGAAGGGGGGCGCCGGGGGAGGAACGAGAACCTGTCTGTCCAGTTCCTCCCAGAGTAGAGAGAGTAGAGAGAGTTGAGTAGAGGGACTAGAGTAGAGAGAGTAGAGGGAGTAGAGATAGTAGAGGGAGTAGAGAGAGTAGAGTAGAGAGAGTAGAGAGACTAGAGAGAGTAGAGAGTAGAGAGAGTTGAGTAGAGGGACTAGAGTAGAGAGAGTAGAGGGAGTAGAGATAGTAGAGGGAGTAGAGAGAGTAGAGTAGAGAGAGTAGAGAGACTAGAGAGAGTAGAGAGTAGAGAGAGTTGAGTAGAGGGACTAGAGTAGAGGGAGTAGAGATAGTAGAGGGAGTAGAGAGAGTAGAGAGACTAGAGAGAGTTGAGTAGAGAGAGTAGAGGGACTAGAGTAGAGAGAGTAGAGATAGTAGAGTAGAGAGACTAGAGGGAGTAGAGAGAGGGGAGAGAGGAGAGAGAGTAGAGAGACTAGAGAGAGTAGAGAGTTGAGTAGAGGGACTAGAGTAGAGAGAGTAGAGTAGAGGGAGTAGAGAGAGTAGAGTAGAGAGAGTAGAGAGAGTAGAGGGACTAGAGAGAGTAGAGAGACCTGCGAGACTAGAGAGAGTAGAGAGACTAGAGAGAGTAGAGAGACTTGCGAGACTAGAGAGAGTTGAGTAGAGGGAGTAGAGAGAGTAGAGAGACTAGAGAGAGTAGAGTGACTTGCAACACTTGAGAGAGTAGAGAGACTTGCGAGACTAGAGCGAGTAGAGAGAGTAGAGAGACTAGAGAGAGTAGAGGGAGTAGAGAGAGTAGAGAGACTTGCGAGACTAGAGAGAGTAGAGAGAGTTGAGTAGAGGGAGTAGAGAGAGTAGAGAGACTAGAGAGAGTAGAGAGACTTGCAACACTTGAGAGAGTAGAGAGACTTGCGAGACTAGAGCGAGTAGAGGGAGTAGAGAGAGGAACGAGAGTAGAGCGTAGAGCGTAGAGAGAGTAGAGAGTAGAGGGAGTAGAGAGAGTAGAGTAGAGAGACTAGAGAGAGTAGAGTAGAGAGACTAGAGAGAGTAGAGAGACTTGTGAGAATAGAGAGTAGAGAGACTAGAGAGAGTAGAGAGACTTGCGAGGCTAGAGAGAGTAGAGAGACTTGCGAGACTAGAGAGACTCGTGAGACTCGTGAGACTAGAGAGACTAGAGAGACTAGTGAGACTTGTGAGACTGTAGAGACTAGAGAGACTAGAGCAAGGGGAAGGGGCAAGTCAGTGCAACCTTGTGGCTTGATGTGCCACAACATGGATGCTGAAGCTTGGTTGCTGGTGCGTTGAGGTTCTGGGCCAGAGGAAGGAACAAGAACATGTCAGAGCTGACTTCCTCCTTTCCCTTCTGCTCAACATCGAATCTAATGACCTCCAAGTGTTGATCTGCTGGGTCACCTCCACCAACAAACAAGGGATCTGCTGGGTCACCTCCACCAACAAACAAGAGATCTGCTGGGTCACCTCCACCAACAAACAAGAGATCTGCTGGGTCACCTCCACCAACAAACAAGAGATCAGCTGGGTCACCTCCACCAACAAACAAGAGATCTGCTGGGTCACCTCCACCAACAAACAAAGACCTTTGTCCACTTTGACTACACACACTTTCTCTCTGATGAAGTGATTATGGTCCATTACCATCCTGGCAGTCAAGCTCTGCTCGGTGCAAGTCAATAGAAGGTCAAACATCTATCAATAAAACCCCACGGCATCTTAAGTATTGATCAATATTAAACTCAAAATCAATGTCACAGTCTCAGGATCTGTTCTGTAAGAGGCAACGTCTTTTCTGCTTTTGTAATAGGAACTTGTTTGTTTGCCAGTTGTCAGAAAATGGTGATATTAAGATATCAGCCAACAGCAGCTCCGGGACAAAATATCGGTATCCATACCGGCACCGATATCAGCGGAAGATCAGCCGTCAGATCAGCCGTCACCAGGCTGATCTCCCCCCAACGGCTGATCTGGAATAATAGTCAAAATAGTCAAATTTCAAAATAGTGAAAAGCAACATGAAGAAAATGAGCACAGATACAAGAAGAAACTGTCAAATTCACACACACACACACACACACACACACACACACACACACACACACACACACACACACACACACACACACACACACACACACACACACACACACACACACACACACACACACAATTAGGTGGCTCAGTGTGATTTTTCCCTCCACTGGAACATTTTCCAGCGTTTCCCCGTCCTTCAGTTTCTCTGGGAGCTCGGAGGGAAAAAAAGGCCTCTGGGTATCGGATACCACTTACTCAAACAGCCAGTCAGACAGAGCGGCAGCTCTCGCCGACTTCTTTGACCTTGCAGCTCTGAGTAAAAACAAACGGCAATAACCCTGCAGCTGGTAGTAATTGAGTCGTGATCATCTTAATTAATTGAACAATTTCCCAGGAATTTATGGAGGGGGTTTACCCCACCGCCACCAAATCCCTCTGCTTGTGTTCAGGGGTTCAGCAGATGACCTGGAGATTCCAGGACTGATTAGGAATTTGGAGCTGAACCTCCTGGTCCGTCCCAATCCCGACCAGGAGAGATTAACACTAGAACACTAGAAGAAGAACTGGGTAGTTAGCATGAGCAGCGATAGCCACCGTGGCTGAACAGACAAAGAAAAGAGCGCCACCTACAGGAACTCAAACTCCATCAACAGGAAATCCAAGGAGAAAGACGTCACAGTACTGGACACACTGTTTGATTGACAGGTGATCTCTGGGGAGAGCAGTGAGGAACACCACAGTGAGGAGAGACAAAAAAAAGTGTCTTTAGACCAGTGGTGTCCAATCATGTGCCATGGAGGGCCGAGAGTATGCAGGTTTTCACTCCAACCAAAGACTACAGCAGGTGATTTCACTGATTAGTCCCTCCTCTCTGGTTGAAGGTGTGGTAATCAGTGAAATCACCTGCTGTAGTCTTTGGTTGGAGTGAAAACCTGCATACTCTCGGCCCTCCATGGCACATGATTGGACACCACTGCTTTAGACAAACCGAAGCAGAATAATGGATTTGAACCGTCTCAGCTACAGTTGGTATGTTCATGCTCATCGTCTCTACATGCTGAGTCTAACGTTGAGCCGATGTGTTGAGGCGATGTGTTGAGGCGATCATCCGTCTGAGTGAGATGTATGCAGTTTAATATGTCGTCTCATATGAGGCCTCGGCAGCGAACGCAGCCCTGGTTTTCATTACAGGCGCCACGGCAGAGAGGGAGTCATCCCATGGCTTCTCAACACTCTGTTCTTTTTCCAATAGGAAATACCACACACACACACACACACACACACACACACAACTGCAGAGCGCTAGAAAAAGTGACTTCACGTTCAAATTCCTTCATTACTGAGCTGCTTTAGTTGCTCAGTGGACAAAACACCCAACAACACATATAGAAATATATAATGTTGGGTAAACCGCTCGATAGTTGCTTTGAAATGTGCACGTCCGTGTGCACTGCTCTGAAACCCACAAAGTCAACTCATGCTTCAATAAGCCTGTAATAAAAGGGCTTGAACCTCTAGCGTCCTGTACGTACATTTACATTTCAAGCGTCCAGCTGACTCTCAGGGTTCAATAGAGGACACGTGGTGGCTCCAGGGATTGAACCTGTGACCTCTCAGTGACAAGACGGTCGCTCTAACCACTAGGAAACCCTGCAGCCCAGATATCTGAGTCACTCAGTCACCCCAGAGAGAAAATAGGTGAAAATGATCAAGATGAAAAAGGGACGTTCACCTCCAGTGACTCATGTGACTAATGCAAGTTATCAGTTTATCATACATACTGCTGCTTATTACCGCAGGCAAGAAACAGATCTGGGGTCTGCATTTAGGCAGCGCGAGTGCCAAACGTGGCCTCCACATAGCTTCATGAGATCAAACATGCGAGTTCAGTCACAGCAGAGGCGTGACTGCAGGACGGATCTCAAACATGCATCGCAGGAGGACAACTCTTGTGTTAGGAGCTAATTGGACATGAAGAAACACCCGGTCTTCCTCCGCTAGCTGGAGGTGAGGCTTATGCGCCGAGCGTGAAAACAAATTGTGGCTAGCTGGCGGCTGAACGCCCCGTGGCTGCTGCCGTCTGCCGCTCCAGACGGTCGTGTTCGGGCTTGAGGAGGAATATGCCTCGTCTGGCCGGGAGACGGTACATTCTTCTACAATAACTTCACATCAGTTGGTTTTGAGAGAGACACACCGCAGAGAGCAAATAACATCGCTGAGGTTTCTGACACTAATATCTTGTGTTCTTTTGAAAGCGCGTATTGCACAATGATGCTCCCATATATCCTGTAAGTCTGAAGTGTCTGAAGAAAGTCAAAGCTTTTTCCTGCCGTTCATCAGCAGGACTGAACTGACGCTCACGCCACCATGACAGCAAACCCCTATAGAAGGTTATTAGCTACATACATGCTGCAGAAACCCAGTAACCGGTGATTAAATGGCCTCTTCACGGCACACAGACCAAGCAATGCTTCGTGTTGTTGTTCCCTCGGTACGTCAGAGCCTCCAGGTTAAAAATACAGAAACAGCAGCAACAGCGATCCAAACAAAACAAGTCCGTTTCTGTTGATGGCATTTGTTTTTAACCACGTGACGTGTCTGGGGCCGGCTGCCATGTCTGGGAACCAGCTCAGCCAAACGGGTTGTTCTCCAGGGAGACCGAGGGGGAGGAACAGCTTCCCAACTCAATAGCCTGGTGGAGGATTACCCTCCGAGGAAACTCAGGACTCCCTGGTGGACGGTTTGGAGGAATGAGGGTTCGTACTTACAGAATGAGCGTCGTGATGTTGGCAGCGTAAGGGCCCAGGTCGGGTATCGTCCCCAGCTCGTTGTTGTTCAGCTTTCTGCACACACACAAAAACAAAACAGCAGAGAGGAAGTTTGTCACATGTGGGACAGTCTGGAAAATCCTGTGTTTATCCTGGGAAGCCGAGAGCACAAGGCATACTTACATTTCACTTAGATGCTGCAGTCTGGAAAACAAAGTGCTGTCAAGCACCTGCAATTTGTTATGGCTCAGGTCCCTGTGGAGGAAAACAGGCAAGGTAAAGGACGAGTATACACCATGGACCATGCTTCTCAGACGCTCTACACAACAAACACAGTTACAAACACATTCCCATGTTTCTGTGCCTCAACACTGAACACATCAAAGTCACTGTGTTATAATACTGTGAGGTTCACAATTGTGTTTAGGTAAGTGGCGATGAATCGTCCCACTAAAGCTCAAGAGGTCGATTCCATAGCACATATAGAAATGTGGGATATTCTTACATAAAATGAATCATTAAATCTCTAAATTATCTCTAAATTAAAGTGCTATCATTTATCAAACCAAGGTCTCAAGTTGTTGTTCTTCTCCTTTAAAAAGTGCTAAGACTTGTTCTAATTCTGTACGAGTTTTGTTTCAGGTGATGAACGTCTTCATCCGAATCAGTTTGACCGTATTAAAGTAATCTAATCTACCTGTGGAGGTTCTCAGCCTGAAGACGTTCTGTGAGTATTGAAGCCTAAAAGGGTCTGAGGAGTTAAAGTCCTTTATAACGGAGAGTCCAGATCACTTCATCCAGGACGTGGAGCCACAACAGAGTTAGAAGGGCGAGTCATCTTGACTCAGGCTTGTCTCGGTCTCTCAGTCTCTACTGGATGTTGACTCCAGTTTTGAAAAACATAAAATAGGATCATTTTATTGATGTTTCGTTCATCTTCTCCCAGCACGACCTCACCTGCAGAACCCGGTCTGGTCTGGTGTTGACAGGTAGAGTGCAGAGCTCCTGCAGAGAGAGCTACATCTCTGTTCACCCTTAAAACTCTGGGATCATCATGTTTGCATTTACAAAGACATGAAGATGATTTATGGCCTATTCTGGTCTTGAACAGGACTCGGTTTGCTCTGGTATGAGTCTTGACTTGGTGTCAACCTTCTGTGGACTAGGTCTTGATTCAAACTCGGCTGGACCTGGTCTTGGACTGGAGTGAGTCTTTTTTGCTGCGTATTTGTGAAAGGAGGTTGAAAACAGGCTGAAGGAGTCTGGCAAGCGAAGCCTCGTGTGCTATAAAGTGGTGGAGTTATTGACGCTGCTGCGCACGATCAACGTTGTGGTGCCAGACACTTCTTAACCCCCCCCCCCCGCCCCCCCTCATCTGGATTCCATCAAGGGGATCTGGGAGGAGGGGAAGAACCCAGCAACTGGTAATCTATTCACAATGCCGGGAAAGCGAGAGGGGACGCCTTTGATACGTCTGAAACACCCCTGTCGAATTTTCTGGGGCCTGGTTTTGTTCTTTGGTGGAAAGTTTCATGAACCCCTCAACGAGAGTTTTATTTCAGCGACCCGCCCACCCCCCCTTCCCAGCATGCAGCTGTGTTGTTGTTTTCCAGTCCACTAGGGGCCATATGGGAGAGGTGTCCTATCATACTCCCTAGATAAGCCCTGAGTGGCTCTGACACTTCCACTTCCCTCCCAAACCAGGCTCTGAGCGGTACAAGATAACGCAGATGGGCTTTGGCCTGTTTCTGCTGGTGTTGCAGCGCACTACATATTTATCAGCCACAGAAGAAGTTATCTACTCTTCAGGTCAAAGAGTCACCACTGATGCTTTAGATTGGGACAACAATGAAATATGGGAGCAGACTGGAGTTTTACTTCTAAAAAACAGAGCTGCTCTGGAGGCAGAAATAATCTCATTGGTTGAGTTAAACCTCAGTGGGCGGAGCCAAAGAACCACCTTTTTTCAGAGCACAATTTGGCAAAGAATGAACTTTGGTCAAAATATGAATAAAAATGACTTTTTTTTCATTCATTCATGACAACGACATTCATGTCAGCAGGCTAGCTAACTAGCTAACCTAGATAGCTACAGGCTAGTATGGCTAGTTTGAACATAGAAGGTCAGCTAGGCTAACTAGCTAACCTAGATAACTTAGTATGGCTACATTGTATTATTTCAGTTAGCAGCAGAGCGCTAGGCCTACCTACATTGAATGCACTTATTGTAAGTTGCTTTGGATGAAAGCGTACCTGCTAAATGACTGTAACGTTACATAACGTAGGTTTAATTCAACCAATGAGATAATTTCTGCCTCTGAGAAAGTTTGTATAACTGAAACTCTGCACCTCCAACAGTTAAATCCTCACATTATAATCAATGGGGGTTTCTGTCCCTATTTTTAAGGATTGCAGTTTAATATCATCACCCTCAACCCTCAACTCAAAGCTCACTACTTCAAACTGAGGGAATTATTGCTGCAGTATTTTTGGCATTTATGGACGTTTTGTTTTCAAGCTCTGTCGTGTCACAGGCCTAAACCCTCCAAAATGAAAAGGCATGAGACTTTGTTCTAAATCTGTACCCCCTCAACCAGCTCCCAGATATTCACGGCTCAAACCAAATACTCCTCCTCGCTCCTTTACTCCTCCTCCCTCCCACTTTCTCCCTCTCGTTTGTTTCGAACTAATCCAATAGCAGCTCCTTAATCAGGACCATCGCTGGCTCTGGAGTTGCTAATTCAGCAGAAATAACGAGGTGCTGGAAAACAAAGGGTCGGCGGTTTAAGGGTTTTAAGATGTGCTGGAGAGCCACTCGTAAATTAGCATGCCAGGGTGAAAAGAATTTTTCCCCCCATGTGGAACTTTTTTTTTTTTTTTTTTCATTTTCTTTGGAAGGCCTTCGCTGGTTATGAGGCTCAGGCTGGGTCTGTTTTCTCTGGCAACAGCAAGTTTCCAGAGCAGCACATTTTAGAAGGAGAAAAAGTAGATTCAAACAGAAGGGCAACAGCTTTGACCAGGCGGTGAATCAAGTCCCAAGGCCGAACACAGGACAATAAAAACCACGCGCTACAGACTCATGCAGGACAATAAAAAACAGTAAGATTAATTATCTGCAAAGTAGAGTCCATCCAGGAACCTGTGTGCTGTTAAAGTGGCGTTTGGTTAAACTGCTTCAGTCTCAGTATGAGAGGAAACTAAAGGAGATGTTACCTCAGGAAATACTCCAAGGCTGCAGTCTTTATGGTTTAATGGCCTCAAGGTCCTTGTACCGTTTCAACAAAAGACTGAATCAAGTTTGATGTAAAATCACAAACTAAGCTGCCACAATAAACATTATGGATGGGCCATTGTTTTAAACTGCAATATAATATTTGATGTGACTACTGCTACTACTACTATCACTACTACTACTACTAACAATAATAAAGCCTCATAGTGCTAGTTAGTAATTCTTTACATTTTAGTGAAAGCCTCGGAGGGACTAACAATGACACATTGATGTGTAAAAACAGTTTCTAAAAGCCTGCTTGTGCTTCCCTGCTGATCTGGGAACAGGCAGCAACACATGTTGCAATACCTCATTCAGTGTGAAGGAAAAGACCCAGGCACTGAATAAATACACGAATAAACCTGACTGACCAGGTAAGTCTGACACAAACTAATCAATAATTAATCATTTCTTATGTTGCAGAAAGTGTCTGAATGTGTTATGTTAGGGCTGGTCTGGTATCAGTGCCAGGCCTCTACGCGTCAGTTAAATACGAATAACTATTAAAACTATAAACTATCAAATCAAAGCCATTTCAATTCTACGACCTTCTCTCCACCACTACGCTGCTCTTTAAATAAAAGTAGTTTACAACTGGGACAGGGACGCAGGCCAATCAGAAGACAATATCACTAGAATACTAGAATCATGTAATAATACTACAGTATTTATCCTCGCGTGGTAGAAAAGGTGTGAAAGCCAATTAAGATAATTTCCCTTCATAACTGATCGGCAGGATAAGAAAGTTTACAAAGGATCTTTAACCGGACTCACAGTTGAACGGCCCATTCCGGGACCGGGTCTGGAATCTGCCCCCGTTTCAGCCGACTGCAGTCCACAAACTCTCCAGAACATGTGCAGGGACCGGGACACGTCCTTGAGTTTTGCCCAAATCCATGTTGTACTCTCAAAACCAGGAGGAAAAACACTGCATACCTTGCAAAACTGCGAGGATGCGTAGAGGGGCACATTTCTGAAAAACTCAAACCCCCCCTGTAGTTTTATTTAAAAAAGACGAATCCAGAGAGTGAGAATCCCAAATCCAAATGTGTGATGAGGTTTAAACAGGACAGTCGGTCCTTAGATCCAGTTTCTTGCTCGCGCTCCGACCGTATTTGTAAAATGCAAAAGAAAAGCATTTGTCTGGAACTTGCCCATTCCTCCGGGAAACTTTCCTGGCTGCTTTTTGCGCCTCGCTGCTGTTGCGGCAAGTCGAGCTCTCCAGGTTCCCCACAGCGCTGCTCCGCTATTGGCTGGTAGTGATGCAAAGGTATGCGGAGGGAGGAACCAGAGGGGTGCCTGGGAAATGTAGTGCAGGATATTACTATGCTCTTTTAGTCAAGGCCTATCGGTAACTTTCAAGATTCAAGAAGTTTATTTGTCACATACACACACGAGGTGTGCAGTGAAATGTAAAGACATCGTGTCTCATCTAGAGGAGGGAAACATCTTCTTAAAATGAAATAAAACTCAGGGATCAATAAAGTTTCATCTCTCTAGGACATGAATTCACAGTTACTGTTATCAAAGTGATGTCATGTACTGTTACTTTATATTTTACTCAAGTAGAAGCTAAATTA
Organism: Hoplostethus atlanticus; assembly: GCA_034670405.1. Taxonomy (NCBI): domain Eukaryota; kingdom Metazoa; phylum Chordata; class Actinopteri; order Trachichthyiformes; family Trachichthyidae; genus Hoplostethus; species Hoplostethus atlanticus. The sequence goes on from JAXDDX010000215.1 coordinate 87,972, forward strand.
CTGGAGTAAAAATACTTAAATAAAAGAAAAAAGTAACTAAGTAATTGAGTTGTTATAACTTATATATAATCTTTCCCAGAGTTGTGATATTGTTCATGTTTTGTAGATTATATTGGGAATTAGAAAATAAGAATTTGAAATTCATGTCACTATTTTATCTGTGATGAAAAAAAAGAATGTTAAAATATCAAACCGTTTTATTCAGTAACATTATAACATTATAATATTGATGTTTCTTTAGCAAGACCAGCAAAGTAGCAACAAGAAGACAAACACTGAAGCTGCACAATGAATGAAACTTCAGTAAGTCATATTAAAGTCAGATTTCTGCTGCGACGCTCACAGACAGACGGCAACATGTTGAACTCTGTCATTTAAAATGTAGTGAAATACAATATTTCAGTTAGTAAAAGTAAAACCACTGGCTTCAAAAATACTCAAGAAGTACAAGTACACAAAAAGCTACTTGGTTAAAGTAATAACAATCATATTTTACTTCACTGCTCATAACTCTTTGATCATAGAGGCATTAGACCAGCAGAAACTATCAAATTACAGAACTGAAATCCCAGTTGTAATAAAGCCAGACGACATGAACTACCTGAACTCGAGATGTAACAGTCATAAAGTCAAGACAACTTTCCTTCATCTTCGTCTCGTCACTGAAAGTTAAACTGACTAACAGGCTGTAATTGAGCCACTGCACTTGAAAGCTGATGATAAGTGATTTTTATTTCCCATCGGCAGCAGAACGGGGCGTCCTCCTCCCTGTGTTCATTACCACATGAAAGAGGCATCATGGGACATTGGTGTCCATTCTGATGTGTCGGTTTTCCCTCAGGCGAAGTGTGAAAGATCAGTGATGCTCAAGCCAGACGTTTCCTGCTGACCAAGGTCAAACCTTCCTTTTCAGCGAGCACTTCTTCTGCATTTTGGGACAGGTTCAGGTTAATCTGATGTAATGTGATGGAATACAGAGGTGGTGCTTGTTCTACTGATAACAAAGTTTATGTCCTTATTTTATTCTGAAGCGACCCTTCAGTCTGACAGGCTTCCTATGCTTTTTGATAATCAAACTCCAGGACTACTCCAGGACCTCCAGCAGCATCTCCAGGACCAGGATCCATCAGAGTCTCTGTTCTCCGTTGAACATGTGGTGTGAATGTCCAGGTCTGATTTCTGCTCCAACTATCTCTTAGGACCGAAACTATCAGGACATTTCTGATCTGAAGTGGATCAACAAGCAGCCGAGCTGGAACATTCAACACTTCACTGGTTGGAGGAGAAGATCAGCAACACGTTTACAAGATGTTTATAAAACTATATGACCATGATCCATTAACCAGAACTTTTATAGGTTTCCCATGACTGCAGTCTGACTATTGGAAACGTATTGACACAGCCACCTGAGCTGGTTGATCTCCTGTTGATTGGCTCTTGATGTTTAACGTCCTGGTCAGTCTGACAGCCGCGAGAGAATACACGTTCAGGCTGAATCGTTTTGGTGTGGCGGCAGGTTTGGTCTTACATCTCAGGTAATGAGTGATCAGTAGTTGTATTGTTTTCTTGTGACTGGTTTATTGCGTCTGTAACAGATACTCCAGGGTGTGAGACCAACTGGTCTGTATTCAAAATGGGGCAATTGGGGCAACTGACAACGGGAGAACATCACACTGGTCTTCTACTCAGTGTCAGCTTCATCCTACAGAGAAATGAGATCCCACCGGAAAGGGCCTGTTGATCAGGAACTACATACTACACACCAAATCGGCCAGATGCCTGCACCGAACTCCATCTGGCACCAGAGAACATCTGTTCCTCACAATCAGTCATTTATTAAAAGTCATATTAACTGGAATGTGCTAGAAATGAGGCTGTTGGGCTATGTAGATATATACCATATATATCATATATACCATATACCATATATATCATATATATATATATATACCATATATATACCATATATATCATATATACACCATATATATACCATATATATCATATATACCATATACCATATATATCATATATATATATATATATATATACCATATCATATATACACCATATATACACCATATATACCATATATATCATATATATACCATATATATGGTATATATATATACCATATATATACCACATATATGTGTATATATCATATATATGGTATATATATATATGATATATATGGTATATAACATATATATATCATATATATCAATGTGTATTTCAGCTGCGTCCTGGTGGGATGGGATGTACCGGGGCAGCAGGGAGCTGTTGGAGGTCCCGGTCCTCGACTCCCTGGGTCAGAGACAGAATTCCCTCTTTGGGAATCTTTAACAGGACAGCATAACTACTAGTAGTAATACTACTACTATTACTACTATTACTACTACTGCTACTGCTACTGGTACTACTACTATTACTACTACTACTGGTACTACTACTAGTACTACAAGTACTACTACTACTACTACTACTCAGTGTAGTGATAGTGTAGTTCTCACTGTGGGAGTAGAGTAGCATGAATGTGCAGTGAGTGGCATGGCTGTTTCATGGCGGTAGTGATTGATTGGCGGTAGTGATTGATTGGGTCCCAGTGGAAAGAAGAGGAGGATCACACCGTCCATCGAGTCCATTCCTCCATGGGTTGATAGCTCATGCTGTCCTCTGGTCTCAGTAAACCAACAACAACAGCAGCTTCACTGTAGAAACGTCCGTTTGAATCTATCATGTCAAACATCTGCCAGAGGGCCACAGGAGTACCGCCTGTCTCCAGTGTGAGTCGTCGTGTTTCATGAACCTTCTTGAATCGAGCATCATTTTCTCAACACCAGCGTAGTGATCTGCCTTCCTCTGCCTTGTTTCAACACGTTGACACGTCTAGGAAATACCTGAAACAAGTGAAACTGAACTGGAAACAAGTGGAACGAGATCCAACTGAACATAAGGCGACAAGACTCGACCACGCTGGGTGCTGGGTGATGGTTTGAATCCCACCTAAAGCAGTACTATCAACATGGCTGTCTCAGCCTCCTGCAGCTCGCCTCAGCTTTCACATTCCTCAAGATTCAAGATTCAAGAAGTTTAATTGTCACATACACACACGAGGTGTGTAGTGAAATGCAAAGTGGCCATGCTCAGCAGAAATGTGCAAAATAACAGGTTCACACTATTTACAATAAACTAACACAATATTTACAATGTCACAGTTTTTAAGAGCTCTATATATAAAAAAAAACACAATATTTACAATAAGAGCACTTTATAAAAAAAATATAGTAAAAAAAGGGAAAATTGTATGTATAATATAATATAAATTATAAATTATGTGTAGTCTTTACCTAAGTGTGTGTGTGTGCATAAGAGGGGCAGTGTGTGGGTCTTGGTGGGGGCCCTGGTGAGGTCAGAGTTCACAGTCCTGATGGCCTGAGGAAAGAAACTCCGTCTCAGTCTCTCTGTTTTGGCAGCGTGACTACGGAGGCGCTTGCCTGACCGCAGCAGCTGAAACAGTCCGTTGTTGGGGTGGTGAGGATCCTTCATGATCCTGCAGGCTCTGGTTCTGCACCTCCTGGTGTACAAGTCCTGCAGGGTGGGGAGTGTAGTTCCAATAGTGCGTTCGGCTGAACGCACTACTCTCTGCAGAGCCTTCCTGTCCTGAGCGGAGCTGCTGCCAAACCAGGCAGTGATGCTTCCTGTCAGGATGCTCTCCACAGCTCCAGAGTAGAAGGACTGAAGGATCCTCCGGGAGACTTTAAATTTCCTCAGTTGCCTGAGGTGGTAAAGGCGCTGCCTTGCCTTTCTCACCAGAGTGTCAGTGTGTGTGGACCATGTGAGATCTTCGGTGATGTGGACTCCCAGGTATTTATACCTGCTCACCCTCTCCACAGTCGTCCCATTAATCCCCAGTGGTGAGTACGTCCTCTGTTGTTGTGTCCTCCTAAAGTCCACAATCAGCTCCTTAGTTTTGGTGACATTCAGGAGGAGGCTGTTGTCCTGGCACCAGAGTGACAGATCAGCAACTTCCTCCAGGTAGGCCTTCTCGTCGTTGTTGGAGATCAGGCCCACCACCACTGTGTCATCCGCAAACTTAATGATGGTGTTGGAGCAGAACCTGGCCACACAGTCATGTGTGTACAGGGAGTACAGTAGGGGGCTGAGGACGCAACCCTGGGGGGATCCTGTGTTCAGGGTGAGGGGGTTGGAGGTGTGTCTACCCACCCTGACCACCTGGGGCCTGGCGGTCAGGAAGTCCAGGATCCAGGCACACAGGGGGGTGTTCAGTCCCAGCTCCATCAACTTGCCAGCCAGTCTGGTGGGAACTATGGTGTTGAAAGCTGAACTATAGTCAATGAACAGCAGTCTCACATAGCCCCCCTTCCGGCTGTCCAGATGAGAGAGTGTGGTGTGCAGTACCTGGGAGACAGCATCATCCGTGGATCTGTTGGGACGATAAGCAAACTGCAGCGGGTCCATGGAGCAAGGGAGGAAGGCGCAGATGTAGTCCTTTATCAGCCTCTCCAAGCATTTCATGACCACCGAGGTGAGGGCCACCGGTCGGTAGTCATTCAAGCATGCTGGAGAAGCATTCTTGGGCACAGGGACAATAGTGGATCTCTCGTGGTGAAATCATATTTTCTACCCACTGCTGATTTGTTTGGTCACAACGGCGCCGAGATGATAGATGATTTTCTGGCTGCAGAACATCTACCGCACCCCCCACACGGGACGGGTCTGAGGTGCGTTGAGCTGCAGGTCCATCAGTTTAATAGCGAGTGTCTGGCATGTCAGAAAGAGCCGCTGAAGCACGTCCACATGTTGGCTGCTAACGCTGCGACTGGCCGGGCGCCAGGCATTATACTCAGAATAGCAACAGCGTTAAAAAATGTCTACCCAGCATGCCTTGCTCCAAGTATCACTCTCTGCCAGCAACAACATAGAGAGGAGGGGTGGGGAAGGTGTGTGTGTGTGTGTGTGTGTGTGTGTGTGTGTGTGTGTGTGTGTGTGTGAATCACTGGAGATTCAATTAAAGTGGAAACCTGCAAGATCTGTAGTGTTCTTCACTGTAGTGTTCCTCACTGTGGTGTTCTTCACTGTAGTGTTCTTCACTGTGGTGTTCCTCACTGTGGTGTTCTTCACTGTGGTGTTCCTCACTGTGGTGTTCTTCACTGTGGTGTTCCTCACTGTGGTGTTCTTCACTGTGGTCTTCCTCACTGTGGTGTTCCTCACTGTGGTGTTCTTCACTGTGGTCTTCTTCACTGTGGTGTTCTTCACTGTGGTGTTCCTCATTTCCTGTTGATGGAGTTTGAGTTCCTGTAGGTGGCGCTCTTTTCTTTGTCTGTTCAGCCGCGGTGGCTATCGCTGCTCATGATAACTACCCAGTTCTTCTTCTGTTGAAATGTAAAACGCATCACTTCCTGTCTCCAGAGGGTTTCTCCCAGTAAAGACCTACCTGACACCGGGTGTTGAGAGCAGCAGATGGAGAAGCTTCATGATGGTTGAGGTTGATGATGTTGAGGTCCAGAGATCATGACCTGGTAGAGGTTGATGATGTTGAGGTCCAGAGATCATGACCTGGTAGAGGTTGGTTGGTTGTGTTACAGTAAAACATATTTATTTATATGAAAATGTTGCAGATTATGACTTTAGATAAAGTTCCTGTGCATCATGTCTCAGGGGTCAAACATCACTGGATGTGTTGTGTTCAGGTTCCAGCTGGATGAGATGTTGACTGGACTCTCCAGACCGTCTGAACAGGGTTCCTGTTGTGGAGGCCGGTCCCGTGAGGTTGATGCTGACGGGCGGCTGAGAGGCTCCAAAGTGGTCTGTGTTCAGGTCGGCGTTGTGTGGCCTTCGCCAATTACAAGTCTCAGACCCCCAAACAAAATATGTGCTCTGTTAACCAGGACGTCACATAAAGGAGGCAGTGTGTGCAGCCATGCTGCACGGTTAAGGACGCCTGCCTTGTGTAATTAATGGGACGACTGACTTTGGCATGGCGTGTGGTGGCCAACCGGTCACCATATGATTTGTCAACATGAGTCCTCTCACCCCATAATTTTACGCCCCCCTCCCCCCCCATCCACTGCCTGAACACAGAAGAGACTCTTTCCTTGATAGCTTTGCCTCGTCTGCAGCATCTGTGGATGGATGTTTCATGCATCGAGTGTAAGACGAATCCAGGACCATCTTGTACTTGACCCAGTGTGAAGGGAAGTGTCATTACTAAAGAGAAACTCACTGCAGATGAAGGTCAGTCAAGGTCAGTCCAGTACTCCTGCCTGAGGTCAGTATTGATTGTAGATATGTGATTATCTTTCACCCTGCAGCAGAACGGCAGATGATTTCTAACCCAATTGAATTGATTATCTCTCATTAGACCGGGGTTTCCATCCCATAATAACTGGACTGGCTGAGGTCTGGTCAGAGCAATCCAATATCCAATTTAATGTCCCTTTCCCTTCCTGACACACTTCACCAGTGACACACTTTGGTGCTCCACTTCATTAGCCTCACGATCCAGTCATTGATGTGTGTGTGTGTGTGTGTGTGTGTGTGTGTGTGTGTGTGTGTGTGTGTGTGTTGAGCATATATCCCACAATGTCCAGGATCCAACAGTACCAAGGATGTCAACAGTAAGCTGACTGCAGACTTACTGAGTTAGAAATGATGTGACTCTCTGTAGCTGTGACCTCTGACCTTCCTGTGGAGGAGGAAGGTCACAGCTACAGTTGACATCCATCTCTTTTCTTGTCTCCATTTGTCAAATATCAACTGTAGTGTTAAAGTATATGCTCCAAACAATTAAATGTCAGCCATCATCAACTCAACACATGATCTACGGTGTTTCATCCTTTTCAAACTAGTGACTGGAACAACACAATACCCACCAACTGGATCAGAGACTGGGGGTCTAATACAACCCATAAGGCCCCTAGGAACTCAGGAGGCTTCATGTCTCTGGCCTCCATCGCTGAGCAGATGAAAGTACCAGCAGGGGGTCTTGAACCTCCAGGGAGTCAAGGGAGTTTTGAACACCAGAAATCAAGTAATCACTGAGTCATGGGTATTGATCACCCACCCGATCAACCCAACAGATACCAGATACATTATGGTCTTGACTCCAGGCTGGTGGTTCGAGTCTCCCGGCTCCCTGCTGGGTTCTGCAGAATAAGCAGCTTAAGAAAGTTGGTCCAGATCTCCTTCCTGCTGAGAGCCTCCACACCATGAAGCCACCCACCCACACACACACACACACACACACACACACACACACACACACACACACAACCCCCCAACCACCAACCCCACCCCCCACCAGGAAGAATCAGTGGTGGGCCCAAAACAGTGATAAAGAAACTCCAGCTGTTCAAACAGTGGGTGTGATTTTAACCCCCCACCCCGCCACCACCAAACTGAGCCACACAAGTGACAAAGCAGGGGAGGGGGCGGGGGGTTGGGGCGGGGGGTTGGTCCGGGGGAGGGGGGGGGGTGGGTGTTTGGGGTAGGAGCAAATCAGCATATTTAGTTAATAAAATCAAATTCAATGTGTATTAAAAGTTCACTGAAAGTTTCAGAAATCAATTTTCTACTAGGTGACCATTACAGGCCCCAAGCTGTCGTCATGGTGACATCACCCAGGCTCCTTACTGATGTCACATGATGTCTTCCTGTCATTCTCTCCATACTGCACAATAGTCAGTCATTGTACTGGCTCATAACATTTGCATTTCAAAGAACACTTCAAGAGAGTCGTTAAAGCACACAGCACTCAGGTCAGCGGTGGGTTAAGGGGTAATTGCTGAAAACAATGTACTGTTAATAGGTGACTCATTTTGAAGAGGAAGTGGACATGATGCATTAACTGGCAGGTCTGAATACTGGGACACATCAGCACTCCTTACTTTACTCCACTAATAATCCTCACTGTCTCTGATCTCTGTAACTCAACAGTGATCAACCTCTACCAGGTCAGCTGTCTTCAATCAACTGTCCTTGTACCTCCACCAGAAAGACCTCTTGGACCCCCACCAGTCCGGGTTCAAGGTGGGTCACTCGACCGAGACTGCCCTCCTGGCAGTGATGGAGTCGCTCCATGCCGCTAGACCGAAGTCTCTCTCCTCCGTCCTGATACTCCTGGACCTGTCTGAACCACCAGATCCTCCTCTCCACTCTTCTAGGACACTTTACACTCTGCTACACTTTATAATTTATAACTTTTGTACTTTTATAACTTTGTACTTTTATAAACTTGTACTTTTATATTTGTTTTTAGCACTAGCGTAGGGTGCCAGAGAGGCATAAGAATTTCATTGTCAACTTTTGCTTTTGTGAATGTTTGTGCATATGACAATAAAAACCTTGAACCTTGAACCTTGACCTTGAGGGGATGGGTGTCTCCTACCTGACGGGTCACTCCTACCAGGTGACGCTGAGAGGGTCTGTGTCAGAACCACGCAGGCTCACTACTGGGGTTCCGCAAGGCTCGGTTCTGGGTCCTCTTCTTTTTTCCCTCTACACAGCATCTCTTGGTTCTGTTATCCACTCCCACGACTTTTCCTACCACTGCTATGCTGATGACACCCAGCTGATCCTGTCATTTCCCCCCTCTGACCACGCATTGCTGCATGCCTGGCTGACATCTCGGAGTGGATGTCAATGCACCACCTGAAGCTCAACCTGGACAAGACTGAGCTGGGGATGGGTTGCCCGCACCGAGACCTGGCCATCACCATTGAAATGCACTTACGATTTCTGGTGACTAGTAGGTAGTCTTGCCTACCTTTGTGAAATGGGGGGCAGGGTGAAAGACAAAAGGTCTTCTTCAGTTTCTGTGTGCAAAGCAGGAAGGAGGAGGAGGAAGGAGTTGACAGTGGCAGCACCTAGGAGGTAAACCCTGGGGGATCTGATTACCCCCCCCCCACCCCCAAATCTCCCTTTGTTTCTCTCGTTAAATCCCGCCCTCCTCCATCCTGACCTATTGTTTGCCATTCATGCCCGGCTTGTGCTTTTTGTTGTGAGGTATAAGAAACATCACTATCATGTCTTCTTTGAGGGGTGGAAAGAACGAAGCTTCAACCAATCTGGGCTTTAGAAGGGCGTGGCTAATAGTTTCAGATTGAGGTCACCGTCCGAAATATCTTGGTCAAAAAATTCCTACTATTCAACGTTTCCTTCATTTTACTTCTCATCAGGGTGAAAAGCCTCTGAAACATTTAGACCATCATGGACACTAAAACTCTCCACTGAACCCCCCCCCTCCCCATCCCCCACCTATTCAATGGTAGGTAGACTCTGGGAGACATTACTGACTTTACATGAAGAATTAATTAAAACAGTTGGAAATATTTATCCAAGTAAAATGTCACCGCAGGTTTTATGTCTGTCTTTCTGTAGCCATCATATCTGATATTTAATGAAAGGCCAATATCGACGTGATGCTCCAGCAAGACAGATCGAAGTCAGGAAAGACGAGGAGGGTCTGTATGAACACAGGTGCTGGATGTCTCCTTGTCTCCTTGTCTGTCGCCCCCCCCCCTCCCCCTTCCCTTGCTGGTTTCCCAGGGGGAGGTGTGGAGGTGAAAATGGAGGCAGAGCAACACCCCTGGGTGGTGCAGGACAAGCCGCCCCCCAGCTGCAGCCTCTCCAAAGGTCAGCCAAACAGCCGGGGTCCTCGCCCAGGGACTGACAGCAGAGGTAAACAGCAAGGTGTGGAGAGAGCTGCTTCCTGCGGTGGTCTCGTCCGTCACAGAGTCTCAGTGTTGTTTAAATACGTCTTAAATCAGGAACACAGGCTGAGAGTCATGAGCGGTAGAGCTGCTGCTACTGGTGAGTAGTGACCCCTAGGGGTCCAAACAGTGGAGACACATTGAGGCTTTCAGGGGGTTTAGTGGAAACCTGCTACTGGTTAACCCGTCGTCAACCAGAGGAGGACCAGTTAGTGAAATCAGCTGCTGCAGAGTTTAGAGTCCATGTCCTGTCAACTGTCTGTTTAATGTCCCCACTGTCCCTTAGCAAAGAATGTGAGGTCATGTCTCATGTCTCATGTCTCTTGTCTCATGTCTCTTGTCTCACGTCTCACGTCTCTCTTGTCTCTTGTCAAAATAATATAATACATATATAGAATATATATTTGAATATATACTGAACTATATGTCATATTCTGTTATAAATATATCAATGGCGATGAAAAAATATATATCAAATGCGATGTAAATATAAGCTGCTGATCATCAGAATAGATATAAAGTTTTATTTGAAACAATAAATAAACAGCAGTTAAAATGACAGAAAATGTTGTTTTATTTTAGACAATATTTCATATATATGTAAATAATAGGTCCATTACGAGAGCATAATTAAAACAGTCAGACTAACAGTGGTCCTCTGATATGTGGACACACACAAAGAGAAGATGAAAAATACAAAAATACTTTTTTTTTCATTTTATAGAGAAACAGTTAAAATGTACATGCAGTGTAAACGGGCCACCGGTTGAGATCTAGTTGTGTTTTGTATCTGACGGTGACCAACAGACATGTACTAGACATGTATTCTGTAGACCAATAGGTATATATATTAAAATATATATATTTATTAAATATATGCAACATATATTCAAATGGAAAATATATTTATATAAAATATATGAGAAGGTGACAATTTTTAATATTTCCATACATATTCTGTTCCATATGAGGTAATTCTGAGTTTGTTATGTTTGTTTTTAATCTGACAAAAAGATCAACAGAGGACAGGCTGAACGGTAAACGTGGAGACCGACCGGACCGATCTGACTTTCTGCACCAGTATGTCAAGTATTTATCTGGTATAAAAGATTCAGTCCTTCTAAAAAACACCAAAAACTCAGAGTCGAAGAAGCCAACACTACTTTATTCATGTGTGACCTTTTGGATTCGTTGACCATGTTGCCCCCTGGTGGTAAATATCATGTAAACCATCAAGTCCCAAGAGTCAGCTGGTTTTCACTCCAATCACAACAGCTGATTTCACTGACTAGTTCCTCCTGTCTGGTTGAAGGTTGTCACTCAGTGAAATCAGCTGCTGGGCCTCGATGGTTGAGAACCACTGACATAAAACGATTGGACCCCAGGCCTGTCGCACAAGGCCTTTTGACATCTCATATCCCAGAGAGCAGAAAGTATCACCAAAAAGGTCCATCAATATCATCAAATGTCAATGGTAGAATTCACAGGTTGCCTCATGTTCATTGGTTGATTGACTGAGCATGCTCTCTCATCCCGAGTGACTTGAAATGAGGCCAACAGCTTCAATTCCTCGATCTTGAAACTAGAAGCAACCTCTGGTGGGTTAAGAAGCACAGAGGAAAGTTACTACCCTTTTTAGTTTGACCTTTATTTGTTGACCTTAAGGCTCATTACTGAACAGGGTGATGCCACTTCTCCCCATCCAGTGTTTCCTGAGCTCCTCTGTGGTTTTGAACCGACGACCTTCCAAGAACGTGTAACAACATGTAACAATACACCCCCCCCCCCCCTCCTCTCCCGCTGCGGGCCACGGACACACAATTTACATTCAGAAGTACTGAAACACTGCGCTTTTATTGTGAAAATCACTTCAAATAACTTTGATCACTGATCGGCGTTCACACGGCTCATACTGTGAGATCTTACATGTTGAACATCTCTTGATGGTGTTTGTTCTCTTTGTTCCAGCTATACTGTCAGAGTATTTGTTTCTCTTGGCGTCTGCTGCACCACTCCTCTTCCTCACCAGACGAGGGCCTCCATGGTGTTTTCCTGTGTTTTCATCTACAACCTAACATCTCATTGTTTTGGCTATAAAATACACTGTATGTGTTGTATATGTGTATGTATGTGTTTTACTGCACGTAGCTATTCCATCCCATTTTATTATTTGATTTCCTCATAAAACTAGCTCTATACTATATATACTATATGCTATATATTAATGATATCACTTCAGTACGGGTTTCTGGATATTCAAACCTGGATGTCTCTTAGTTTCTTACAACTGAATACAGTTCAAGTCTGAAGTTATTATTATTGGTCACAAAGCTCAAATCCATAACCACCCAGGCTTGTTCTCTATTATATCTCCAAACTGGAAGAATCTGAGGAAGAGAAAAGTTCTGTCTATGTTGTTGTAGTTCCTACTGGTTGCAGATAGAGGTCGGTGAAGGTCATAGATTACTTAAAATCCTTCTAAAACTGCAACAGATTATTCTGTATTTCATCTCAATTTGTGCTCAAAACGATATAAAGTTACCCATATATTGAGTGATAACAAAAGTGTGAGACTGAAAATGAGTCATAAGGGGATTAGAAAGAATGACTTAGTGATTGTTTGGCTAATTAGCGTTCAAATCCTCCTGAAATTGAAAATCAGATTTTTACTCTAAACATTAGCAAGTCACAGGAAAGATTGGAAACAACAGAGCAAAGACTAAGTGATGTTGTGAGCAGCGGCGTCCCTCAGGGCAGGAGCACCAATCTGAAAAAGGCCACTATTCCTATAAATATGCCGGGGGAATTGGGGTCACGCTCCCTGTGAAGAGATTTTCTTTTCTTAAATCTGCTTTTATAAACTCATTTCTAGTCTGCGGAGAAGGATTATGAGTTTAAACCACCACCTTGATAACAGTTTAATGAAAAGAAATCCTTAATCCAAGTGTTAAGAAGCTCCACCGCAGAAAACTCAAGAATGGGAAGTTTTCAGCTTCAAAGGCTAAACATTAGTTTCAAATAACTACAGTTTTAGTTTCATACTTTAATCTCCTATGGTGTCACTATAATATTCCTATGGTATTTCTATAATAACCCTAAAGGGATTTACAGTGTGTCTATGGAACTGAAAGGTGAGTTTGGTGTCTTTATTGTACTACATGGTATTTCTATCTCCTATCAACACCCTGTAATAGTGATATTTAGGCTTTCCCTCCTCTGATGTGTTTCTAGTTTATTCCTGAAGTCCAGTCTTTAAATGTGGCAGCTCCCTGTCGTGACATGCGCAGGCTTTACTGACCCTTTTACATTAATCCCACGGACAGAGCTCAGTTGACCTACTTTGGCTTTGTTGCTTTGTTTACGCACGAAAACACCGAGGGAACATTTAGCAGACCCGCATCTGATGAAACCAATTAGAGTACAACTTGTATTTAGTGTATTTATATCAGGAGTTACAGCATCACTCCTGTCCATCAATTCTTCAATTGGGTGGCAACGTGACAGTAATCAGATTACTCTTCCTTGTAACGAGAAACGGATTATTATTTCCATTTACAGCTTTCACCCCCTCTAGATGTCACACTGAAGGTGAATTATCCAAAAATTCAAATGTTTTTTTCCAGCATGATGAATCACTTAGATGATAAATGGGTGAAACGTTGACCTGCAGGTGGAAATATTCCCTGTACTTGGATTTTATCCAGGATGACACGGACGCCAGGGCTGTTTGGTTTCCTTGTTCTTTCACAGGAGAGGAAAGGCAAGCTGAGGTGAGGCAGGACGAGCCAGGGGGCGCAACGGGGTATCAAGTATGTGACGAGTAGTGTAAGAACTACTGCTCCCAGAGAGTAACGACTTAACACAATAACAAAATAAAATAAAATAATAATAAATAAAACAAGATCAAATAATATAATAATAATAATAAGCATCATAATCACCATAATTATTACCATCATGTTTTTCTTTTTAAATAAATAAAGAATAATGACTAATTTTAAATACATAAATAGAAAAATAAATAAATATATGACAAAATAAATAAACAAATACACAATAATAAATAGAACAATAATAAATAAATAATAAACTAAAATAATAATAATAATAATAAATAATAATAATAGGTTGTATTACTATTACATGTAATTGATTTTATTGTTCATTATTATTATTAGCGTTATTGTAACTTGTAACTAGTAACGAGGATTACTTTCTGAGTAACGGGCTCAACGCCGTCCTGAAATAGTAACCGACGCAGCGCCGCCCTCTTCCAGCCCGCAGCTCCACGTCAAGCAGCCGCTCCTCGGTCAGGAAATTTAAAAAGAGCCGTTCAGAAAGAGACGCATCTTCCTGCTACAAGGTCACCGAGCCGACAGCCGCAGCGGCGTTCCTCTCACAGGTAAAACACGAAACATTTATTGCAGGTTTGTTGCTGACGGTGCTGAAAGGCGACACGCCGCCGCTGATCCGCAGGATTAGTTGAGTCCCGACAAGAAGCCTCGGCGTTTATCTTTGCGCACATGATCGTATTCTGCGATGAATTAGAAAGATATTGAGACTTATAAGTGACGCTGCTAGAATGAAATATATGTTTTATGTTGCGTTCACGAGCCAGCCTAGGGGAAGTGCCATGTGGCATCATTGTGGCATCAATGTGCAGGCGGCACTGTGATGCGGCCAAATCCTGGAGGGGAGTGAGTTGGTGCGATGCCGAAATTGTGAATTCTTCTTAATCACGGAGCCAGGCTGGTCTCAGCACCGGTTTAGTCCATGTAGGCCCGGAGCATGTCGGCTGGATCCATCCGGTCTGTATCCTTACCTCAGCATCATCATATGATAAGCTGCGCTGCTGAGGAATCACGCTGCTGTTGCATCACTTTTCCACCACGGAGTGTTTAGTTTTCCTATCTGGGTATATGGTACTATGTGGTTTTCTCAGAAAGAGAGATGTAGGCCTGAGGAGTTTGTTCACATCACACTCTATTCTTAACCAAGGATTTGGTGAGGGAGTTTTTTCCGTAAGCAGGTTTGGCACAAGCTGAGGATGTTTCATTCCTGGTCAGCTGGTGAGCTTTAAAAAGAACTGCTGTCACATTGTGCTTGTTTCGGTCTGGATGGGATGAGGCATTTCTCTGCAGAGGCCGTTGTCATTGTGTTTAGGCTAAATATGAGACATATGAGATGGGTTACCCTGTTTAAAGCAGCACCAGGAGTGATGTCTTGACCCGGGTGTGATTGAGCAGCGTTTCACTGGCAGCAGGTTTGCTGTGCAAGTGCATCAAAAGCTTTTTATGAAGTCAAAGTTCAAGGATCAGTACCCGGGCTCTCAGTTTCAAAGGTTAATTTTGAGTCAAGTCGTCTTCATGTCCTCTCGTTCTCTGCATCAGAGTCCATCATTTTTTCTTTGTACCTCCACGAGTCGCTCAATTTATCTTCCTTTCTAGCTTTAGGTGGTAACATTTTGTTTGTCTTAAGTTGTGTTGCATGTACTTTTACTCTGTAGGTGTTCACAGTATTGTGAGATTGTCCACATTCTTTGTTTCTTCTAAAGCAGTGACCTGTCTGAACATGTGGGCAGGAACATTAGCTCAAAGTGGACAAAGACTTTATCTGACAAAGCTTTTGGTCTCGTCTCCCTGGATACTTTATGGTTGCCAATAATATAAGTAATATATACGTTTTCTGCCACTATTTTATTATCAAGACAATAAAAGTCCTTAATTTGCTGGTGAAATTGACTCAGCTTCAACAGCTCCATGTATGATGCAGCCAGATCAAGAGAGTGTCTTCATTTGGGCCTTGGGGACTTTCAGGTTTGGATCAGGTTTCAAGATCCAAGCGATCCAACTTTGTTGTGGACACAAAACTGCTACAGAGCTGGTAACAGACAAACCCATTGGTCTCGGCTCAACGCTTTGCATCAACCCCAACAGCAACTCAACATAATACAGTGCAACGCATCACGCTCACATAGATAACAACGCCTTAGAATACAACACTTACAATGATATGAAACCTGTTTACGATGTACATGTAACAAATACCAACATCATTGTTAAATCATGAGTTCTACCTGGTAGAATGACTGGAAACCAGTGATGCCATGGAGACGACTGGTAGCCTCTATCTCACCAGTGGTATTGTTACTAGTGTTTCTCCACATTAAGACATACATTTCCCCCATCAGCCCCGTTGCTTCCTGTCCCCCTCCTCCCCCTCCCTGGTGTCTTTGTCTTTCCTGAAGAGGATCAACATGTTGAAGTGATTCCTCCATCTTCCTTTCTCTCCTTCCTCCATCTGCCGTCTCCAGAAACTCTTTATCTTTAGCTCCGTTAGCGCTGGAAGAACAGCGCCCTCTTCCTGTTTGGTGACGTAAAGCAATCCAGCAGATTTCCCTCCAAATCGACCCGGTGGACACAATGTAGAATGAGAGTAGAGGCTGGTAGAGGCTGACAGGCTGGTAGAGGCTGGTAGAGGCTGGTAGAGGCTGGTGGAGGCTGGTAGAGGCTGGTGGAGGCTGCCAGGCTGCTGGTGGTGGAGCTATACTGATGACTACAGTAATGTGGGGGTTTATTGGAGGTAAAATACACGCAGCACCTTTTTAACTGGTCAACATGGATTCTTAGGAGTAGGATCTGTATTAGTGTGATGAAGATGATGAAGATCTTTAATCTTCCATATTTTTGTATTTGTATTTTTAGCTATCTCCTTTTCCTTGTGACTCCATTTCCCCTAGAGGATTATTTAAGTTTGATCTTGTTTTGTCTTAATACAAACCGTAATACTGTGACAGGAACAAGACTACACTATGGGCTGCCACATCATTTCCATCCATGACATGCCACATCCTGTTCCTGCCCGGCTGAACAGTTTGCACAGGCAAATTAAAGAGAGGGTTCATCTGCCAGCTTGAACCTCGGGCCTCAGGGTGGACCGGCTGATCTATTAAGAAAGGTGGTTTAGCGTGAACTGCATGATGACTGAAAGAATGTGAAGGTGCTGAAACGTTGGTGGAGTAAACGAGGCCCAACCCAGAACTTTGCTGCCACTTGGTTGCCTGGTCGGTTCACCTTCCCTCTCTTATTGGCTTTCAGGGGAAATTGCAAGTCAGGACATGACTTAGAAAAAGCCGTATGTGTCTTTATACACGGTGGAAACTCTGATGTTTCTGGTGGATTTGGTCCCTCTGAGCTTTATTATCTTGGTATTTTATCAATATGTTTGTAGTCCACATCTAGGCTAGATGAAGCAACTCAGAGGATCTACACAAATTGGATAAAAGTAGTTTCATG
This sequence comes from Hoplostethus atlanticus, assembly GCA_034670405.1. Classification (NCBI taxonomy): domain Eukaryota; kingdom Metazoa; phylum Chordata; class Actinopteri; order Trachichthyiformes; family Trachichthyidae; genus Hoplostethus; species Hoplostethus atlanticus. Next base: position 105,001 of record JAXDDX010000215.1, read on the forward strand.
AAGTCGCAAACCTAAAGGGGCTTTTAAGCCTTTCACAACTTCTCTTTGTGGAATAAGTTGTTTCATGGTGGATATAATCTATTTTCTGAATCACTTTTGAATTAAAAACCAAAATACTGAAGTTCATGTCATTCAATACTTTGCTTGACATCAGTCAGACCACATATTCTCACCCCTCTAAACTTGTGGCATTGTTACGGCGCTCTCTAAGCTCTTTCAAATACAACATTTAATGTTATTTTACTGGGGATGCTGCAACTAATATCTTTTTAATATCTCTAATGAGCGTCAACCTCATCTGCAGTGACTAAAATCACAACTTAAAGTGGATGAAAATGCTCATGGCTTTGTTTTTTTCCACCATTTTCCTATCGAGAGAGAATTATTTGAAGAGAAATCACTTCTAGAGTGACAACAGGAACAGGGTGGATGTGTAGCTCCGTATGGAAGAATCTCCAATAAAACCTGTATGTAAGTTAATATCAGATATCGCGTCCTCAGTGTCCTACATTATGGACTGATGCTGATGATATAACCTGTGTTAGATTACATGCCTCTGGTAAGCCCTCATGTAAAGGCGTTGCTTGGCACAAGAGGCATTCAGCAGCATGGCGTTCAGCTGGAGCTCTGGTACATGAGGAACTGGAGCTCTCTCTGTGATTCTCCCTTATTTCCCATATTATAATGTGTTGTTGTCTCAGGTCCTGAGAGCCAAATGCCTCCTCAGACGTCAAAAACCTCCTACAGACGTCAAAGCACTCGGTGTCACCCTCCTCCCATTACCTGGGAGGTGTGGACGGCAGCAGTCGCGTTGGATTGGATAGACCAACGTGGGTGTTGGCAGCCCTTGATGTTGCCTCAGGCGCCAGCGCACGGCATGCACGGACTTCCCAGCATGCCCTTGTGTCCACACATTTCTAGCTGCATGTGGATGAGAGTTGATCTCGTCCTCTAACGTTCCCTTGCACAAAAGAAATGCCTCGCAGCACGAGTCCAGACTCCTGGAGGGGTTTCCGTCAGGGCTTCCGTCCAAGAATCTGCTTCAGGGCTTCAAAGTGACAATCGAGTAGAAAGGGTGTTGGACTCCTGGTTTATTTGAGGGGAAAGCCCCCTGCTGGGTCGCCTGTATGGACAGCACAGCCTTGAAAGGGACCCATTGTTCCCATGTGGTCTTTCTTCTTGTTGGCCTGCAGGCCCAAGGGCAGGAGTATTGACCGGTCATCTTGATAATGTGAGAGCGATTGTGCTGTCGGGCGGTTTGGTCAACATTTAGAGAGTGGCTGATTGGGTTAATGATGAACTATTTCTAAAGTGAGAGTAGCATTACTCTCAGGTTACCTTGGAGGTAATCTTGCGTTGCCACAACTTCAAGTCCCGTGAGACGGCGGGGGGTGGGGGGGTATGCTGGTAACCGCTGCAGAGGTCATGTCTGCTGTAGTAGAGGCTATCTCACCCTGCAGGACCGGTTCTACTGGAAGACATCGTTGCTGTTCAGCGTAGTTTTGATTTCTTTTTTTTTTTTTTTTGTGATCAAATGTTTTTTTTATTTTCTCAAAGGAGAGCAAGGAGATTACATCCAGTACACATTCAACACAGAAGATGTACAACATTTGCAAACAGTTTTAACTTTAGTTTTGTATTGAAACTTTAACTTTTGAATCCTTTAATAGTCACATGTTGTACTTTTCTGGACATAAAACAGTTTTTGTTCTACTTTAAAGCTACAACATGCAACTTGTAGTGTATTGAAGTGTATTCTTAGTCCCGCCCTCCTCCCCCTCAATTGGTCACGTTCCCGGCCCAACACCTGTCAGTCATCTTGATCAAAGTCAAGTTGAGTTTATTGTCATTTCAGCCATTTATGTAGCACATAGACACATAGACACGACATAAAATACAACCAATAATAAAATATATAGTATTTATAGTAGTATAGTAGTAGATCTGTCTGCCTTGATGTTCAGTGTTTTTAACGTTCAGCTTCACTGCTCTTTCTCTTCTTCCTGCTTTCCTCCATCGTTGTTGTTGCTGTGACTTCCTGCTGTGACTTCCTGCTCTGCGGCCGCTAGCCTCACCTTGACAGCCACAACCAGCTCACCGCTGGCCACGCCCACAGGAAATGGTGCACGCTCCAAAACAAAGCCAGTTTCATGTTAACAGGGGATGCCCTTGTTATGTGAGAGGTCACATAACTACAGATTTATGATGTATATATTTATTTATTACTTTAATGTGAAAAGTTTCATATTGCAGCTTTAAATAAGTTGTGCATTGAACTCTTGCTACTCTTGTTAGCGTGTGAAAAGTCAGTAATAGAAAGGTACTGTCCTGTGGTCAGCGTGGTTTGAGCTAGCTGATTAGCTGTCTGGGCGACTGGCGAGACGGATGGCAGCACCGTCCGGGACGCGGCAGGCTGTTGATCGGCGGTATTGATCCGAGTTCAGCTGCAGCAAACTTTTCTACTCTGACAAATGAGAAAACGAGGCTGTTCTGTTCTCGACGTCAGCTGACATTTCTCTGGTCGTAAAACCAGAATGGATTTCAGACGGCTGGGTTCTTGACTTGCTGGGAGGCTTGTACCCACAGTTGGTGTATTTAATCATGTTATATGGTTAGAAAAAAGGAATACTGCCCCCCCCCCAGTGTGGTATGAAGTTGTAGAATTTGCTGAAGCCCTTGGCAATCAATCACTACTAGCTTGACTCGGCTTTGAAGATTTGTAACCTAGGCTGCAGCTCTCTGACATCAAACCTGCCTTGACTGGCCGAAGTCGTGACCGGACTCCCAGATGATCCGCCACAACCCGTCCGTGGACTCCAGGCAAAAAAGCTTCTGGAACTGAGAGGGAAACTCATTAAGGGATCAAGCTCAAAACCTACAGATAAATTAAAGCTGCACCAAACCAGAGTCCATCTTCCTCTGGGCGGAGCCTCGCTGCTGTTAGGAGACCGTTTGGATTCGTCACTTCCTGTGACGACAGCAGAATTTAATTTGGGCCGATGGGGTGAATCTATGGTGTCCTGATTGTATTTTCACTGCAGCTTGAAGGACTCGGCCTGACTCCTGCTGCCAGACCGAGTTCCACTCCATCCAAAACGCCGATGACTCATCCCGTCGTGGGTCCAGACAGCCAACCACGTTCACACTGGACGCAGGTGGTGAATTGTCGTTTCAAGCTCGGTTGCTGGTTGCCGGTTGCTGCGGAGGCTTCCTTGGTTGCTGCACTGAGCTCACCTGAAATCCAACACCTTGGTCTGAGGGCTGAACCTGAGATCCTCTATCTGTTCCAGCTAGCGAGAATTCAGCATGTTAGGCTTCCTGCCAAGCCGCCCTCCACCGTCGACCTTGGAGGAAAGAGAACACACACTCACACTCACACTCACACTCACACTCATGCAGTCCAGTGCCATGTAACCTGGCCTGATGATTTGATTATGGAAACACTATTTTGGTTGCTGGCTCCCTCACCACTGAATCCCTGTGACCTCTGACCTCTGACCATCACATCATCATTACTATTATCATCAGGCTTGTCACCCAGTCTGCTGCTTCTGGACATCAAAGCTAAAAGAAAATAACGATGATGAAATACGAAATATATTTACGGCAGGTAGATCACCATGGTAACGGAGGCTGCTGGGCTAACCTGCCCCGGACCAGGTTATGATCAGGGTGTCGGATCACCAATCAGATCCCTGGAAACATTGGCGTCATCACCCCGAGGGGATCCCGTGGATGCTTTAGACAATCTTTACTGCAAAAACGAAACCATATATGATAAAACACTGAAATAACTGAACACTACTGAACACAGTGAAGGGCTCCATGGGGTCTAGAGGCCTGCAGCGTGATGCTTCTGAACCCCACCGTGCTTCACCGTCTAGTTTATCGCTTCGGTTTATCTGGTTTCCCCATGTTGAATCTGCTGCTCTGGATCTGCACATGTTGCATTTGATTGGCTATTTCTAACAAGCCCCGCCCCCTTTTTTATGTGAACGCGCTCACAGCTGGGTCCTGGGTTGACAGAGCGAGTTGAGAGGTGTCCCTGAACGCCCCGGACTGATGTGGTTCACACAACACCCACAGAGCTCATGACGGGGATCTGGGTGTTGAGGACGAGCAGGAAGCAGAAGCGTTGACTAGCGTGTCGTCGTAGTAACTCAACACTCGGACACATTAAGAACAGAAATACTAAGCTGCTTAGGCGCTGTGAGGCTCCTCCATGCTTTGTCGTCACGTTCAATCAATCAAATCCAATATCTACATTGCGGCGCTGCAGTGGACATCCCATAATCTGATTAGGGCGGATTAGCCCCGCTGTATGGATGGATGTATCTGACTCAAACTATATGTGCTTTTACACAGAGGATTATGTTCTCGTGACCCGACCCGACGTCAGCATGAGGTAGAGATGTGTTTCTATTATTACTGTCTGACCTGAAATCAGTAAAAGTTGTTCCTCTTGATGTTGGTTAAATATATATAGTACATCTGAAGGCTTCTGTTCAGCAGTCGCTTCTACTTTCATGCCAGCAATCATTTTGTCACCCTGTGGGAGAAAACGCTCCATTTCCTTTTCCTGGGTGGGTCATCCATCCACGGCTCTTTTCATTAACGACTTCCTGTTTGACACTCACATCAGGGCTGAATATGTATGAGCCTCTGCAGCGTCGAGTTGCGACGGAGCGGCATCATTTATTGACGACGACCTGGTTGTCACAGGCCTGTCACAGCGTCCATGGTCTTCACTGTAGCCTGAGCTTTACTCTGGCCCGATGCGATGTACCATGTTTGTCGCAGGTCAGGAGATGGTAAGGATTCATGGTCAGGGCTGGGTGACCCCGGTGACCCCGGTGCTCTCTGAGCTACAGGCCATACTCATCGGCTAGCTCTCTGAATATGGTGGAGCATGTTTTTCCTCACCGGTCTCGCCCTAATAACCCTTCCTTGTCCCTTCCTTGTCCCCTTCCTTCAGACTATTTGTTTTTTGCTGTGAGAACGTTTAAGCCCAGAGTTGTTTACTGATACCGGCTGTAAATAGTGGTGTGTGTGTGTGTGTGTGTGTGTGTGTGTGTGTGTGTGTGTGTGTGTGTGTGTGTGTGTGTGTGTGTGTGTGTGTGTGTGTGTGTGTGTGTGTGTGTGTGTGTGTGTGTGTGTGTGTGTGTGTGTGTGTGTGTGTGTGTGTGTGTGTGTGTGTGTGCTGGGTTGTCACACTCGATCAGGGTGTGTTTGCTTTGGAAACAGCAGCACCTGATTCCATTGCTTTACTGCCTGAGGGGAGGGGAGGGGCCCGGGGTTCAAGGGGAATGGTGGGCGTGGCCTGGTCTCTGGGAGTGTGTGCCCTGCAAGTAGTGTAATTAATGGTGTGTGTGTGGTTGCAGTCTGTCTGTTGGTTTGTCCTTTTACCTCATGTGTCACATTACTGGCAGCTGTGACTGAACGGCAGGAGACGAAGCTTTCGACCTCAGAGATCCAGCAGTCTGTATACTGTCAGTATGAGCTTTGATTGATTGATTGATGTATTAATTAGAGTATCTGTAAACGAAAGTAAAAGTCTGCATTATCTTCATGTGACTCTCTGATTGATTAAACTCCGCAGTGATTCAACCGATTCCCAGTTTAGGAAAGCTTTTAGTGTTTTAGGTTTCTGGTTTGTTTGGAATCAGCAGAAGAAGAAGAACTGGGTAGTTAGCATGAGCAGCGATAGCCACCGTGGCTGAACAGACAGACAAAAGAGCGCCACCTACAGGAACTCACACTCCATCAACAGGAAACCCAAGGAGAAAGACGTCACAGTACTGGACACACTGTTTGATTGACAGGTGATCTCTGGGAAGAGCAGTGAAGAACACCACAGTGAAGAACACCACAGTGAAGAACACCACAGTGAGGAACACCACAGTGAGGAACACCACAGTGAGGGACACCACAGTGAGGGACACCACAGTGAAGGACACCACAGTGAGGAACACCACAGTGAGGGACACCACAGTGAGGAACACCACAGTGAAGAACACCACAGTGAGGAACACTACAGTGAAGAACACCACAGTGAGGAACACCACAGTGAGGAACACCACAGTGAGGAACACCACAGTGAAGAACACCACAGTGAGGAACACTACAGTGAGGAACACTACAGTGAAGAACACCACAGTGAAGAACACCACAGTGAAGAACACCACAGTGAGGAACACCACAGTGAGGAACACTACAGTGAGGAACACCACAGTGAGGAACACTACAGTGAAGAACACCACAGTGAGGAACACCACAGTGAGGCTGAGAGTTTGTCTGTGTTGCATGTGCTGACGTCTTCTCTTCCTTCTCTGTTCCACAGTGACTCCACAGTGTTGAGATGCCCCCCCCAGCTGGAGGTCCCGCCCCCGCCGCTGCCCCCGCCGCCGCCGCCGCCCCCGCCCCCCCAGACGGGGGATGGGGGTGGCCCGTGGTGTTGGGAGCTTTCATCTCCATCGGCTTCTCCTACGCTTTCCCCAAGGCCATCACTGTGTTCTTCAAAGACATCCAGAAGATCTTCGGGGCCTCCTACAGTCAGATCGCCTGGATCTCCTCCATCATGCTGGCGGTCATGTACGCTGGAGGTGAGTGTTATTTTACCTTGTGGTGTTGAGTGATATGTAGAAAAGGTCTCATCAGCTGAAGCGACACAGTGAAGGCTGCGATTAACCAATCCAAACTGTGCAGTCCAAAAGTGGGCGGGCTGGACTCACTACCTCCACCAGCTGTTACTGACGTGATTTTACAGGATTTCTGGGTAATGAAGTCCTTCAAACTTTCAAAAGTCAGAACAGGTGTCTGTCACCGCCACGTGGAGCCGCCAACATGTAACAACAACAATCTAATAATAATAAAAATAATATAATAATATTAGTATAATAATAATAAAAGTAGTATAATAATAATAATATAAACAATTTATATAATAATAGTAGTAATAATAATAATAATAATAATAATAATAATGATGATGTATTACTCTGTTGAGCCCTGTAAGGAAATCTTCAGGGTCAGAGGTCAGGGTCTGGAGCTGGGAGGGATCCAGGGTCTTACTGAGACACTTCAGCATGGCGGATGCCAACAGTTTATTTCTGCAGCTCATAATCAGTTACAGTCTGAGAGGGTTTGAAACTAGAACATGAGACCCTCAATGAGAACAAGGAAAAACCTCCCAGGGAAAAGAGATGGCAGGAATGCCAGTTGCCCCCCCACCCCCCCTCCCACTCCCCCTGCTTTGAGGGGAATCTCGTTAGGATTTAATTTGTTTCACATTAAGGATTATTTCCGTTCACATCCATAATCCCGACCAGATGCTTGATGCAAAAGGAAAAAGGAGAACGATGGCGGCCTGCTGGATTGTTAACGCTGTTAGTGGTTTACTGAGCGACCTCAGCGACCTCAGCAGGTCCCAGCAGGTCCCAGCAGGTCTCAGCAGGTCTCAGCAGGTCCCAGCAGGTCCCAGCAGGTCCCAGCAGGTCCAGCAGGTCCCAGCAGGTCTCAGGCGTTCACTTTGTCCTCGTCACCAACTGACAGCAAAGTTTCTGGAAAAAAAACTTGAATTCAGTTTGCATTTATTTTCTGCCGTGTCAGAAAGGAGAGCGAAGACGTCTTTCATGGCCTGGATGTGAAACCAGCAGGTCACCGCGCCTCAACACGCTAAGCCCCGTATGAGGATTGATTTGACTCTATCAGTTACAGGCCTATAATCTGCTCATTGATCCCTGGAGTCAAAATCGTCCTCCGTTGTGCTGCGGGAAGCCGAGGCAAGACGCAGGAGGAAACAGATTACACCCAGTAAACAACTCAAACTCCCACATACTGTAAACTACATCAACCACTCAACAAAACCTCCAATCCTATGAAGTCAACTGAAACGGCGTTAGCAGAGCCTCTAGTTTGAAACCTGTTTATATTGCCGTCACCATATTGACCCCCCGCTGTGCTCCGGCCCGGCGAACCCCGAGCCGCCTGCTGGCAGCGCCATGCCGCCATCTGTCCTCGGCTCCTCCCCTCCAGTCATGCTGCTGTCATGGTCTGTATCAGTCAGCCGGGCGGCATCGTGCAGAGGAGCGATGTCGTGATGTTGATATGAAATACACCAGGATTACTTCAGCCGTGATGCAGGGTGGCGAAGGGTTTCCAGACGCCGTCCTGCTGAGGTGTCCATGAGCAAGGCACTGAGCAGCTCTCCAGCAGCTCCGGGGTCCAAACCTACTAATCAGCTGTGTCTTTATTTGATTGGTGGAAATCAGCTGTCACTCCTTCACTTCACCTCACGAGGCTTGTTTGAGATGTGGAGGGGCGGGTCTTTAGCAGACCCGCTCACATCACTCATGTAGCAACGCTGTCGATAAGTAGAGTCGGTCAGTCGTATTGATCTGAGCTGTTCATTAGAGATGAGATAATCACAGTTTCACAAGATATTTACGTCCTGGTTTCACGAAACGTCTATTCGATGTCAAAACTGAATCGCAGAGTTGAAACTTCCGGGTTTGGAAGTAAATTTCCCGTTAATTTCCCCCAGAGTGAATTCACCGTCCCTGTACAGTCAGTGATAATACCACATTACCCACAAGCTTTAGCGAGTTCCCACCAATCGGAGACGTTGTTGTTACCATAGAAACGTTACCCGGCCCAATCTTAGTCTGACCAGAGAGAAGAAAATCATTACAAATCAATAATCACTGATATTATGACGTTGTTATATGTTGATATTTATGGGGTTACTTTTGTGTCTTTATTATGCAATCAAACAGAACAGGTTTGAGAGCAAAACCTTCCACACTGCAATCAAAAAATGTTTTATTGCAAGTAAAATACATTTGTGATTAAAAATGTATTAATGCAAATCCAAAAGTTTTGTTTGCGATCGAGACTGGCCAATAGAGACATGTCTTACATCTTTCAGCGTAGGTCCCGCCCACAAGATTCAGCTCAACAGCAAGCAAAACTTTTGGATTAGCAAACAAAAGTTTTTCATTCGCATGAATACATTTTTAAATACAAATTTATTTGACTTGCAATAAAACACTTTTTTGATTGCTGTGTGGAAAATTTTGCTCTCAAATCTATTCTGATTGATTACATAATAAAGACACAAAAGTAGCCCCATAATATTTAGTATCACTGTTGAGAACCAATGAGGTCAAATGCTGAACTGGATGATCCGTTGACTCCCTCGGTGTCGTCGCCCTGCCTCGTCCACCTGTAGCTGTTCGGTTCAAAGCTTCAGACTCGTTGCGTTTCCGCCCTTGTCTCCCGGTGTCGCTCTGTGATGACGCGCTAAGCCGCCGGCTGTGGCAGCGCTGGATCAATGTCGCTAATCCAGGGAGGGAGGCGGCGGGAGATCTGACCTCGGGCTGCAGAGCCACGGCCACGTTAGAGCCGCTGTCAGTCAGAGACGTGACGGTGAATACATAGGAGGCCGGTGAAGAAAGAGCCCAGAGATGGCGTCGGATTAGCAAACACAAAATGAACTGCCACCTCCTGAAAAACACGGGGGGAAAAAAAACGGATCCTCTGAAATGTGATGATGAACTAACAGGTAGAGAAAGGATGTAATAGAGCTCTTCAGTTTCAACCCTCTACCCAGCAGCCACTTCCAACACAAACCAGTTTGTCATCCTGGGATGTTAATGGTTGTTTTTGATCCGTTGCCCAGCTGACCCTCTCAGGACATAACATGGCCTGACTTGAACATTCCTGGCTATTTTTATTGCCATGCTGTTTTATTGCCATGCTGTTCCCCTTTAACCACTACAACAAGTGTAGAGATTTGCAATCTGTGTTTGCCCAAGGACCTACTTGTTGCCTCAGCACGTGTAAAGCAGCAGTATTTGTAAATAATTCTTAAGGGTCATTTTTAACCTTTAACCTTTAACCTTAACCTTTAACCTTTTAATCTGGCGGGTGGAGTGACATTTTATAAATAAATGTATCTGAGCTCAACAGTGATCAACCTCTACCAGAGAGCGAGACAGGAAGTGATGCGTTTTTTTACGTTCCAACAGAAGAAGAACACCACAGTGGATTGGTGTTTTGGTCCAGCTGTCTCTCTCACCTCCTGTCCTCCTATAATCAATCACTTTGATATCCTGTTGTATCCACTATGATGTATTTTCCTTCCACTGCCCAACTGAAGGGTAAACTGTTCCAGTATGCAGGTGGAGAGTTTTTAATCCCTCTGACTGTCATGTAATAATCACTTCAGGACATACCTGCATTTTAGAAGTTTATTTTTCATCTATTTTAGTCGACTTCATCCTGTTTGAAGTGTGATGGACGGCCAGCATCGTGCCGAATCAGCCGCGGTTTACCAGCCTCCTCCTGCTGCACATCACAGGGTCGTGGAAAAGAAACCATACAAAGCGTTGGACATATTTCTATATGTGTCACTCCCTTTTGGAAACTAGGTGGTTATATTTAGTCTGGGGTTTTGTCCACTGTGTAATGAATCCGCGGTGTGTCTGGCCAGGAGATGATAAGCCGTTTTAAGGCGAGGTGATGTGCCGGCTCAGGGGCTTCCTCCGGTCCCGCCGGGCACCGGAGCGCCGCCATCGCTGCTGCAGATGCAAATGAGGGGAACTTTCCTCAAGGTCGAGGAAAGATCCACAGCGAGCGAAGGAAGTGGGATGACTCCTCGCCCGGCGTGCCTTTCAAATTGCACCGGGCCTGGCAGAGATGTGATCCGTCTTCTGGTCGGTAATGAGAGCGCTCCGTTCAAAAAGTCCATCTTTCATTACTACTACCCTGTTCAGTTCTACGCCTCCTGCAGTTAAAATTCAGCCGGGGAAGGACACGGTGTCACACTACGAGGTGCAGAAAGGATTTCGGCGCCTGGGAGTCCTGAGTCCTGGTCACTTTCATCCAAATCATTTCTAGATGATCTCTTACACTCATTAGAGTATCAAGTAAACTCCTAAAATGTAACGTAAATATTCCTTAATGCTGTTAGCCTGTCCTTAATGTACTTTAACACTTTGATACAAACAAGATGTGTGTAAATTCTTTAACAGGTTAAAACAAAGGAACCATCAAGATACAAAGACAAAAACACACAAAACAACAAAACAGACAAAAACATCAGAAAAGACCGTAAACTAAAACGCCAACAAGCAAAAAGGTTTGACAATCTTCTAGGAACACTGAAACCACATTCCTATATATGTACTATTAATATGAGTGGAAAACAAATGGCAGTGCGGTTGTTTAACCAGCCTGGTTACTGCTGTTCTTAGCGGCTGCAGCACTAACCGGATTAAACCGTTAACCACCGTAAACACGTTAACGGTGTTGTGTTTGGTTTCCATTCACTCCAGGTCCCATCAGCAGCATCCTGGTCAACACGTACGGCTGCAGGCCCATCATGATGATGGGCGGCGTCCTGTGTGCCATCGGGATGATCTCGGCTTCCTTCTGCAACAACGTCATGCAGCTGTACGTCTGCATCGGCGTGATCGGAGGTGAGACGCCCTCTTTCATTGATTAGCGTCTACTGCTAAGTAAAACTCTTGAGCTTTTCTTTTTTTCTTTTTTCTCTTTTAATTAGTTAATTAATCTTAATTGTGTCATGTCTTTATTTATCAGTATTTTATTTGACATGTTATAACTATGTAAAGTAACAACATGCTAACAATTTGCAGCATTTAGTAATCCTGTTAACATGATAAAATTCCCATTTATGTATTCAATGTTACCATTAACTTAACAGTTTTTCTGTTAAAGTAATAATTCTTATTATTCGGTTTTATTATATTGCAACTGGCAGGTTGAAATGTTCAAACCTTTAATAACTGAACTGATGATTTAAAAATCGTCAAAATTCATTCAATCTAAAAAAGGGATGAATGTTCATGTTTCTGTGATAATGTTTATTATATCAATGAGAAATATAAACAGGATTATTACAGGATTTGCTGGAAATTGTTATGAATTATTGGTTCATTATGTTAAGGTATGACATTAATATTTGTAACGTGGGATGATTTTGTCGTCTTTCCTCGTAGGACTGGGGTTGGCCTTCAACCTCCAGCCAGCGCTGACCATGATTGGCAAATACTTCTTTAAGAAACGACCCATTGCTAACGGGCTAGCGATGGCGGGCAGCCCGGTGTTCCTCAGCACCCTGGCTCCCCTCAACCAGTACCTCTTCAACTCCTTCGGCTGGAGAGGCAGCTTCCTCATCCTGGGTGGCCTGCTGCTGAACTGCTGTGTGGCCGGTTCCCTCATGAGACCCCTGGGCTCGCCGCCCAGGAACATCAAGAAGGACGAAGAGTTAGCCGCCGTCACCATCACCACAAAGAAAGAGAAGCGCACCGCCTGGGAAATGATCAATAAGTACCTGGACTTGTCGCTCTTCAAGCATCGCGGCTTCCTCATCTACCTGTCGGGCAACGTCATCATGTTTCTGGGCTTCTTCGCACCCATCGTCTTCCTGGCGGCGTACGCCAAAGACATGGGCGTGGACGAGTACTCTGCTGCCTTCCTGCTCTCCATCCTGGCTTTCGTGGACATGTTCGCCAGGCCATCCATGGGCCTGCTGGCCAACTCGCGCTGGATCCGGCCCAGGATCCAGTACTTCTTCAGCTTCGCGGTGCTCTACAACGGGGTGTGCCACATGCTCTGCCCACTGGCGGACACCTACAACGGTCTGGTGGTGTATGCCATCTTCTTCGGCTTCGCCTTCGGCATGGTCAGCTCCGTGCTGTTTGAGACGCTGATGGACCTGGTCGGGGCTCAGAGGTTCTCCAGCGCCGTGGGACTCACCACCATAGTGGAGTGCTGCCCGGTCCTCATTGGTCCACCACTAGCAGGTACCGCCTATCAGAGAGCGTCGGCCATTCACTGATACCATTAACTCACGTATGCTTTAACCACAGTCGGCGTCAAGGGGCAACTTCAGGTCTGTCGGTAAGACTCTTCCCTCCGGGACACTGTGGAGCTTCATCACGGTTCACAGCACTTGACTGTTCTTAATTGATCAGGATCTACTGAACACAAGTTAAAAAGATTTAAAGGGGCATTCAGCAATCTATGAACTTTATCGACCTCTATTGGCAACCAGGTGGAATTGCAACATCAATAGTTACCAATCGAGTTTGGGCCGGAAAGAGAGTTTTGAAAGCCAGAAGTCTCAGAATCTGGCCCAGTAGTCACTGAGTTATTGGTATTGATCAGATATGTTATGGTCGTTTTGTCCTATGGGACAGTACAAATTTGACTTATTGCTCCTTTAATTAGACGAAAATTCAACGATGAAACCTTAGCTGTGAATTTTCACTCAGCTCCCATAATCCTCTTTGTGTATTCAGGAAGTACAACGTCACCACGAATGTACTTAAAATTCAACTCAAGTACCTTCAGCGCTTCTGGCATTTTGATGAAGTGAATTTACAACATTATTACTCCAATGAGCAGAATTAATAATTGGCAGGCCCAAGATACTGTTGACAGATTTTGCACAGATACAGTTAAAGAGCAATTAGACGGTGGCATCGTGACGCTTCTGCATTACTCATATAACAACAGGAAGTCATTCATTAATGATGAAGTGCTTCCTTGCTCAGTAAAAGTCATTAAAGGTACACGGTTGACATTAAGCAATGTTTTCTGTGACAATATCTGCTGAGCAATAAGATTCCACAATCGTACCCTGAGATTTAACATCTAACATTTGAACCATTTGCTGTCTTGCAGGGAAACTGGTCGATGTCACTAAAAGCTACAAGCACATGTATTTCTGCTGTGGGGTGATCGTGGTTCTGGCCAGCATTTGGCTCTTCATCGGGAATTTCATCAACTACAGACTTCTGGAGCGTGAGCGCAAGCAAGCAGATCTGTACAAACGGACTGAGACAGAAGATCCCGATCGAGTCCAGGACCAGAAGGAGGCTGACGGGGAAGCCCAGGCCTCGCAGGAGCTGGTCACCGAGAGTCAGAAGGACGAGGAGCCGATGCAGCGGGAGACCAACATCTAGAGCTCTCCTCCTGCCAACAGCTCAACGCCGCCTCAACCCTCAAACGCCCTCGACAACAATCAAATTGAGCTCCAAGCCAAGAGGTGCCTCTAGGTGTACCACCAGGCTCTACCTGGGCTCCTCAAACACGAAACTGCCAAAGTAACAACAGTGTTGTAGGGTGCTGTGAGGCGTATCTGTCTTGGAAATAACGACAGCCGTGACTGCTACAGAAATATCAACCACAGAGAAATGTGTAAGAGATGCTTTTTAGGAGACGGAAAATTTGGTGGCGGAAAATTTGTTTGGAAAAACAGTATAGTACTAATTTGTCTCGTATTCACGCCACATTCACGTCATATCAGAGTTACTGTAAATATTTATATAATATAATAATAATATAATTTATATAATTTATAAGTTATATTCACCCTAATACAATCAACTCTACTCACGAAAAAGCAAGCAATGCCTGCTGCAGTCCGTTTATGGTTGATTGGATTTTGAAGTAACTTTAACGACAACAGCTCCCCTCTCGGTCACCATCTTGGATGTGGGCACCCCAACGAGTTAAACACTGCAACGCTTCCAAGTTGCAGCAGCTGGGTCTTCCAATATGACGTGAACGCAGCCACTGTTCCTACAGCACCAGCAACCTGAATTCACCTGTTCTGAATGAGGTCGATGCATTCAGAGAAACGCACTGACGTTTGGGTAGAAAAGGAAAGGTAAAGGATGTCCTGGCGGTTAGAGAGGCCAGTGTCCGTCCCTGCTGAAGTCTTGAGCAACACACTCAACCTTTTGCCATGCGCTCACACTGCGAGCAACTTGATTGATGGGTCACTGTATTCTGACCAATTGTGGGCGGGGCCAGAGGCTCTCTAGCTGGGGACCACTACATAGAGGCTATCAAAGTTTTGAACAGGGAAATCATGCTCATAATGTTACATCATTTTGATGAGTTAATCAGCTAGCAAGCGCCAATTAAGTAGCATTAATCAAAAATAACCAGAGAGAACCTCAATAAAAAGACTCATCGACCCCAAAGGTGATCATTTTTGAGACGCTTATTCCTGTAGTCTTTCAAATCAAAGTTGTAGAGAAGCTTTGAATGGCTGGAATCAGCCTCTCGTCCATTTCGTGCTTACCAGCCAGAACTATTAATTCAATTAACTGAAATCACTCGGCTGACGCATCGGCCGAGTTTCCCTCCGTAGGAAATGAACGGACTTCCGGTTGGTCGTGTTGCTCGCAGTGTGAACGCAGGATTAGCTGTCCCAGTGATCCGTAAATTTTGTAAATTTTGCGTGCGTGCGTGCGTGCGTGCGTGTGTGTGTGTGTGAAGGTAACGTGTGAACAGAAACACATTCCTAATTGCGTTGCGTTTTAATATGGCAATTGGGCGCCCTAAACTTCCATCCTCCATCAATAAAGAACAGATGTGTTCACAGCTGGTGACTGGTGCTCGTGTATTATGCTGCCCTTTGAGCACTGTAAAGGTTGTGCAGTAAAACCTGCACCATGTCCAACTTTAGTACCTTTAGATCATGTTCTGAAACTTCCTGTAGTTTATCTACTGTTGCACATGGAATCATGTATGCTGCACTAGAAAAGGAAAGGCCATATTTCACCCCCAACGTCTGTATGAAACTGATGCAACTGAATAATTTCATCATGGTTGAATGTAGTTTTCCTCTGTAGGCCTTAAAAAGGTTTTAACGACCAAAAACCATCTGCTAATGTGCAGAATTAAATGTGCATTTTCTTCAACGTGGAGCCCATGAGCAATATACTCCATCGTGTTAGTGCAGGTGGTCAGGGTAACTTCACTTCTGAGGACAGCTGCGTGATACATTGCCTTAAATGTAATGAATGCAGGGGACTTGTTAGTGTTGATGAGTGATGTGAAGTTACCTGCTACCTTCCTGTGATCTCTCCTTCCTCCTCACGGCAGTATTTGTCTTTCAGGCCCTCAATCACAAGAACCAACTGCATTTTGCGCTCCAGTTCTGAGCCGTTTCCATTGAAATGTTAATACTACCAACAAGATTAAGCCATCTGTATTGTGTCACTAACATTCATGCCAGTATGTGAAAACATCTGAAGGAATACTACTGAATATACATACTAATAATTTATTGTATGTTGTACTCGAATATATGAACTTGACATTTAAACCGGCGGTTTTATATTTCAGTATTTGTTGATCCTCTCCATTCCACGTGTTATTTATTGTTTCCAAGTCCCGACCCGGACTGGTCGAGGGTTTGTGTCGATTTCAGACCAAACTGCTCTTGTTCTTGACTGATCTCACATCTGGGACTCAAATCCTCCCGAAACCAAATCCATTAAATTAAATGTTTCAAAGCGATCATGAACAACAAACTATTTTATTGTTTTCCTGTTTTCCTTTGAGTGCAGAGACTTGACTGTGTGCAGGCGTACCCGTATGCCTCTACAGTGGGTCGGTCCTGAAGCACCGTGACCCGAGAGCCTGCAGGTTTTCATTCGTCTCCGGTCTGTGGCGTGTTGATCCGTCAACTGTGTCTGGTTGGACTGAAAACCTGCAGGCTCTCGGGTCACGATGCCACACGGTTGAAACCGCCGCTCTCTAGTTTACTGTAAACAAGGTCATTTGAAAGATGTGCACTTGATTTATTCTGTTCTGACGCAGTCTTGATCTTGTTTCTGTCTTGACTTGGACTCGTTTTGGTTTTGACTACAACCCCTGCAATCTGTGACAATCTTAATTTGTCATTTATTTACCTTGTGTGATGAGGTTAAAGCTTATTTCACCAGTCTGCAATTCAGACGTACACTCCCACAATGCACTTAGCCCACCAGCATTATTCTCTTAGGTTTGTAGTTCCTTGTAGTTTCGGCTTCCTTTATAACATTGAAGCTTATGAATGGTGACTTGTTATTCTTTATTTGTGGAAGTAGGAACTGGTTGTATTGTAACCAGGAGTCACTATGCTCACTGTACATGGAGACTCTCAATGAGGGAATGTAGCCGACTGTACAGTCACTTTCTACCAAATAACACTGCCCCCTGCTGGTTCCAAACAGTCTAGACCAAAGGGAAAAGCCAAGCTTCCCCTCAGTGGTACAAGACACTCGTTTCCATGGATTCCAAGTCAAACAGCTTCTGAAATCTCAATGTGTTTCTGTTATTTTACACTGTGAAGGCCTCGCCTGCTGCGGCGTATCAAAGTCTTTCTGTATGGAAAACACTGGAGCAAAGCCTTCTTATGCAAACATGAAGACTTATTTAAGGATCAATATGAATGATCAGTCTTTTATTTTATGGGACGTTATAATTTCAGCGCTATCAATTCAGTTTGTCTGTATTCTATTTAATATAAATACACGATGAAGTACACAATGATGCTATGATACTGTTAGACATACCATTGAGTTTCAGTATTCAATGTTTTTTCTCTTTCATGATGATAATATGAGTGAACTTTACTTTCCCTTGTAACCAGAAATGTTTTCTAGACCAATCCTTGACACTTTCAAGGAGCAAAGCCTTCTTATGGCAACATGTCATGTTAAGGATCACAATAAATGATCTATCTGTATAGAGGTCTATAAAATCAGCCTCCCATTCATTGCTAATGGAAAAGCTCCCGTGTGTGTGACGACATGTCGGCTCTCTGGTTTCTGGCTTTATGTTCACAAACGACTGATGTATAGGATATGATATATAATATAAACGTTTCAAATCAACTGGTTTCTCTTTTGAACTTCCTGTTTCCTGTTTGAAAATTGCTGAAAGTGTTTTTTGTTTTTTTTTGTGCCACAATCATGTGTCTCATTTATTAAAATTATACTAGACATGCATTGTATTTGTAAAACCAAGTTATTTGTTCAGTTTTTCAAGAGATTTTTTTTTTTTGGTGTATTTTGGTTCAAAATAGTTTATTTAGCGACCAAAAGGAAATGAATTACAATTATTACCATCATGATAATTATAATGAATTATGATGATAGACATTTATTCCAAATAGATAAATAAGGGTTGATCTGACTTGTATGCACCACTAGCCTTATCAGTTATATCGCTTAGCACCTCACTTTATTTGTTTCTGTCTTTTTGTGTGTACATTTAGAAACCGGGTTAGATGTATTTTTGGATTTGCTTTATCAGACCAAATCTGCCAGAGATCAAATTTCAATGAACATTAAATTCTGTGCTGTTTGTCTCTTGTATTTCTTTAAACGCACATAACTGGAAATGGAAATGTTCAAATGTTCACTTTAGGAAACGAGGTGGCTGAAAGTTGTTTTATCTACTTTATGGCTTGATGATTTTTTTTTTCTCAAGATGTGTTGAATCCATGTACAGAGAGGCTTTAAATGTTGTAAGATCCCAACAGAAAATGTAATGTATAAATGAATCTTCAGGTAATTTACTTTCATTACAGTAGATTCTCAGAGGCAGAAATAATCTCATTGGTTGAGTTAAACCTCAGTGGGCGGAGCCAAAGAACCACAGTGTTTCTGGCTAAGTAAGTTAGACTGAAGCCCAGTGAGTTAAAAGAGTGTGTATGTGACAATTAAACTTCTTGAATCTTGAATCTTGAGGAGCTAGCTAACATTATGAAGCCTAGCGCTCTGATGCTAACTGAAATAATACAATCTAGTCATACTAAGTTATCTAGGTTAGCTAGTTAGCCTAGCTGACCTTCCTAGTTCAAACTAGCCATACTAGCCTCTAGCTAGCTAGGTTAGCTAGCCTGCTGACCTTCCAAGGTCATGAATGAAGAAAAACTATTACTATTTACTATTTATATATTTATTTATATTTTGAGTTCCTTCTTTCAACTTTGCCAGTTAGCTAATTTACTAATTTAAACTGTGAAGTTTAACTCAACCAGTGAGATTATTTCAGCCTCTGAAAATTATTTGTAGAACTAAAACTCCAATCTGCAAAATGACAATATAACAAAGGCTACTTTCTCGTTGATGACTGTATTAAGGTGTCTTGCTACTGGGAGGCTAATGCTAACCTCTGTCTCTCAGAAAGTGTCAGTATATCTTCGGTTGTTCAGCTACTGTGCCCTTATTGTGCTGTATTGAACATTTAGAAAATATAGTATTGATGCATCATGTTGCTCACATCTAAACCACAATATGTTGCTGAAGTTTCAGTTTGTACTCCTGTTGTCTGTTTCATCACCAGACATAATGTGAAATTACGTCTGTCACAGTTTCCTCAAATAACATGAACACTTATGAAGAATTAATCTCTTGACGTTCTGTAATAGTACAACCGTTGTTGCTTGTTTTGAACATTGATAGATGATCTTCACCATGTTTCTACTGGACACCGTACATGTAGTCAAGGATGCAAAAGTCTCATTTCTGAATATGAGGACCGTTCTGTCTCCATCACTTCCTGTCCAACATGACCCAGTGGTCTCAGTCCACTGGGTCCTTCCAGCAGCAGACATACTGCATGTTTGCTCTATAATGCTAAAACTATAACGCATTATAACCATTTTTCAGATCGGTGTTTTCCTCTACCTCTGCAGTAGTCGTGTCAGAGTAAGAAAACGTACCAACACGGGTATCAAGAGCTGATGATGTTTTTGTAATTGTAATGTAATGATATCACCTAATAGCTCAATAAAGGATCCAAACACACCGATGCCACATGACTCGTCGTTCCTATGGGGTTTTATATTTTTAGACACAAGCTGTCATTTTGTGATTCAATATCTGTGAATTTGAACATTTTCATGCCAAAACATTACAAGTATTCAGTGTTTCCCAGACATTTCTTCTCATCAGGGTGAAAAACCCTCATTTAGACCGTCATGGACACTAAAACTCTCCACTGAAACCAAACTAATGACACGGTGAAAATTTCCTGTGATGTTTTTCTGCCTTGCACCCAATGCATGCTGGGATAAGCTCTAGCCGCCCGTGACCCTGAATAGGAGTAAGTAGTTCAATGATGTCTTAGTCACCACATACCATAGTAAATTAATCAGTTGTCATATAGAGTCAAATTGTGTGAGTAAGAATGTCAACATATCTGGACCTGAGTCGGCTACCGGTCGGTGCAGAGCATCGCCGGATTCAGACGAGCAGAGTAAGAAACCCGGCGGTGTTGTTTGAGACGCATGGCGGCAGGCGTGAGCGTATCATTAATTCTGCTCGGTGACCGAACGCCACTTCTATCATCATGTTTTAGGATGCGGACCGGCGCCTCGTGCAAACGCTAGCGTGAACCGCTCTCGTTAGCATGCAAGGCCTGAGCGCGGCGTGCATGCTGATGATGGCTGGAGACCCTCAGGCGGAGTTTCAGGCTAGATTTTAATGGGGCGGTAAGGGTCAACAGGAGAGGAGAGAACAATAAGCCTCTCTAGTTTCCTGTGATAGGCATTTTAGCAGGACTGGGGACCCCTGGGGGACTCGATGGGGTTTGAATGCAGAAGAAGTTGACCTTCAAAACAGTGTCAAACTCTATTCCCTGGTAAGCTCTGGAGTTTCAGTTCAGCACGCTTCCCTCCGGCTGCCTTCAGTTCTCCTGGTTAGCAATTAATTGTCACATTGTGCTTCGGCATATAGGCCAAGCGCACTTCCCTAACAATGTTGTGATAATAGGTTAAATACTGGAGGGACACAGGCAGCCCGTTGGAGATGGTACACATGGAGCCTAGTAATTACATGAGATGTATCTGCTCCTCTCTTGCACCATCGCTGTCAGGGCGTGATGGTGGCTCGGACCGCCCGGCCTACCGCTGGTGGTCCAGGACCCAGCGGTGTGAAGGGTGACACCAGGGCTGATATGTTTAGGCTGAAGTCGTCAATAGCCTTTTTCTGTGCCAATATTCAGCATCACATTTGACCATTTTCATGCAAGTGTTCGGTCTTTTCTTCCCTTCAGGGTGAAAAGCCTCTGAAACAGCATTCAGACCATCATGGACACTAAAACTAAAACCAGACTGAGGAAATGATTTAGGATTGATCAATTAAATGAATAAATAAGAAGTCATGTTGTGTTGCTCTGGACCTGCATGGTATCTGCTGTATAACAGTACTATCAGCCCGCTGTATCGCTCCAACATCTGTATGTACTGAAGCCACGGCGGAGGGAAATCTGACCTGGATTTCAAAGGAAAACGCTGCCCAAGCGTTTGTTTAAAACCCTGTTAGTGTCCTCGACATGGCGGCTGTGAGCGGAGCCAATCAGCGCCGGGCCCCGAGGCACTCCGACCCGAACCGGACCTCAAACCGTCATGCCCAAAAGCTACAAGCTGCTCGGGTGTCTCAACAAGACACACATTAACCTTTCTCCCGTTACTTTTCTGTGCAGATCTCCCACTTTGAAGTGTTTCCATTTAACCTTCAT
The DNA here is from genome assembly GCA_034670405.1 of Hoplostethus atlanticus. Lineage (NCBI taxonomy): Eukaryota > Metazoa > Chordata > Actinopteri > Trachichthyiformes > Trachichthyidae > Hoplostethus > Hoplostethus atlanticus. The sequence continues at coordinate 126,340 of JAXDDX010000215.1, forward strand.
TTAACTTTTGTGTCACGCTCTCCCAGGCGCCCCGTTTTGACAGTGGAAGCCTTTAGAAGTCAGAAAAGGCCCGCGGCTGTAGATGGCATATCAGCACATCTGTCTGCTCCGTGGCCAGGTTGTGCGGCGGAGGCCTGGCTGCAACTGGTCTGCCAATTACTGAAGTACTTACTGCAGCTCAGAGGCAAAACGTCACATTTAAAGGGCCGATGAGTACGATTTTACTCCCCCACAGCACAAAATGACCATAATGCATCTGCAGGGGGTGGACTGATCCACACCGGTGACTCAATGGCATTTCTGGCTTTCGCAATCAGACAGAACAACAAAAACACAAAACCCAGTGGAGCTTCAAGTCTCAACCCCCCACGCCGTTTTCCTCTGCTCAGCGATAGGGTGTGTGTGTGTGTGTGTGTGTGTGTGTGTGGGGTGTGTGTGTGGGGTGTGTGTGTGTGGGGGTGTGTGTTTTTCAGCTAAAAAAGCCAAAAAATCAAATACTATGATTCCAGTATTTCATCTCTTCACTGGACGTTTCTGCTGGTCTCCCATCAGATCTTACTGCTCTCTGTCAGGAACATTGGAGGTCAATCACATTTAAATTTAATTCCCCTTTCATTTATTTTTCATCCTGTTTCCATGTTGCTTTTCCATATTTAGACACTTTTCATCATTTTCTACATATTTGCTATTTTTTTTAAATTACAGAATCAAACAGACAGAAGACAAAATAAACTAATACACATAAATCAGCCAAATATTCCACCAGAAATACAATTAAAATAAGTTAAATTAAAATAAAAAAATACAATAAAATTTTTTATTCTGCTTTATTACTTCTGGTTTATTTGCCATATGAACATGTAAGTGTAAATGTATATAAGATGTCTGTACAGATGGCGATGTAGCTGTGTGTAGGAGTGTGTAGCTGTGTGTAGGTGTGTGTAGCTGTGTAGGTGTGTAGCTGTGTGTAGGTGTGTGTAGCTGTGTGTAGGAGTGTGTAGCTGTGTAGGAGTGTGTAGCTGTGTGTAGCTGTGTGTAGGAGTGTAGCTGTGTGTAGGAGTGTGTAGGGGTGTGTAGGAGTGTGTAGCTGTGTTTAGCTGTGTGTAGGAGTGTGTAGCTGTGTGTAGGAGTGTGTAGGTGTGTGTAGGGGTGTGTAGGAGTGTGTAGCTGTGTGTTGGAGTGTGTAGGTGTGTGTAGGTGTGTGTAGGGGTGTGTAGGAGTGTGTAGCTGTGTTTAGCTGTGTGTAGGAGTGTGTAGGAGTGTGTAGCTGTGTGTGTGTGTGTGTAGCTGTGTGTAGCTGTGTGTGTGTGTGTGTGTGTGTGTGTGTGTGTGTGTGTGTAGCTGTGTGTAGGTGTGTGTGTGTGCATTTCAATGTTAATTTTCACACGAGTCACTTTATGTGTCTCATCCCAGAATGTGAAAGGAGAAAATTGGTACTGATTGCAGTTTTCAAATCCTGGTTCTGATGGTTGTATCAGCTCAAGTCTTCTTTACATGAGGTGCTTCAGTCCGGTCTGGGTCCGATCTGGAACAACCAGCCTGGGAGGAAAATGGTTGCTGAGCGTCTGAGGTTGTGACGGGGTTTTTCGGGTTCGGCCGAGATGAACTCAGACAGTGAAGATCTGCCTGGTGCCTTTGATCCGGCCTGCCTCTCCACCTACCGCCAGAGGACACAGCACTTAGAGAGGGAAGGTCCTCCTCTACCTTTTACCTCAGATGCTCCGAAAATTGAACCGGTGAGGAAAACAACGCAACGTATCTGATCCCTGAAGGTTTGGCTTGCTCAAACAGAAACATGATCATTTTCTAGCCGTGTTGGCAGATATAACTGAGTGTTTTCTGGTGTGAGTCTCAGTCTGCACATAGGGGGCACTCTCAGCCTGGTTTCATAGCAGGCCCAAAATGTAATGCAAGTTATTTATAGCGGCTCAGACTGGCTTCAGAAGAGGGGAGAGTTTTATTGAGGTGATTTTGCTTTGTGTGGAAAAAGGATGGCTTGATGTCTTTTCTCCTCGACCTCCTGGACTGTTGTCACGTTTTATCATTTACATCATTTGGGACAAGAAAATTATAAATAGCAGAAAATGAGAAACGTCCTGGCGTTTGGTTTGAACGGACGCCACATAAGGTACAAAACGCTGAAGTTGTCAAAGCAAAAAATCCACCCTGAAGGAGAATTCACATTTGATTCTGGACAGCTCGGTGGAGATGAATGTGTCTCCCAGAGGTAGAAACAAGAGAGCCAGCACTATAAAATGCCACGCTGTCAAAGGCAGATTTTCTAGCGTTTTACTGGCAGTGAGCGGGAGACCAGATTTGTGGACGCTGTGTTAGTTCTCCGGGTGAATTTTTCCTTGTGGTTCAGAGCTGTCAGCTGCTATGAAACAAGCCTTGGGTGTAAAAGCTGAAAAACAACAATACAGTCCAACTCTCTGCAGGTCGGGGTCTTTTTATTCCATCAGATTACAGACTACTTTAAAAAACTTGCTGATGGTCAAAAACATTCAGAGGACGATTAAAGAGCTTAGAGGTGCTACGTCATCATGTTAACGTCAATAAATCAATATCAGACGTCTAGCAGCCTGGCAGCCTCCACTCTGTGGGCGGAGTCAAGGGGGGGGCGTGGTCATATGTGCGTGTCAACGTTTCGCGGAGATTCGAACATTCGTCATAGGATAGGAAGTTAAAACAAAGTTATGGACATCCGGCGCTTTCTAACGCCCCCCCCCCCCCCCCTAAACCGCTGGACGGGCCTCTCGCGCAGGTCCCGCTGGGCTACCGATGATTCACCCAGAGGCGGACCTCGTTAAGGCCTCGCCACTGTCACACCCGTTTCACACCAACATCTTCATCATGTGGTGAAGCAGGATGCTATCCAAATCTGTACAAACCGCTGACCCGAGCGAGGAGGACGGTTCGGGCCAGGCTGCGCGTGACTGCGGCTGAGTCAAGGTGACGTGACGGGGAAGCTGTCCCGAGAGGACAGTGGACATCTGCACCGGTCGGGAGAAAACACGTTTACTTCTACAGCAGGTAGGACACTGGTTATGTCTCTTAACATTACTGTTGCTGAGCGTCTCTCTCTCGTGTGTTCGCGCGCGCTGCAACCTAACCTGTATTTGAGTGCGTGAGTGAGTCGGCCTGTTCACGCTCAATATCACTGTTCTCAATTTGACGCTGAGTGCATTTGAATGCAACCGAGAGCAGTAATATAAGGTGATGATGATGATGATGATGATGATGATATTTCTCTTGGTCTGTCCGGACTGTTCTTTAGTTTATGGCAGTGGTTCTCAACCCGGTCCTCAAGGACCCCCTGTCCTCAACCCAGTCCTCAAGGACCCCCTGTCCTGGAGGTTTTAGCTCCAGCTCTACTCAGGCACACCTGAACCAATTAGAGGCTTGATACCTTAATTGGTTCAGGTGTGCCTGAGTAACCTCCAGGACAGGGGGTCCTTGAGGACTGGGTTGAGGACAGGGGGTCCTTGAGGACCGGGTTGAGAACCACTGGTTTATGGGATGTGATGTTCCCATGGCAGTATGGCTGCTCAGGTGTCTGTTGGATCCCAGTACTGTGTGGTGTAGAAGGAGCTGGTGTGGTCTGGTGGTCCTCTTCAGGATGTACTGGTTGTACTGGTTGTTCTGGTTGTGCTGGTTGTGCTGGTTGTGCTGGTTGTTCTGGTTGTTCTGGTTGTACTGGTTGTGCTGGTTGTTCTGGTTGTACTGGTTGTGCTGGTTGTTCTGGTTGTACTGGTTGTGCTGGTTGTACTGGTTGTGCTGGTTGTGCTGGTTGTACTGGTTGTTCTGGTTGTGCTGGTTGTACTGGTTGTACTGGTTGTGCTGGTTGTACTGGTTGTTCTGGTTGTATGGCCTTGTGTCAAACTTGACTGATCCTCTAGTCTTCTATATGCTGCAGTTGGTCTGGATGTTGATGACACTATATTTTTTCCGGTTGGTCTGGTCCCCCCCAGCTCAAAAAAACAAACAAAAAAACAACAACCTGATTTTTAGTTTAATGCACAACTTGCTCTTCAAAATAAAAGCACGCAGAGAGACGCCAGAGAGCAACATCCTCTTATGGTCTTAGTTGTGAAAAACAGGTAGCCTCTTTATTGTGATTTCAACTTTAGTGGATTTGCCCTTTATTTTAGCATCTTACCACCCAGCTGGATGGGAGCAAAGGATTTAGATTTATTTGAAGGTCCTGAGTGAGAGTTATTTTTTTATTTTACCTTTATTTAACAGCCAAGTTGGCATGTCAAGAATTCAAGAATTTTAATTGTCACATACACACACAAGGTGTGTAGTGAAATGAAAGTGGCAATGCTCAGCAGAAATGTGCAAAATAACAGGTTCACACTATTTACAATAAACCAACACACTATTTACAATGTCAGTTATTAAGAGCTCTATATAAAAAAACAACACAATATTTACAATAAGAGCACTTTATAAAAAAATATAGTAAAAAAAGGGAAAATTGTATGTGTAATATAAATTATAAATTATGTGTAGTCTTACCTAAGTGTGTGAGTGCGTGTGTGCATAAGAGGGGCAGTGTGTGTGTCTTGGTGGGGGCCCTGGTGAGGTCGGAGTTCACAGTCCTGATGGCCTGAGGAAAGAAACTCCGTCTCAGTCTCTCTGTTTTTGCAGCGTGACTACGGAGGCGCTTGCCTGACCGCAGCAGCTGAAACAGTCCGTTGTTGGGGTGGTGAGGATCCTTCATGATCCTGCAGGCTCTGGTTCTGCACCTCCTGGTGTACAAGTCCTGCAGGGTGGGGAGTGTAGTTCCAATAGTGCGCTCGGCCGAACGCACTACTCTCTGCAGAGCCTTCCTGTCCTGAGCGGAGCTGCTGCCAAACCAGGCAGTGATGCTTCCTGTCAGGATGCTCTCTACAGCTCCAGCTACGTTAATGCACACAAATGCCCAGATTACTGGGAGAAATCCTCTTAAGGTAATATTTAAATTACAACATTTACAACTAAAGTGATTTCTCTAATAACCTGTTTACATGGATTCATGGTGACCTTTGACCTGCGCAGGTCCAAAAACAATCTGACTGAGGCGTTTACATCCTAGATAGATAGATAGATAGATAGATAGATAGATAGATAGATTGAGCAGATGTCTAGTAGTGTCAACCGGGTTATGCTTATTGATTATGACCTTGGTGACGGTGTTACCATGACAGGCGGAGTATTGCACCAATCAGATTGAGGTTGAATTATTAGGCCTAAAAAAACAGAAAATAGGGAGACGAGACAAAAATCAATTTCATCAGACATGAAATCAGTCATGATGAAAAAGACCGTAACGCACCTGAAAGATACCAGAAACCAGAACAACGTCTTGATGAAATGGATCCCTGAACCTGCCTCCATGACGGCGTGACGCTAGCCGGGTAACTGATGTGCTTTTCCTTTTTTCCACCCCAGAAATTAATTTGAGTCCATTTGTGCAAGACACACACAACGAGGAGATTAATCACAGTTGAGAGGAAGGATGTAAAAATATACACACACACACACACACACACACACACACACACACACACACACACACACACACACACACACACACAATAACATCAACAAACAAACAAAAACAACAGATGACACAGACTTTTGTCTCCCGTCATTAATCACGTCCTTCAGCTCGTTGGTGAAAGTAGGACACCGGGTTTTGGTATTTCATTACCATCAAACTGCTGACGTCCAAACGAACACGCTGCAGTTTCCCCCGACGCTTTCCGTGCTCGTCTCTTCTCCCCGGACCGGCGGGAGTCGACTCCCACCGCCGTTTATTACCGACTCTGTTTACCCACAACAGAGACGAGGGGAGACGTGGCGGTGTCTGGGTGGATATCGCACCGCGGGCAGCCTTGACTCAGAGTGCATCGCGGACGTACGGGTACGCTTGTTATTGCAGTTATCGAGTCACCAAGTGTGTCTCGATGTATTAATTGTGAGTAGACCTGCGAGTGCTAAACACACACACACACACACACACACACACACACACACACACACACACACACACACACACCGCTCTGATGCATGGCCGCCCTGCAGGAGTTACCGCAGGGCGTCTGGATCCACGGGACGAGGAGGAGGCGTCGGGCTACAGGTTATTTCCAGTTGGCAGCTCGGCAGCGAAGTCCTCCCGCTTCACTTTGGCTTCACGTTGCCTCGTGAAATCATCCGTACCCGCGTCTCCTCTCAGGCCCGCGTCTCCTGCAGCGTCGCGTTCGTTCAGGATGTGGAATGTATTGATGTTTCTCTCGAAGTGCAAACACACTTGGCGGTTTGAGGCCGAACCGGAGAACAGGCTCGCCTCCTGACCCGTCACACTGCGGGGCGGCTATACTTAGGCACGTCCTTTCTGCGGGGCAAGGTTACCCAGAATTCATAGAGCAGCAGGGTGCATCTTTCATGCCGTGACGTGAGGTAGAAAGGTTACCTGTCTGGGCTCACCCAGACCGGACGGACAAATACACTCCCTGCTCTCTCCGGTGAAACGGTACAGGATGCTGATCGATTCCTTCTGGTTGTTTCCGTTGGTTCTTCATCTTCAACTCTGCTTTTAATTTTTCAATAATGATTTGTAAATAATTTAAAGTGAGTAATTTAATCATTTAAAGTCTACCAGTTCTGAAAACCTGAAATGTTTTGGCATTAAAAGTTAATGGCATCGGCTTTCAAATAAGTCGAAACCTCGCGAGAAGTTTGGCAGCCTAAAAATACACAACCATGCTCCACAAAGCGCTGACCTCTGACCCCCGCACGACATGTCCTTTTATTCTGTCAGCAGGTAGTTTGACTTGATTGGATTTGATTTAATTGAATGTATTGCAGCAGATCTCAGGTCAGATCTCACCGTCCAGGACAGGAGGTGAAATGGATTTCTATTGAAGTCATTGAAACTAGTTTTCCTGTTTGTGATATTTCCAGTATTTGCTGCTCGGTCTCAAACGGGTCATGTGACCATTCGACCCTCACCTGCAGTGCATCTGGACCCGGGTTCGAGGGTTAATGTCGGAGGGACTCTTCCATCGTAACCTCGTATTTCTACTCTGCGCCGACCGGGGAGCCGAGCTGACAGCGAGGTAAATGCGGCGTGACCGGAGAGCGTGGCGGGGAGCCTTGTTAGCGCCGTAGCCTCCGGACGTGAGGCGGACTCAGAGGACTCGGCGGCGCAGGAGCCCAAGACGTTTTAATATATGCCGTTTGAACGCCTCGCTCTCCCCTCCTTCTGCCGATTCTCCTTTTTTGTGGCGGCGTTAAGTCGACGTGTCCACGGGCCAGAATAACATTACGCTCCAAACGGGCTCCCTGAAGCGAGCCGGCGCCGAGGTCTCGCCGGTCCAGTCTCGCTCGGCGGCGAGAGGCTTCGACTTCTCGTGCAAAACATGGAAATGATGTTTTCCTTTCCTTCCTCCTTTACCGGCAATTTCCACCGGACTGTAGCAGAGTGTGTGTGTGTGTGTGTGTGTGTGTGTGTGTGTGTGTGTGTGTGTGTGTGTGGGGCTTCTATTGGCTGCTTTGTTACCAACACACAACTGGTCTACAAACACACGTCGTCTTTAGATGTTTGATGCTTTAAGAACATTTAGATTAATTCTCTTCCTGTAACCTCCTAATGTCACAGAGCTCGTCACCCAAACACACTCACTTCCTGTTTCTAACTCCAAGTTTTATCGTCCCAAATCAAAAGGGGTCTGCAACAGAGAAGAGATGTCTGGTGTTGGTTATTTCTGCACCAACAGGAAGTGATGAATCCAAACGAAAACGGTGAAATCAACATCGACACCGCGGAGCATCGCCATGACGGACGCTCATCCCTCTTCCTCTCTGAGATCACAGATGTAATAAAAGTCAACCGTCTTCTTCTTCTTCGTCTAAATCGTGAAGTGGGGAAGAGCATCCGATCCCCGTGAAGAGTCGCCGTGGTTACCCTCCAACAATATCCAATCACGGAGCTCGTCATTCATCTGAAGGTTTTTATTGGGAGCATCCTCTGTCAACCCTGGTTCATCATACTGTATATACTACTAATATAATATACTAATATACTACTAATATAATATACTAATATACTAGTTTTCCAGGTTCTTTACTGTTATTATTTTATTACACTAATGCTATTTTAATGCTCTGCTTTCCTCTTTTATTTTATTTTCATGTTTTCTTATATTTCTTCTTTTGAATCATGTGTTTCCTGTGTAAAGCTCTCTGGATTGCCTTGTATGAAATGTGCTATACATAACTTTAATAACGAATAACGTATGACCTCATGACCCCGGTAATCTGACGTTCATCTGACGGGTTTTCTGATGCCAACAAAACACCCAAACATCAACAATTCACATTTTCAAAGTGACCTTGAATGTTTGGAGACGTCAGAGTTTTAATAATTTTAATAATAAATAAATAACTTTTAATAATTCGCCACATTTTCTTTAAAAAAAATGTTTTATCTCGATTAATATAACACAGTAGTGATGATGAAACCACCACAGGAAAGACCGTGGTACCAAAGATATCACCAAAATTAAAACAAAATACAGACTACTAATATAATAATAATAATAATAATAATAATACATTTTATTTGTAAATATATACTGTGTGTGTGTGTGTGTGTGTGTGTATATATTTAAGTTGCTGAAGGTTTTTTGTGTTAAACAAATGTTCTGTATGTTCAGTAAATGCAGCTCCAGACCTCCAGACCATCTAAAGGTCATGCCAAGATTATAACTGGACACGTCAGACAGTATGGCCACACACACACACACACACACACACACACATACACACACACACTCTGCCTCTGTGCCGTGTGCTGATGGCTAAATGAGGCATCAACCAATGAAGCTGCTGTCACACGGAGAGAGAATCAATTGAAACCACGCTAATTGATTTCATAAACAAGGGGACTTATTATTGTACTTACTGTAATTGGTTTTGCTCTCAACCGTTGTAATACATTTTTACCTCATCACGGAAAATATTTGTGCCTTGTCATCTTGTTTCTGGAGCGTCAGACGAGCTCGCTGCGTCCTGCGATGCGTTCAGGAAGCCAAAGGTGCGTTTATGTTGGTATTTGCGACGTCTGTGAAACACGTAGGAGGGGAATGTGGAAGTTGTTGGCAGGAAGTGTCACACAGATTTCCTCACCACTGGAAGAGAGGGGGGGGGACGCCTGGCATTAGGGACAGCTGGCAATATCACACCAGATGCACGTAGAGGCCAGGTGGGTGTTGTCAACACACCCAGCAGTTAGGAATAGTTCTATTCTCCCTTTATATATCCATAAATCATCGCTGAGCACTGATGCTGAGTCAGCAGTCGTGATTCTCAGATTCAGAGTACGACCCCCGCTGAGCTGCTCCACTCTGCAGGTCTGGGATCAGTGCCTTGCTCAAGAGCACCATGAGGAGGGCAGCGTGTTACTCTTACACCATGAACAGGTTCAGACCGTCACGAGTCGGCTTCTCTAACCTACAGCCACAATTAGTATCAATCAATTCATATTATCAGTTGTATTCACACTAATAAAACCAACTCTACTAATATCTGCTGCAGTTTGTTTGAAGTGAAAATATTTTTTATGAGTTGTACCAACGAGATGTCAACCGTTTTTTCCCGTTTTTCTGATTGAAGTGAACGCAGCATTAGCATCAAGATCAGAAAGATCAAAGAGTGTCAGTTGTCCACAGTAGTGATTGACACTGAACATCTACTGAACATCTACTGAGTATCTACTGAACATATACTGAGTATCTACTGAACATCTACAGAACATATACTGAACATCTACCGAGTATCTACCGAACATCTACTGAACATATACTGAGTATCTACTGAACTTCTACTGAGTATCTACTGAGTATCTACTGAACAAATACTGAGCATCTACTGAGCATCTACTGAACATCTAGATTCTTATTGAGAGGGAAAAATGTAATGCCAAGCGGAACCAGTCAGGAAGTCTGGTTCACAATAACAACACAATAAAAATACATAAATCACCTCAGAATAAACCTCAGTGAGACCAGGCAGGAGTCAACATCTCGATATCGGCCAGCTGATATTTGACTCATCAAACGTGTCTCGTCAATAATCCTGACAAGGTCAGGAGCGTCTAAGTGTTGGTAACTGAATCTGAAGAGGGCTTTGTGTTGTCAGCCCCGCGCTCAGCTCCTCCATTAATGGCGGTGCTGTGTTTCGTAATACGATCGAGTCAGAAGTTAACGTGTCAAGACAAATTGACGTTTCACTTATTCCTCGGTCCGCGGCGTGATCTCTCCGTGACGAGCAGGTAGCGGCGTCACGGGAATCTGAGACGCCGGTGAGGAGGGACGAAACACCCCAAACAAACCCAAATGAATTACAATGAAAAACGTGAAGGCGCCCTTCACGTTTTTCATTGTAATTCGTTTGGGTTTGTTTCTTTGAGTCTTTTATCGACCTTTTGGGTGTTTGGGTTTCATCTCACTCACTGTACTTTTTTTTTTTTTTTTGTCTTCTGTTCTTCAGTTCTTCTTCACCACATTCAGAGCCCATTTTGAGTCATTGGGGACGCCAGAAGGTGTTTGAACAAATATACACTATTGTGCTGTATTGGTAACTTCATGTTTTGGTCAGCTAATCCAGCAGCACTTTAAGCTGCACAGAGTTAGCCTATATTGAGGATTTTGAATGATTTTTTTTTATTCTGAAAAAGCATAACTTCATACCTTCCATCTCTACTGCCCTTCTTGTACCACGTGATCCATATGATCTCATTTCATTTCCTTTTAAAATCCACATCCTGATGGGTTCGGGTCAGAGAAGCTTCCTGACCTGGTAGAGGTTGATCACTGTTGAGGTCCAGGGATCATGACCTGGTAGAGGTTGATCACTGCTGAGGTCCAGAGATCATGACCTGGTAGAGGTTGATCACTGTTGAGGTCCAGAGATCAGGACCTGGTAGAGGTTGATGATGTTGAGGTCCAGAGATCATGACCTGGTAGAGGTTGATGATGTTGAGGTCCAGAGATCAGGACCTGGTAGAGGTTGATGATGTTGAGGTCCAGAGATCATGACCTGGTAGAGGTTGATGATGTTGAGGTCCAGAGATCAGGACCTGGTAGAGGTTGATGATGTTGAGGTCCAGAGATCATGACCTGGTAGAGGTTGATGATGTTGAGGTCCAGGGATCATGACCTGGTAGAGGTTGATGTTGAGGACCAGAGATCATGACCTGGTAGAGGTTGATGATGTTGAGGTCCAGGAACCAGAGAGAGGAGAGGACGGAGATTCAGATGGAGAATGTGGCAAATGACTTCAAGACAACGACAGCACCCGTCCTCACTGTGACGCCACCTGAAGTATCAGAGGGGAGGAAGTGGTCGGCACCGACGCCGTTGCCAGGCGCTCCGCCAGCCTCCCTGGTGTTAGCTGTCCACTTCAGACGATGCCTTTTAATCTCTCTCTCTCTCTCTCTCTCTCTCTCTCTCTCTCTCTCTCTCTCTCTCTCTCTCTCTCTCTCTCTCTCTCTCTCTCTCTCTCTCTGTGGGGGGGTCCTCATTAGCTCGGTCTCACATTAAAGCCCTCGAGGTGACAGGGGGCCGTGTGGTTTTCATATACCTCGGTCTAGAAAGCTGGTCAGCGCGCACACATAAGTGCAGTTGCACACCCTTAAACACACACACATGCACAAGCATATTCAAGTTATTACTGTCCTATTTGTCCTCTCTCTCTCTGTTGTACTCGCTCGCCCTCTCTCACACACACACATGCACACACACACCAACAGCGCCGCTCACTCCCTGGCGCTGACAAGACACATGATGAACGCATCCACAGTGATTTATAATAACTCACTTCAGAGCGATGCCATTGCAGAGGAGGAAATTGAACAAACAGGCCATGTTATCTGTCACCAGATGACCCAGTTCAAGTTCAAGAAGCTGCCTGTCACGTACAATTGACTGCACCACTGATATATTAGACCTTAATGGCAGCAGAAAAAAGAAGCTCTTAACGATTGCCTTTGCTGGGCATGTGAAGGTCCCACCGAGGTGGATTGCAAAAAGGAAACAAATGATTTCCTGAAGCAGCATCTTCCTTCCAAAAGACACACCTGATACAGAGAGTAGCGTGGCGCCGCCGAGGGAATCGTTTGGTAGTAAGTTAACCCGTTTCTGGATTAAAGGACGATGAAAGGAACCGCAGGGAACCGTTTACCGCCGCAGGAGTGAAATATTACCCGTTTAATCAGACAGAGAACGTTTTTGATGAGTTTCCAAGGAAGTCACATTTTGAAGGGCCGCAGTAGAGGCTTTCAGGTGATGTAACGTAACCTCTGGCGGCCATGTTGGAGGTCCTCAGCTCTGATCAGCTGGTTGTTTCTGTCTCAACAGAATTGAATCTTCATGGTTAATTTCTGTCTGTTTCTACTGAACTGATCATTTCATCACTGATCATCTGATTGATTTAGTGTTTAGATCATGTAGCTTGTTAGCTAGCTAACCATAGTATCTGGTCAGCTAACCATCACTGTCTTGTTGTTAACACATCTGGTTAGCACACTAGCTAACATATCTAGTAGAAGCTAGCGTTAGCAGGGGCTAGTAGTTCCATGTTACCAGTAACTAAACTAGCTAGTTAGCTAGCTACCAGTTAGTTCAGGTTAACTAGCTGACTCTTCTCCAGCTCCAACTCAGAGTGTTTTGGAGTAGAAACTAGGGCTAAAGACAAGACATTACATTACATTACATTACATTACATTACAGTCATTTAGCAGACGCTTTTATCCAAAGCGACTTACAATAAGTGCATTCAACATAGGTAGGCAAGAAAACTACTAGTCACCAGAAATCGTAAGTGCATTTCCTTCCTAAACAAGCAACTAAGAGCATAACTAGTGTTAAGGTAAGAGTGCAATAAGTTAGCAACCTACTATATCTTAAACAAATGAGACAAATAAGTGTATCAAATGAACAAGAGCCAATAAACAAGAGCTCAGACACATAATTGACGACAAATAGGCAAGGCTAAGAGGAAGGGTCAGGGTAGTGTTTCCTGAAGAGGTGGGTTTTCAGCCTGCGGCGAAAGATGGGCAGCGACTCTGCTGTCCTGACATCAGTGGGGAGTTCATTCCACCACTGCGGGGCCAGGACAGAGAAGAGCCGACAGTTTACTGAGTCACAGTAACCTACATTTGGAGACAAATCTACCTGATCACACTGATCACTTTTACTGAGAACGTTACTGGATGATCTACAGACACACCACAACAACCTGGTTCAGATAGTCAACTGGTTCTAGTTGTTTTATATTGAGTCATCAGAGTCCAGCCTCCATGATGGAGCCAGGCGTGGACTGGTTCAGCTTGAGCCTCAGTGTTGTTTCCATGTTTTCCATCACAACAACAGAAATGTGATGAACACTCTTGTCGCTGACAGAACGAAGGGTCAGTTCATGAGATGACGGCATGAAACAAAACACAATTTATCGGCATTACTGAAAAGCACACGAAGCATATGCTGCAACATCTGGTCCGGAGAGGGGATCTGCCGTCAGACGGTTCGATTCGCTTTAAAAAGAAGTTTGTGAAAATCCCAGCACATGGCTGATTGTGGAAAACACATTAACCTTTCGGAGTGAAAAGGAAGCGAAGGCACAGATGTGAGGGTGAGACGTCTACTCCAACAGGCTTCATGCTTTTTATTATTTCTTTTCATCACACTGAACCTAATCACACCCATGCACAGCCACAGTGGGGGGAAATCTACCGTACAATTGCAGTGAATGCGAAATTGCAATCAATAGACCCGGTGGGCGATCCCCAGGGGGTCAGGTGACCGTTTCATTAGAGGAGCTGCACAGTGACCAGGTGGAGTCGGTGTGCTGCAGTATCTCAGGTTTAGTGGACAAAGCATCATTTAGAGGTTTAGGTGTTAATTCAAATGATAGTTCACTGGTTGGTGTCGGTATGGAGGAGGAGGAGGAGGTTCATAGACAGACACCAGGGACTGGTAGGCAGCTCTGCCGGACCTGAAGCTGCCCGGCGTGTTGAGGTGATTATAAAATAGACCCAGACGTTAAATTAGACATGAATACTTTCTACAGCGGAAGGTTTTTTTACCCGCAACCTCGAGCATCACGTGTTTTGACGACACAGGAAGTGAGTGACGTTCGCCAGACAGCTGAACGGTTGATTTATAACGGACTTCGCTTCAACATTATGAATCCAATCAGATATTGGTTAAGGTGATCAATGGGCCAAACGTTTTGAAAATGAGACTTCATGTTTCTTCATGTTGGTGATGTTGGCCGACTGGAGGTCACGGTCTATTTACCAGTACATCACTGCAGACGGGACCAGGTTCGCCTCAGGACTGAACTGGCTGATCGGTTAAAGGATGAGAGGCTTTTGCTTCCCGAAATTCAGCAGCAAATATAATATATATATATATTTATAAGATAAGGATAGATGATTTGGTCTGTGAAAACATAACTACAGGTTGATTCAAAACTTCAGTACTAGATCATAATTGACTTTATGCTCGTGCCAGCGATCACTGTGCAAGGGTAGGCATCAGTGTTCCCAGTTTCGTCTTCTCTCCTCTTTGTGTTGATTTGAGTTTTCAGCCTCACATTCAACGTGATTATTAATACAACATATAATTAACAATATCTCCGTAAGTATTAAAAGTTGTGACTTGACTGTAATCCAGCCTCTGCGAGAAGTGAGAAGACGATGGCTGGGTGAAGAGGAGGAGAAGTCTCTGCTCTTGCTGAAGAGATAAAAACAACAACCATAAAACATCTTTTTTCAGGTAAAGCCTCTTGAAGTGGGATCAATAACACGCTCTCTGCAGTCCGTCCTGTTCTGGAGTATCAGATGGTAAAACAAGACTGATGCTGATGTGTCGCCGGGATGCCGAGAACACGCCGGCGCTTTGTAAACGACGTTCATTATTGTACAGTATGTTATGGTTATTGCTGCCGTTACTCTGGGTTTCATTTAGAGGGAGATGTGCTTGGGATCTGTCAGCCAATCATTTGCTCAGATGAGACGTTTTGATTACGACATGGGTAGTTCACCTCCAGAGTCTTAGGGTTCTGCTGATTTCGTATTGATTGATAGGATATCGATGTTGAGCTGTGATCCGTGACCTGCTACTTTTAACACGCCGGGTGATTTTTTTTTTTTTGCACTGCACTTCCCAGAGATCCCTCGGTTAGTTTTCCACACGTTTCACACCAGGGAACAAAATAACAGCATCGCTTCAATATTTTATCGACGATCTTCCCAGCGAATGAACGTCGCCTTCCTAGTCGCGCCGTGAGGAACGGAGGTCATTTGTGATCATATTGTGTCAAACCCAAGCATCCATTGGTTCTCCAAGGAAGTTCACATCGGTCTTCTTGTCACTTATTAAGCGTTTCCACCACGTTTTCCTTGTGGCGAAACAAGGACACCCTGCCAGGGAAACTCATCTTTTAGTAAAGAGCATCACTCCCTGTGCGGCAGGAAAGATCCTCCTGAACAGCGAATGGAAACGTGTTCATGAGCTGGTGTCGAGGTGCAGATGTTGGAGATGTTGTGGAGTGTTGCTTTAAAGAGCTTTCAGTTCGGCTTCCAGGTAGAATGATGGGAAAACCCATTTATTCAATTCAATAAGACACTTTCTGGTATGGAATAGTGCAAAATGAGGACCTCCAAGAGGCCGTGCTCATGTTCAGCTAGTCACTACCAGTCTGATGAAGTGACAGCCTTCTGGTCAGTTTCAAAACAGCTTGATTTACTGTACGATGTGCTCATGGGATCTGAACTCAACAGTCACTAATAAACACTGATTCACAAATGTGTTGTCACGTTTCCTATAGGTGATTCAACACAGCCGCTGTGTGATGTCTGTAGATGGTGCAACTGTATTTGTGAAGCTTCTTTTATTTATGATACGATAAATATTTGTGTGTGTGCATTGAAAAAACATTGTGAATCGTATTTGTGACTAGTGAGAGTATGAACTCCCACAAGCCTTGACTGACTGACTCACTGGCTGGCTGGCTGGCTGGCTGGCTGGCTGACTGACTGACTCGCTGACTGACTGGCTGGCTGGCTGACTCGCTGGCTGGCTGGCTGGCTGGCTGGCTGGCTGACTGACTCGCTGACTGACTGGCTGGCTGGCTGGCTCGCTGGCTGGCTGGCTGACTGACTGACTCACTGACTGGCTGGCTGGCTGACTCGCTGGCTGGCTGACTGACTGACTCACTGACTGGCTGGCTGGCGCTCCTCCGCCAGCGCTGTCCAGGCAGCAGGATCATTCAGAGGTTTCCCAGAGATCTAATGGACGTGATTATTGATATGGACTGGCAGTGATTCACCATGAGGAAAAGCACTCTCACAGCAGCTTCCTGTCACTGCAGCGCTGCTCCAGAGTAGCCCGCTGGCAGGGCACCGAGCCGGCAGCCTGTAATCTGCACTAACTCTGCTGCTGCACCTCCGACCCACTTTGATCTCAGGCATGGAAAAGCTTTCGGAAGAGGCATCTAATCCAAAAGTCCTGGATGTGTCGGTGTTGATATTTTTAGAGCAAATTTGCTGATAGCCAATATTTTGTGCTGCTCTTCTGACCGTTTTCATAAAACAGACCACAGAGAGCAGAGTTTCTGTTGTCATCGGGGTGAAACGTCATCACGGGACACTAACACTGGACTAACGAACTTCTGTTAGTGTTAGCAGCTCTTTATAAAGCTGTGGTCGAAAAGGACGGCTTGACCGATATCTAATATTTAATAAAAGGTGTGTGTGTGTGTGTGTGTGTGTGTGTCCTCGTGGGATATAAAAAGAGTGACATTCTCATACTGGACGGGAAAATTGAAGGGATGTCTTCCTTCCTTCCTTCCTTCCTTCCTTCCTCCCTCTGCATCATCACTGTGATGCACGTGTCCTCAAGGCTCAGTATGCAGCAGCGTTCAAAGGTAACCTTTAAGCTGTCGATAAATGTTGAGGCTGTAACATGGTCGGACGAGGACAGACAGAAGAGTTGACCTGTACTTGCCTCAGCAGTTTTGTACCACCTCATGTTCTGTCAGCATCCAGTCAGCCTCCTCGGAGAGCGGTCCTATAACCTGATGCTTTACGGACCAGTGCTTTATGTGCCACGTCCAACCAGTCACTATAAACCAGCTTGTACCCCATAAAACAAGTTATATGATTAGCTGAACCAAACAAGGTCTGAGAGGACGTTTATAATCAATTCCTTATTGTATCTTCCCTGACATAAAATCGATGGATGGCCCATCATGAAAGCTGTTGTACTGTAATGTCAGGGCATGACACCAAGAACATTGGATTACCATCGGATATGTGAAGGACCTTTAGAAGGCAGAAGGTGTTTCTAGGAGGCTGAGCTATTCTTTCCAGTTCAACATGATGAGAGACCTGCTCACCAGGTGGTGCGTTCACAGTCAGCGTGTTCTGATGAGTTTATTAAGCTCTGCAGCGTTTCCTCCTCTAGCTGGTTGGTCTCCAGGTGAGAACAACAACATTCACCAAATAACTGACGAGACGCCTGAAAACGTCTCAGTCCTCTAACAAGAGAACACAAGGCATTATGGGTAGAAGAGAACTGTGGTGGTTCGTTAGGAGAGAGAACGGGATCCAACCAGCTACAGGAAACCACCCCAGAACACAAGGCATTATGGGTAGAAGAGAACTGTGGTGGTTCGTTAGGAGAGAGAACGGGATCCAACCAGCTACAGGAAACCACCCCAGAACACAAGGCATTATGGGTAGAAGGAGACTTCAGATGTTCAGATGTTTCTTCATGTGTTCTTAACTGGTATGAACACCAGAGAAGAGCAGACAAGTCCATCATGGTAGATCAAGTTACAGACTGGAACCAGGTTGGTTTGGACTCTCTAACCTGGTGGGATGACAGGTTACCAAAACTCAACCAATCAACCAGCTGCTGGGGAGTCATGGGACTTCTGGCTGGCTTATGATTGGTCAGTGTGAACCTGAACCAACCAGATAGAGAAACACAACAACACAACTTCTCTACTGTGGTTGAAACTAAACCGACCGTCGGTGTGATCGCTCCCTAAATTGCTCTGTCCAGTGTTGCTGGCCGACCTGACGCCACTGGCCCAGTTGATTCCTTTCTGTAAAAATAAACTGTAATAATTGATGGTGTTGGAGCCATCAGGTGCAGCTCCTCTCAGCCGGTTGGCTCAGCAGCCTTTACCCGTCCTCCACGGTCCCTGACTGTCCCTGACCTGCACCAGCCTCTTGTCACATCCCTCTTCCAGCCCAGAGAAATGGAGTTTGACTCTGGCTGTTCTTGCCCCGAATCCTCCGGGGGCTGTATTAAAAAGGCATCGCAGCGATGTTGACAGGAATACATTTATCGGGATTGTGTCTCCTTTCAAGAGGCGGCTGGGGGTGGCGCTGGCTGCCACAGGTCGCCTCGGCTGGCTGGCAGGCCATTTGATCTCCATATCACCTGCACTGGGTCGCCCTGCAGCAGGCGGAGAGAGAGCCAGCGGTGCTACCGGTTCAATCTGTCTTTTCACCAAACTGCGGTTTCTCTCACCTTCTGGTCTCTTTGCAATAATTGTAAAAATATGAGCCACTTGGACTGTGAGTATGAAAGCAGACGCTGATGACGTCACATCATATCGTCATTAGCGAGACATGGAATAACACTAGGAATAAAAATGACAATAGGAATAATAAAAATAAAGAATACAAAATATACAAAGCTATACAAAAGTACAAAAATATACAAATGCTCAGTGCAAAAGTAAAACGATTTGAATGTGAAAAAGGTCCCGGGTCCCGCACTGGAAATCATATGTTGTATTCTGATGCATCATCATGAAGTTGATGAAGACGTCTAGGTCAGTCAGCAGAGACATTTCACTCTTCATCTTCTGTTAATCTCTTATTTATTGAGCAGTATCCAATTAAATGACTTAAATGAAAACTTTAACTACAAATCTTCACACCTAAGCTGCAAATAAACTCCCACAATCCTCTTCTTTTATTCAAAAATCAAATTTTATTTGATGTAAATTTAAACAATGAGACTTTTACAAACCTGGTTAAAAACATTTCAGGGTCATGAAGGAGAAATTATGTTTAAATATAAATATCTAAATAAGCAGAAATAAATTGTAAAATAAATTCGGTAACGCTCCTCTCCTTCATGACTGGACTGGACTCAACAGGTGAATCAATACTGAATCACAGCTTCACCTGATTCACCTCAGCCTGTCTCATGGCAGCAGGGGCCCTTCATGTTGCAGCGATGACTCATTTGGTATTATTGCTGAAAATCATGTTTACCAGATGTTTGATGAACCAATCACATTTTTCATATTTCCCAGTCATCTAGTCCCCCTCAGTGTCGTCCAGAGGTGTGCAGTAACTCTTTGACCTTAACTGTATGACCTTCGTTATTGATCTGACGACATCATGTCCAGTGCATCTGGGTAGCAACGCCACTACCAGTTATGTTCTCTTCCTTGAAGCCTTCAGTCGAGCAGCCCCTCACGGCTGGAAAACCCGTAAGCGGTTGAGATGTGACAACATTTTGCAGCATGATGATGAGGAAGTTGTCACGCGGCGCTGAGCTGCTGCTGGAAACCAAGAAGTGTTGGCGAGGCTGTGCACGGAAATAGAAAGATGTGAGAGAGAAAGTGGGTGGAGAATCGCATGTCTTAAGGTGTCGGTATGTCCAAATGCAACCGGAACCACACTCCTGAATGTTTTAGTTGTTAGGGAAGATTCAGAGTTTGGCCAAAGGGTTTGATCACACCTGAGAGGAAAAGTTGGCTTGGTTGTATTTTAGTATCTGGTTGGTTCAGGTTCACACTGACCAATCACAAGCCAGCCAGAAGTCCCATGACTCCCCAGCAGCTGGTTGATTGGTTGAGTTTTGGTAACCTGTCATCCCACCAGGTTAGAGAGTCCAAACCAACCTGGTTCCAGTCTGTAACTTGATCTACCATGATGGACTTGTCTGCTCTTCTCTGGTGTTCATACCAGTTAAGAACACATGAAGAAACATCAGTCCAGACTGACCAAGTCTCCTTCTACCCATAATGCCTTGTGTTCTGGGGTGGTTTCCTGTAACTGGTTGGATCCCGTTCTCTCTCCTAACGAACCACCACAGTTCTCTTCTACCCATAATGCCTTGTGTTCTCTTGTTAGAGGACTGAGACGTTTTCAGGCGTCTCGTCGGTTATTTGGTGAATGTTGTTGTTCACTTGGAGACCAACCAGCTAAAGAGGTTAACAAACCGATCTGAACATGTTCGGCCTGAACGCATCCTAAAAGTCATTCCTTAGACGATGTGATTTGATATTGAATTTGTCCATTAGAAGCATAATGCTTGTGTCATTGCTGTTCACCTGGAAGGCATTCTGGCGCTGGCAACACCCCCGCCGGTATTACCGAACAAGGTTGGGATGAAATCTGCCTCTGACAGCAAAGTCATTACTACAAGATTATGAATCAAACATTTAGTCCACAGCCAGGTTCATGAGATGGATCGCTAAGGTCTCCCGGGCTCTTTTGCATTTAAATAACCTCTGGCGACCCACTCAACGCTGTTTCATCAACGCTCACTGGGCTAATGATGTAGAACGCCCTGTTAATTGCTGAAGACACGAGCTTCGGATGCCCGTGTCACTCTTCCTCTCTTGGCCTTCCGCCAGCAGGAGATATATCTGTTGACACGGCGATCAAAGCTGAGAGCTGATAGCATGACTTCAGTATGAGTCAGTGTGGAAGGTTCAGCCCGGGAGGATCAAGGGTCTTCATCACAGAGGAAGACGCTGAATTCAAAGTGAAGAAGCCGAGCCTCAGCCGCCCCCTTCTTCTTCTTCTTCTTCTTCTTCTTCTTCTTCCCCTTCTTCTCTTTGGTTCTCAATGTTCAGTTTTCAATCACATATCCAAAGATAACGAGAAACTTTATTGACCCTGTTGGGGGAATCGGGTCGTTGGCGCAGTGGGAGTAATGGGGAAAAGATGAGGAGAATCTAAAATGAACAATAAAAGCAATAAAATGGAATGACAACAATCGTGGGGTTACGTAGACGTATGACAAGTTAAAGTAGGCTGTTGCTGCAGGATTAAACACAATTTAAAATATAAAACTATCAGTGGAATTATTGTGAAACTATATTTAGGACATCCTGCACCCAAAACCTTCGAAGGGGAACAAATTCTCTCAAACTCCTCCACGGTGCAAATCGATGGAGAGAAGAAGCTGCACATGACATATTTATCACCAGAGAAGGTTCACTGCAGTTTTAAAACACACTCAGGAAGGAAGTGAAGAAGAGGGAGGACGGATCACGGAGGCGACTAAATACTACAAACGAAAACAAAAATCCTGTTTTCTGTCTGAGATGTTCAACGTCAAGTCACTGGAATCGTGTTGAGTGACGCTTTACTTTAGTTTCTTTTGTTCCTTCATGATGTTTTTAACTGAAAGAGCCCAGTTTGAACTCGTTGCAAGGGAAAGATCTTTATTATGTTTAATCTTGGCAAAAGAAACTAAAACAACTTGGTAGCTTTTCCCCTGAGTACATTTTAAATGAACTACCTTAAGTTTCTACACCAGTAATTTCACTTCTTCTCAAGTGTCAGTACTTCTACTTGATACTGTAGTACTCTGGACCACCAACGTTGAAATATTAAGAATAATCAAATACTAGACACCTACCGCTGAGTGTCTACTGAAACAGATCAGATGGCATTCGAAGCCGTGACTTGGTCAAAACTATTTGAAATCAATCTGACGGAGAAAATGCGACCGAGGCGGCGCGTGATCTCAGCCTGCATCCCAATCAATATTACATCCTCGTTAGCGAGACAAATTATCCCTGGTCTCAGTGTTGGGTTCACCTCGCGTCCCTCCGCCCCCCCATGCGCGTTGAGCTCATTTCTAATTACACCTAAAAGAGGCATTTTGAAAGAGATTAATTGCATCCCCTGAAACCCCGCTCACCCCTGCCCGTCCGGCCCCTGGGGGTATCAGTTTAACCCCAGTAAAACACTGAGACGGGTTTCAGGGGGGGAGGGATCCTGGGATCAAGCAGAATTACAGGGGAGGTGTAACAGTAACGCGGGGTGGGGGGGTCGATGATTGTTTTTGGGAACATGAGTGAATGTGAGTGTGTTGCTCTGTTCCCCTGCTAGTTCACACACCACGCCTGAGTGGCTGCAGGATCTGACAGCCCGGCCTCCCGGTATTCCTGCGGGGCCGACCTCTAGAGGTTGGAGGGTCTGGTTGCCATGTGAACCACACAGAGCGAGAGGGCTGCTGCTCGTCTCCCACCAGAGGAATAAGGGTGTGATCACACCTCCGCTCGGTTTTCCTTTGAGTTGAGCCGCGGTGGAAAAGTCAACTTTTTGTATCATGGTTCGTTGAGTTCACACAAGCCAACCAGGGCCTGAAAACCGACGTAACATGGACTCACAAGCAGCTGGTTTATTGGACGGTAGTCTGGCCAGACCGATCTCTACTCTTGGTTTTGGTAGAGAAAGGTCTGGCAGAGGCGACCATCATTGTCAGCTCTATCAGGATCCTCACCCTGATGGTGCTGGTGACGTCGAGTTAAGTTGATAAGAGAGGAGAAGTTCTGGGTGGTTTCCTGTAGCTAGTTGGATCCCGTTCTCTCTCCTAACGAACCACCACAGTTCTCTTCTACCCATAATGCCTTGTGTTCTGGGGTGGTTTCCTGTAGCTGGTTGGATCCCGTTCTCTCTCCTAACGAACCACCACAGTTCTCTTCTACCCATAATGCCTTGTGTTCTGGGGTGGTTTCCTGTAGCTAGTTGGATCCCGTTCTCTCTCCTAACGAACCACCACAGTTCTCTTCTACCCATAATGCCTTGTGTTCTGGGGTGGTTTCCTGTAGCTGGTTGGATCCCGTTCTCTCTCCTAACGAACCACCACAGTTCTCTTCTACCCATAATGCCTTGTGTTCTGGGGTGGTTTCCTGTAGCTGGTTGGATCCCGTTCTCTCTCCTAACGAACCACCACAGTTCTCTTCTACCCATAATGCCTTGTGTTCTGGGGTGGTTTCCTGTAGCTGGTTGGATCCCGTTCTCTCTCCTAACGAACCACCACAGTTCTCTTCTACCCATAATGCCTTGTGTTCTGGGGTGGTTTCCTGTAGCTGGTTGGATCCCGTTCTCTCTCCTAACGAACCACCACAGTTCTCTTCTACCCATAATGCCTTGTGTTCTGGGGTGGTTTCCTGTAGCTGGTTGGATCCCGTTCTCTCTCCTAACGAACCACCACAGTTCTCTTCTACCCATAATGCCTTGTGGTCTCTTGTTAGAGGACTAAGACGTTTTCAGGCGTCTCGTCGGTTATCTGGTGAATGTTGTTGTTCTCACCTGGAGACCAACCAGCTAGAGGAGGAAACGCTGCAGAGGTTAATAAACCGATCTGAACATGTTTGGTTAAACGTAAGGCGAGCAGCTCGGCCACGTGACAAAACGGCCCCTGAATCTGAATCATCCGCCTCATTTCACGATGCGGCTGTACGTTAAATGATCATCCAGCGGTCCGGCTGAAAAATCCCTCCCAGGAGTTCCTGTTATTCTGCAAGTTGTTCTTTCATTGTACTACAAAGTAGTTATGAAAGTATGAGGTAATTTGATGCAAACTGTCATCCAGATTTGTGGCTATGGGGAACTGCTAACATCTGCACATTCCCGGTATCCCGCTCTCCCAGATGAATGAAAGGATCCAAGTGAAAATCATGACGACATTCCTCCACATTCCTGGATCCTGTCTGGAGAAGGATCGCCGCCCGACCCGCGGGGTGGCGGAGGTGACTGGTGGGCCTCCGAGGCTTCGTTCACACCTTCGCTCCTCGGCTCCTCGGCAATAAAATCGCTGCTCATATGTGATTTATTTATTTATTTTATTTTTTTTTATTTTTGGATGACTGCTCACGTCTATTCTGGGATGTAACTGGTATGGGACACCAGTATGAGCTGCCAGCGACGTGGGAAAGACAAACATTACATCCGTGTTGGTATTGCATTTTGTCTCAACACGTTTCGGTCACCGTATCCATCGCCGTGTCTCGCTGTCCTCCATGCCAACGCCACGACACAGATCTGATGTTCTCTACACGACGACGCATTTTTCAATTCCGTCCGGACCACGTTTTACATGGTGGTACAAAATTAGATCTCAAGGCGTGCAAACTACATGTGACTCGTATTTGAACGCTCGAATCGAATTTGTCAGCGTTGCCATGACAACAAGCAAATCTCATGTAAGTCTCCTGAGATGAAGGGGGGCAGCGAGGAGAGCGGATGAAGAAAGGCCGATTGCCCTTCTTTTATCTGCTGCTGCATCTTCTCCGTGACTTGATTCGTTTGATTTTCACGGCGTCCCCCAGATCCGGAGGGCGTCCTCTGATTGGCTGAGCGGTGTATGTGGGCGGGGCCAGTGAGGAGTGAGATGTGTCTGACTGATTGAAGTGACAGCCACTTTACCGGCGGCCTGCTGCTCTTGCACCATAACAACTCTATTTTTACTGTCCAAGCAGCGGATGAAGTCCGATGTGTTTGTAGTGAGCGTGACACCGTCGCGGCGAGCCGGCGGAGGTGTTGTTAAGACTGGATTCACCGGGTCGCCCCGTCATCACAGGCCCAACAGCAGTCATTCAGATGGACGTCTCCCCTGTCTGTCAGCCGTGAAGCGAAACGCAGCATCAGCAAAAAGAAGAACAACAGGTTCTCTCAGTCGCCAGGAAATCATTCACCTATATAATTACCAATCGACAAAAGGCAATTTGTACAGTATCTGATTGCAGGTGAAAGACGCAAAGGAATCAATATCCTCCATCCGTCTTTTCATGTGGAATTAAGTTCTTAGGGGGTGTTTCCTTGTCAGGCACCTTTTGTGTTGGCTTCTCTTTTAACTCCTCCTTGCTCTGCTTTTGTTCACGTTTTTTGTTTTCTCCCGACTTTTCAATTTATTCTGCTTGTTCATCTAAATCTAATTCGCCTCTGTCTCGGCACCGCCCGCCGGAGATGCTGTGTATGAAAATGCAGCGATTGCCAAGCCGGCGTGTGTGTGTGCGTGTGTGTGTGTGTGTGTGTTCTCTCTGATTTTCTTGACTTGACCGGGTGACTTTGTACAACAGTACTGGAGGTTTAGTTATAGGAGCATTTCTCAGTTAACTGGCAAAGTTAACTGAGTATTTATAAAAAGTATTTATATTTTATAGCATTTTAAACTCTCGATGTGTCTTGAACACTGTTGGCTCCAGAGAGGAGAAGGGACACTACAACATGTAACCTTGCACTATATCTGTTCAGTTCCTCTGAGACAACAGAATATTGCTGCTGCTCGGCTGTGTGTGTGTGTGTGTGTGTGTGTGTGTGTGTGTGTCAGCAGGGTGGAGGGAGGTGGATGTGTTGGTATTCTGTATCCGGTGTGGGAACGTCTTAGCAGCATCCCAACAGTCGTCCTGTACTACAGCGTTCCTACAGTCACTGAAAACCT
Source organism: Hoplostethus atlanticus (assembly GCA_034670405.1). Lineage (NCBI taxonomy): Eukaryota > Metazoa > Chordata > Actinopteri > Trachichthyiformes > Trachichthyidae > Hoplostethus > Hoplostethus atlanticus. The sequence goes on from JAXDDX010000215.1 coordinate 151,890, forward strand.
GGAAAAGTTCTGGATTTCAAAGATTGTGTTTTCTGGGCTTGGAGAAGTTCTGGAAAATGGATCGTGGTCACATGGTTTTATAAACGTCATGTGAAGGTGTTGCTGATCTTTTCCTCCAACCAGTGAAATGTTGAACATTTATTTGCTATCAAATATTTTTTGAGAGTAGTTTCTTTATTTTTTTCATCTGGTTGACGTGTTCGGGGGAAACAAGCTCTTATTTTGAAACATTGGCTGGAGTATTGTAGTATTGTATGGGTGGATAAACGGTATGTATCTATTCCAACTGGTTAATCTGGAAACAAACTACTGAACTTTGGTTGAATCTTCATTTCCGGCGTTGTACTTTTTAATGTTTACCGCTGGACTGACTTGCAGTGCTCGGGGGTCAAAACCACGTGGAGGTTCTTTTGATCCTGTTGTTCTGGTCCAACGTGATGAGCAACGTTGAGCTTTCATCATCCAGAAACAACAGACACACATTTTCTTTCATTTTCACATTCTTGCTCCGAGTACTGAAGTATTTACACTGTCCGCCCCTGATACATCCAAATACAACGCATAGGATTTTTTTATTCTACTCCATATGCCAGGCTACCCCCCCCCCCACCAGGACGTGTCTCACTAATAGTGTGTCTATCTGGCCTCTGTGCTTGATGATAAGAGTCGTGGCGCCGTCCAGCCTCCTGTCGGGCTCCGGGCCCGATACAGGGATGAAGGTGACTGAGGATGACAGGCAGCCAAATGCCTTTTTACCTGCGGCTGATTGCTGAACGCAAATGCCCTGATTTAGACAAACGGGGGGGGGCGGGGGCAGCAATTACGGCGTGGCCGACCTTCAGCGGTGTGATGAAGCTGTCAGACGCTTCATGCATGAGCCCTTCGCCTTATCCGGAGACTCGCCTCGTCCACCTTTAACACCTGAAGGTCGGCGCTGCGTCTGCACAGGGAAGACGTTCAGTTTGCTCAGGAGTCAGTCCGTCAGATGGTAGAGTCGCTACCTCACGACCCCCCCCCCCCCCCCGCCTGATGATGATTTTTCAATTGTCTATTATAGAGAGACGCTCTTCAGGCTCTTCATCACTCCCCACTTCCTGAGGAAATTTTCCCCCGACAGACGAGGGAAAATGCAGCTAATAAATCCTGCATGTAATGATTAAATTTAAGTGCAGGGGTCAAGAGCCTCATTATTTGCACTAAAATATTAAAATACTGTTAATATTTTATCCAGCGCTGAATTAATTTCAATAGAAAAATGTTTGCATGGAGTAAAGCGCCTCGGGGTTCATGCATGTAAGAGCCAGCGTATTTAACTTCCTGTATGGAGCCTCGCGGCATCCCAGGTGTCAGCATGACTCACTGAATCATGGGTAAAAACATCTGCTGTTCCCGCAGAGATGTTTACTCTGGAGCTGATGGAGTTCTCTCCTCAACCCTCCTGCTTATCCCTACGACGAGTTCAGATACCTGGAAGATGATTTTAAGCTGAGGCTCTTCAGGAGGAAGTGGGTGAGGCTGCTCGACCGGCATCTCACCTCCTCATATCTTAAAGTAATAATCTGCAACGTCTTCCTATAAATAAATGTCAATTTTACTCTCTCTGATCTCTGGACCTCAACATCATCAACCTCTACCAGGTCATGATCTCTGGACCTCAACATCATCAACCTCTACCAGGTCATGATCTCTGGACCTCAACATCATCAACCTCCACCAGGTCATGATCTCTGGACCTCAACAGTGATCAACCTCTACCAGGTCATGAAGCTTCTCCATCTGCTGCTCTCAACACCCGGTGTCAGGTAGGTCTTTCCTGGGAGAAACCCTCTGGAGACAGGAAGTGATGTGTTTTACGTTTCAACAGAAGAAGAACTGGGTAGCATTAAAGATGAAGACTAAATAAAAACACAAATTGAAAAGTATTTCTAAGTATTTCTTCCACTTTAATTACCAGAGTTTGATCACAGTGAGTTTTGAAAGCCAATACCGATATCTCTGTATTGATTCTGTCGATAGACGATATTTTGTGCCGATATTTAATATCTCTAAATTTGACCATTTTCATGCCAAATACTTCCTGATGCCTCTGAAAGCGTTTAGACCATCATGGGACACTAAAACTCTCCACTGAAACCAGACTGATGAACCAGCTCTTTAAGGCCGAGGGAAACTGTCTGATCTGATATCAGCCACATATATCGCTCTAACCCTGTTAAGTACTATACAATTACCTCTTAACTCACTGAGTCAGTTTTTCCACGGTAATTGTCAATTGCTCAATTAGACGAGAGATGAACTTCAGGCGTCCCTGAACGTGGCGCTGATCGGCCTCCATCAGCGCGGCAGACACATCCTGGAAATAAAATCCAATTTTGCCGTGCATCTGTTCTGCTGTTGCATACGCTGGTAAGACGAGCCACGCATGGACGGCGAGGGGCAAGTCTGTTTTCCAGTCTGATTAGTTCTGCTCCAGAAACAGGCAGAATGACGAGCTAATCGTCCTCGCCGTGGCAGCCGGGGACCGAAGGCTGCCTCCGCCGGGACAGATCAGCGATCCGTGGCCTGGCGACAGCAGCTACACGGAGATACCGTGCATCGACATGAAGCACGCCAGGCCAGGACGCCTCATCGCAGCGTGGACTCCTCAGCTTGAGAAGTCAACACCCACTGACACAATCAGGACATGGTACTGGTTCACCTCCATTAAAGCGGCGCTAGAAAAACACCCCCGTGTTGTCGGCCTGAATCACAAAGTGAGAAGAGCGTCACATCGCCACTACCGGAGACGCCGTTAAACTCTGCTGTCAGTTTAGACAGGAAGTGACGAATCCAAATGGTCTCCTAACAGCAGCGAGGCTCCGCCCACAGGAAGCTGGACTCGCCAACGTTGGATCTTCTCTCTCGTCTCTTTGGTATGAAGCATCACAGACCGGCTGGTTGGTGGTGTGCAGTTCACTGACCTCACATTACAGGATTTCTGGGTATTAAAGTTCAACATGCCAAGTCGCCCCGGTCAGCAGGCAATTCTGATACTTGAGTTTGTGTTGATCAACTTCCAGTGTTAAATTCTACAGACCCTTCCCAGCATGCATTTGACGGTGATGTGCAGGAGGAAGCTGTGGAAACTGTTTTGACCTGAATCCAGAATAATAACACCCGGCGTCGTCTCTTTGATTTCGGTGCCACATTCTGCAGCCCGCCGCCTCGACCTCGTCCACATGTTTTGAAATTCTGAGCATGCTAACATCCAAGAACGATCATTTCATCGGGAAAATAAGCGTAACACACATTCATTCTCCCAAGATTACATGTCACCTCGTAGCTTTCCTGTGATTGACAGCGTGGTCGGAGAGACAAATGAGACGGAGGAAGTGCTGCAGGGCTCCCTGATTATGGATGTGCACCGCAATCACTGTTTACTACGCCGTCCAAGACCGAACCAGGGACATGTATTTTCGTACCGCATTACTTCGTCCTTCACTACCCATTCTGCCTCAGTGGATACAAGAGTTTATACACCGAGAGCGATTTCCAGACTAAGCGCTTTTCGCCTCCTGTCGGGACGAATTCAGGCGCAGTTCCTCTACAATATTCATTTCTTTCTAATCGTCTTTCTCCACCTGTCCTTGTATTACCTGTCCCCTCCCCTCCCCCTCCCCTCCCCCTCTCTCTCTCTCTCTCTCTCTCTCTCTCTCTCTCGGCTGAGTGACTCGTTGAGATGGACGTAATGAGACAGGTCCATGCAGGGAGGGAGATGGAGGCAGCGCCATGAAGGAGTGCAACCGTAAACAAGGTGAAAAATAATCAGGTGATGCAGGAGCTCTCTGAGGGCCGGTGCAGCCAGCAGCAAGCACAGCCATGCAACAATACATCACGCTCTCCATAGAAATGACTTTTTACCTCCAGTCAGCTCCGGTTAGGCCCCTCGGAGTTGTGTTGTTGTTTTGTATTTGTTCTGTCTTGATTTAGCGCCGAGTCGCCTTATCATTCATTTACTCTCGGACGATTCCATTATTCCCATGAATCATTTCTTTACATCTCAGTCTGCGACCTTTGCAGGTACACGTGTAAATTCCAGGTTCAACTTGAAGACGGTGGGAGGGATCTTTTTAAACTCTTATTGTCTTTCCATCCACGGTTTAAAACCGTTCAGGGTCATGAAAAAGACAGAAATAACATCCTAAAGGGACACAAGAAGAGGAGTAATGTCATTCACCAAATAACCGACGAGAACTGTGGAAGAGAGAACGGGATCCAACCAGCTACAGGAAACCACCCCAGAACACAAGGCATTATGGGTAGAAGAGAACTGTGGTGGTTCGTTAGGAGAGAGAACGGGATCCAACCAGCTACAGGAAACCACCCCAGAACACAAGGCATTATGGGTAGAAGAGAACTGTGATGGTTCGTTAGGAGAGAGAACGGGATCCAACCAGCTACAGGAAACCACCCCAGAACACAAGGCATTCTGGGTAGAAGGAGACTTGGTTGGCTTTTGGTCACTTCATCTTCAATTTAACCAAATCCTCTAAGCAGCCCAGGAACAGGAAGCCTCCGTCCATCCTTTTCCTGTCTCCAGCCACGCAGCTTGCTCTTCTATAGCAGCTGCTGAAGCTGGATGCTGGTCTGCAGGTCCGATCAGGTGCTGGTGTGGATTCGAGGCGGGTCATATCGCTATCGTCGTGGCGTGCAGACACAGCGCTAAGCCGATGTGATGGATGACCAGCGCTTCACGGCCCCCGGGGACAATTAAAACTTTCCAGCCTTTCAACCGGCAAACCCACGGAAACGTCTCCCAGCGGCGCCGGTACCTCAGCGCTGTCGGACCATCGCTCTGCTGCATGGAGCTGCTGAGAAGAAGAAGCTCTGATATTTTATTTTTATTCCTCCTCAGTCAAAGAATCAAATCACATTTTATTTGTGTAGCCCGTAATCACCGTTACCGTCTCACGGGATTCACGGCGCCCAAAGATCCTGAGTTCTGATCCGATCTGAAGATCCAATAGGACTTGGGAATGAAATATCCTACTGGACTCTCCAATACGACTCTATCCAATAAAAGTGTTTCCAGGCCTCCAGGAAACCACTAATTCAATAGACAAATATTTCATTGGACTTCCCCAAATAACTCGACAGCTCTCTGAATGATATTATTCTAAAAACCCGGCCGGGCTTTGAACGTCACACAGGTCTAGTGTGGGATTGTTTAAGAGACTTTGTCAGAATAATATCTTGTGCAAAGCTGATTTTTCTCAAGAGCCATTTGATCTTTTAAGGCTTTGGAAAGAGAGAGGATTGATTTCACAACTCACATTCAAATAGTAAAAACACTAGATGAGATACTCGATGAGCAGAACCTGGTACACGTGTACAAACCTCTGAAAAAGATCAAAAGTAAAGAGAACTGAACTTACTGGCCAGGTTTGACCTCACTGATCTCGGCTGCATGAAACATAAAGAAAAGTTATAAAAGTACCATATAGAAAATCAATAATAGAGATTCAGGAAAAACGTCTGGTGGTATACAAGTATAAGTAGTATATAACGAAGTATAGGTAGTATTTAAACACACACACACGGTGGATGTTGGTATCCGTGTGCTAGTCTAGCAGTCTGTTTTTCTCATTCTACAAAACCCATATATGTCCCATCATGCTTTGCAAATGCTTCCCTTTCAAAAGGTTTTATGGTGTTGTACCATTAGACGTGTCTGATCATTCCTTCATATTTAAGCAGTTAAACGACAGCAGAGGATCCATGACTGACGTATTGATTGTGGGATTAAAAAAATAAATTGGTTCCCCCTCTAACTTTCACTTTCATTGATTCTTCACGAAAACGTCACAGAACTGAACAACGGTGGTTTTGTTTTAGATTGACTCCTGAGCAACGCCTCAGGGTGTATCAGCCATATTTACTTGAGTAGAGGTTTGGTTAGTGAGCCATATGCCTACTAACTACCAACTACTCTAAAAACTCTTTCTCACAATACTAACCTGTATCTGCTGGCATCAAAATTCAAGTTTAATACAACCATTTTCCTGCAGAGTGAATAAACTCTCGTGGGATTTCAATGACGAAGCCTTCATGTGCTCCGTAGAGGAGGATCTGTGTTGCATGCCACCAACACTACCAGTTAAAAGTTGGATTCCAGATGGAGTCAGCCAGGCTGGAAATGAATGTGGTGCAGTATCCAGCAGATGGCCCATACATGTCAGTAGGGGGGTCTGTTGCATCCCACCAGCCAACAGGAATCCTAACTGACTTGAATATAACCATTCATATGACTGAAGTCCCGACGCTACGCTGCTGGTCTTTGCACTCGCGCTACAATCAAGGCTGCAGAGGTTGAATCGATCTGGTTGTTCGCTTCGGCTGTAAAAACCATTTATTAAAACATCAAGTGCCTTAGTGGATGTGTGCCCAATGATTACCTTAGCAAATCAATTAAGCCACCGAGCAATTGATTGGATACAAGCCGGCGGTTCGGAGAGCCAGTGAAGGTCGCCATGTTGGTTTAAGACTTTCCTTTGGATTCCACTCGATTTAAAAACTGGACCAGCAACTCACGACCAAAGAGTTTACACAAGGGAGTGAATCAACACAACGGACCGGACACACGGTGTGTTTCAGGTCCAGGCCCAGTGACGTCAATAAGAGCTCCGCTACTAACCAGGTAAACTATAAATATGGAGTCGCTCACCTCCAAAGTGAAATATTAAATGAAGTTATGAAACTGAAATAATATAAATCAGTATCTTTCTGAAAACGCAGAATAAAAAACTGGGATTTCTAAAGTGGATTTCTCCAGTTGAAGAAATAAGTTTGACTCAAGGGCATTGTAATAAATTCCACAATGGGTTCACGTTTTATGAGCTTCAGTAATTCATGTATCTTGGGAGCTTTATCTCACAAATGGCCAAGTTGGGGACAAATCAAGGTAGAGAGTGAATGAGCCTCTTTAATCCTCTATTGTTTGAATTGGAAAATAAAAGTGCTAACTGCTCCCCCTCTCCTCAGCTCAGACCTCAGAGACCAATCCCTGACCCCTCTGCAACATGAAGATGTAAAAGTCGGTGCAATTAAAGCCGGTTCATCTCGGTGGTCGCGTCATTCGTTTCATTAAAGAGCGAAGAACTGGTTGAATTTGTGACCTCCGCTCCACGACGGTGGCCGAATCCTCCGAGGCCTTTACCGTTTACAACAAGAGGCGGGTTTTCCAAGAAAGCAATTATTCATTAAATGAGTGTGGAAACGAGGAACCAGTGCTTGTGTACTGATGAATTACAGTGGCCAGTAATTTGCACCGTAATTAAAGATTTGAGGCCCTCGCCAGGCTGCGAGCATAAATCACATTTGCAAAGATGTCGGCCAGAATCTGTGAAGCATTCCACCTCGCAGCAGAGTTTCAGCACTGCTTGAACTTGAACCTTTATTGGTAACAGAAGACTTTTCTACCACCACGGGCTTTACAACAAAAACTTTACTTTGAAATTGAATTAGATAGAATAGAATGGATAGAATAAGGATAGAAGAACAGAAGTGCACCTGCAAGACAATATGCAACCTTCCTTTAAGGGAAAGCTCGCTTCAGAAGTGACACCAAAGGGCCCTTTATGTTTGGGGCCACATCCCAGAAAGGAGATAGATAGATAGATAGATAGATAGATAGATACTTTATTAATTCTTGGAGCACCAGCAACAATTCACAGTTAAAGCTGCAGTGTCGCAGTTTGGCGACGCCTGTGACCTTAAGTGGAAGCCGTTCTCTGTTTTTTGATTGGAGATTGGAGTTCAAGTATATAAAAGTTTCTCAGAGGCACTGGTTGAGTTAAACCTCAGTGGGTGGAGCCAAAGAACCACAGTGTTTCTGGATGTAACGTTAGACTGAAGCCCAGTGGGAAAGACGAGAGGTAAGAGAGGAGCTAGCTAACATCGTGTAGCCTAGCGCTCTGCTGCTAACTGAAGAAATACAATACAGTATATTCACACTGCTGATCATGATTGACAGCAACATTTCAGAATAAATAACTGGAGATAGTTTTTCTATCTGTCCATCTCTGCATCCGTTTGGTCTCCTTGAGGTGTTTCTATTGAATAAAGGCAGTGTCTATATTTATTCCTGTTTCTTGTGCTCGCTCTCCTTTTTTGCTTGGAGACTTTCCAAAGATCTAATTCTCTTCTTTTTTGGGACGGCTGAAGGAGTGGAGTATGATGTACTGCACCTACCATAATCCAAAATAACCTGCAGATCGCCTTAACTATCTTCCTTGTTTTCCTAATATGTAAAACACATGCAAACAATATGCAAAACAAAGGTTTTGCCTGAACAGAGGGCCTCAATTGAAAATATCGCAATCATTTTTCATGAAATGGTGCATCTTTAATCTACTGTAAAGCTGCCACTCCCCATGAACATCACGGCCTTACAGATACATAGACTGAAATCCTTTCTTTCCCTGCTAATGAACACACGCCCTGTGAGATTAGCGTCGACTTTTTTGGATGGTTTTTCACAGACAAAAGTCATTTCCATGGTCTCCGTCAAACAACAGATGCAGTGCTTGACATTGTTTAATTAAGAGGAGGTGTGCTACAGAAGAACACGATATTCTGGTGAGATGAAGGAACTCCTCCGCTGGGACTTCACTCGCTGTGAGAGACGAGTGTGGGTGGAGGAGCAGAGATATGCTTGCCAGTGAAACGCACAGTTCTCCAACGCACAGTGAACGCCCCGGGGAGATGAGGCAAAGAATCCCTTCTGGATTTTCTCTCTCTCTCTCTCTCTCTCTCTCTCTCTCTCTCTCTTGCTCTCATTTGGTCGTGGTAATTCATCATGGAATATCAGAACCATTCAAGGCCTCAGCTTAGAAGTGAAGGCTTCAGAGCCAGCCTGTAATTGGTTTCCATGATGTGCCGCCGTCCCCATTGAACCCTCTTGACTTCCTGTCCCCATCAGTGGAGGTATTCATGACAAAGAGGCAGGAATACCCCAGGATGTAGAGGATGTAGGCACCATGACATGCTCAAAGATTTTGACTCTGTTTGAAAGACACATTCAATTCAATTCAGCATCCCTTTGAGCACACTGTAATAGAAATATTGTTTGAAATTTCATCTTTTGTGCAACACCCACAGTTCATCTTTGGCCATGTTTACACACACAAAGCAACCTGGCTCTGGTTAAGGTCTGACTCTGGTTAAAGCAGTTTACATGAAGCTTTGATAGCATGTGAGTCTCTTTAGTCTTCAAGTACTGCTCATGACCATGTTTATTTGTTGATATCAAAATGTACCCATAATGCTGTGCAAGTTTGCGCAGATGGTGAAAACCTAAAGTGAAGATGTTTCTATGTTTCTATATGTTTCCACAATAATGATTTAATATGGGAGTAAAGCCCGGCACCTGGTATGAATTTAACTGGACGGACTGGGAATAAAACATGGCCATCAGACCGGCCCACCAAAGCCCGCAATGTTAACAAGCACTAACAAGTATTACAAGGGATTTGATAACTAAAAGTAAATAAAATATATTTCACAATTTGTAGCCCTTCTAAGTTTTCGCTGAACAACAGCTTTAAATCAAACAGACGTCTAATGCCAAGTAGAACACGTTGTTAGCATGGCTTCATTCTGAATGACAGCCACTTCCTGTTGGTTCCACCTTTACAGAAGAAAATAGTTTTTATGTCTTCTGGTGTGGACAGGCAGATGTGAAGGATTCACCAGGAAACCTCCCGGTGCTCCAGCTGGCCAGGCTGCCACTGGTGACGTCCAGAAGGTTACCAAGGTTATTCTCTGTACATGTGAGTGTGGCCAGTATCTCTTCATGAACCAGCCTCCTTCAAGTACCTGACCACTGGTGCACAGTATTTGATGTGTGCTCCTACTTTTAATTACAGTAGCAGCCATGTTGGAGCCGAGCGCTAATCGAGGTTCTGAGACTGCAAAGCGCCGATGGCTCCGAACACCATCTGTAGCTTTGGCCAGACAGTTCCTGTGCCTGGCGCGATCACAGAGATCACACCGAGCACCGCTGCACCGGCGCTTCCAGTTGAGATCCAACACTCATCTCCAGCCAAGAGCCGAGCGCATCCCTTCCTCCCGCCAACGTGCTGAGGAGGGGGAAGCCTTCTGGTTGAGCAGAGCGCTGCAGAGACGCTGAGATGAGAGAGGCTCTCAATTTACCGCGGCATCTGCTGCTTCACAGCGTCATCCAGCTTCAGCCCGCACGCCAATAAAGCGATCCATTCTTTTCATCTGGAAAGTTTGGATGCTGCAACACCGATCATTAGAGTCTCACTGCTCCCACTTTGAATTGATACCAATCGACACAAGTTAGTGATTACTGAAAGGCAGTTTGGCTCACGAGCCTTAACCTTTACATATCAACAAGACTGGGATGGCTGTATGGTGAAAACAGGACAGCAGTGATGGTGCTGAGAAACAATCAATATTGAAGGATTTTACATTCTGACAGATTTGTATTGTCTGAAATAAAAAGGCCCCTCAGTGAAATCTAGAGTAAAGGGTTCGACCGACGTGGGTTTGAAGGGTCTGAAGTCACCTTTACTTTTGAGAGTGGAGCCTCTTAAATCCAACAGCTTCAAAGGTAGAGTTAGATACTTAAATAGTTAAATATTTAGATAGTTATTTAGTTAAATAATTAGATAGTTAGATAGTTGGTTAGTTAGATAGTTAAATAATTAGTTAGATAGTTATTTAGTTAAATAATTAGATAGTTAAATAGATAGTTAAATAGTTAAATAATTAGATAGTTATTTAGTTAAATAATTAGATAGTTAAATAGTTAGATAGTTATTTAGTTAAATAATTAGATAGTTAAATAGTTATTTAGTTAAATATTAGATAGATAATTAGATAGTTAAATATTTGGTTAGATAGTTAAATAGTTAGATAGATAGTTAAATAGCTAAATAATTAGATAGATAGTTAAATAATATTCCCTGCACAAACTTTCACCTCAGTCATTCTCACACTGGCAAGCCATGGCTATCCTGCCTCACATTCACACTGGAGGGCTTGAAGAAGAGGAGGAGGCCATTTTTAAATCAGTCTGACTCCCGCTCACCACCCCGTAACCTGGCAACAGCCAATGAGGACGCACACTCCATCACACTCCATCACAGTGAGCGAGCACGCTGAGGCTCTGTCGTCACGTTTTACAATGAAACTGGTTTTATTATCTTATTCTCACTTCAACCACCAAGTAGTGAAACACATCCCGTTCCATATTGACTCATGAAGGAACGCGACATCTTTGTTTTCCTTATGGAGGAAGTCTGTATTTTACAGGATGGTCAGTCATCCGGATGAGCTGTTTGAGAGCTGCAGAAGCGTAACGGAGACTGAAGCACCGGGGGGTGCACCGGGGGGTGCACCGGGGGGTGCTTCAGTCTCCGTTACGCTTCTGCAGCTCTCCAAGCCCTTCCCCTCCCCAGAACCAGTCCTGGGTCCAAACAGAGCTGTAGGAACGAGACGATCCGGGGCTTAAAGAACAAAAGAAGCGGCCGAGTTCGAGCGAGACGGAGGCAGTCTGTGAGATTAGAGCCGTCAATCCCAGCATCCTTCGCTCCCGCCGAGGCCTCCTTGTGGGATCAACCGGAAAGTTGTAATGAAAGCGCAGGAACCTTTTCTAGTCCGCCGCGGCGCGCCCACCCCCCCCCCCCCCCCCTTCACTCCCAATTCAAACTCACAGCACCGCCGGCGCCCAGGGTTGAGAGGGGTTTAGGCGGGGGTGAGTGGGTGGGGCGTTCAGGAACTTTCCCTGAACTCTCGCCGGCTTTGTGCCTCCTGCTTTCATCTCGGGTCACTGTCAGTGGAGGGTTTATCTCATTAAAAGCAGCCGAGATGAAACGGGGACCCTCGCTGCCTAACGCCGAGGAAGTTAAGGGCCAGGCTTCCGGTGCTGCCCGGGGATCAGCCGCACTCATTCACATACCGAGGTGTGAAGTTGTTAAATTGGGGTCATGTCCTGGGATGCAGTAACAACACCACAATACCTGAACAGACTGCATGAATAAAATGCATTGAAAAAGAGTCTTGAAAATATCTAATCCCACATTTTATTCTCCATAATTGAGGAAAAACTCAAGTATGAATCTGCAGCTCCACAGATGTAGCAGCTCGTCATATTTGGGGGGGGAAAATAACTTCTCCACAACGTCTTCATGAATAGAAAGGCATACCTAGACGCCGTGTTGGGATCAGCCAGATAAAGACACCGTCAGGTAACAAAGACGCCGACAAATCTGACAAAAGGCACATCCAGCTCGTTCTGATGTGCCACCAGAAATCTGACAGTTATTGAAATGACTTGCTTTTATGAAAACCCTTTTTTTTTTTTTTTACTCGCGCGTTATTTAGTAATTGTCAATCTCCTCTCGTCATTGTTGCCGCCAGCCTGGTATTGTGATGGCGGGGACACCACCGGCTGCCAGACAATACAACCGTAACACAATGATGATCGACACAATGGCGGAGCAAATGACTATTACAGACGCTGCTTTATCTTCGGGCCTCCGCTGTCGGATGCTGCAGGTATGTTTGACGACACCGGTAGCTCACTTAAATTATCAATGGCATCCGTTTGTCTGTTTTGTGGTAGTAGATGTAATGCTCAATAGCCCCTAATTCACCATCGCTTTTGCCAATTCTCAACCTATTTTAAGGATGACAGTAAAAGCAGGCATGTCTGTCAGACAATGAGCGCTGGACGCCTCGGTGTTCCTTGTATCCGTGGCTTCTTTGATTCGATTGCTAAACATTGCATAACACACAGCTGCTCACTTCTCTGGAAGCAAAACTTTGAAAATGGTGTTTTAGACTTCAACACAAGGACAAACTGGTCCTGAATCTGTTGTAAAATGAGCATGAAAGGTGCTGTGTGGATCATTTCACCATCAAATCATTTAATTTTGAGACATTAATAAAATTACTGTAAACAAATCAATCTAATAATCGCTAAGACGACTGGCAGCATTTGGAGGGAAATCTGCTGGATTGCTTTACGGCACCAAACAGGAAGAGGGCGCTGTTCTTCCAGCGCTAACGGAGCTAAAGATAAAGAGTTTCTGGAGACGGCAGATGGAGGAAGGAGAGAAAGGAAGATGGAGAAATCACTTCAACATGTTGATCCTCTTCAGGAAAGACAAAGACACCAGGGAGGGGGAGGGGGAGGGGGGACAGGAAGCAACGGGGCTGATGGGAAATGTATGTCTTAATGTGGAGAAACACTAGTAACAATACCACTGGTGAGATAGAGGCTACCAGTCGTCTCCATGGTCTCACTGGTTTACAGTCATTATACAAAGATAACACTATTTTGATAAAAATATATTTATATATATATTTATATTATTTTTTAATTGAGTTTGTTTTTCATCCAAAGCATCTTAGGTGTAATTCCCCCCCCCCCCACAGGGAGGTCAGAGGTCAAGGTCAGCTCCAGAGCAGCTATCCCTGGAGCTGGCAGGGATTCAGTGTTTCTCTAAGACCCTTCAGCAGGGCGGACGCTTCGCCACTTCACTTCAGTTGCATCCGTGCAGAGGATATTGAGTCTTAACGCCGATCCCCCCAGCTCCTTGATTAGAGGGTGTTGGGCTGGGATGGAGAGCATACAGAGGAGGATGTACTTTGACAACGAGGCACAGGCAGTAAAGTGTTGTATCTCTAACCAAGACGAATCCCTGCAGCCTCCTTTGTCTTATCCGCATGTAATCCAACCCGGTGCTGTGAGGGATGTTTCACGGCGCTCGAGGGAACGCACGAACCAAGCATGATCCATCTTGGTGCTAATTAGAGACGTCTCTGTTTTATTGGCACGAGAAGGACCAGATAGCGTTCATAACATCAGCTCTGTTCGGTGTGCGTGTGTTTAGGGATCTGTTCCTCATCAAACTTCAGATAACTAAATATATCAATAATACCCCAGCGGGCAGTCTCAACCATGTTAATTGGTCCAACAGTGATGCATCACCGAAGCGCCTATAACTACAGTAAAGAACGTCCTCTGGAGAATGTTGTTATTTCTACAACAGTTACCGAGGCACTTCGACTATGTAGAAGGCAGATTGGAGTTTTAGTTACAAACATTTCTTGGCGGCAGAAATAATCTAATTGGTTATTGGAGTTAAACCTGAATGGAACGCAAAAAAAAATGGTTTGCTAACTGGCAAACTGGAAGAAGGAACTCTGGTCAAAATATAAATATAAAATATAAATGGTATTGACTATTTTTATAGTAGTGGCAAGTAGCTCTGCCCACTGAGGTTTAACTCAACTAATGAGATTATTTCTTCCTAGAAAGGATTGCAGGAATAAAATACCAACCCTGTAGAAAGGTGTGTGATCCAAGACAGACAGACAGACAGACAGACAGATAGGTAGGTTTAAATAGGTTTTTTAACATAATATTGGAAAATAAGTTACTGTTCCCTAGTATTGTAGTCACGGTTTGCATAGATTTAGGTTTCACAGTGGAAACAAAAAGTCTGTTGCCCTTGTATTAACAGGCTTACGTTCACAGGATTTTGACCCATGGTGGAGAGAAGGCTATTTATGAGTCAACACATCCAACAGCCAAACTCTTCATTATACCCTCAGAAAATATAAATAGTCTCACTATACAGAGTCTGTCAGTTCTTACATGGTCTGTCATTGGGAGGACATTTGATGGCTTCATCAATACATCAGAGGATTTCATATCGCTGCATCCTGAGCACATCCATAAAATACAGTTTTCAAATACAGTTATCATACAGAACAAATCACAAGCAATTTCCCCATATGTACTTACTCATGCAAGTGACATTTTCCACGCTCCACCTCATGGACTGTCACATCTCATCCCTCCTGGAAGGTTTTGGAAGAGTCCATATCAGCATCGGTCCAGAAATGATCAGAATATCTGTACTTCTGTGAGCCTGACAAGTCCTTCTGTTATGCAAAACCACTGAATGAAATGAAAGTACAAAGCCGTTGATAGCATCAACAATGGTTTACATTGAGTCTCTGTAATGAAATTTCTTCTCCCAGAGAATCGATGAGCGGCATTCCCCTGGTGGACCGTTTAATTACAAAACCCACATTAGATTATGAAACTTTACAGCATATGGCGAGAGGAGGGGATTCCTTTGACGTGCTCTTGTAATGGTGTAATGGCTGCAGCAAAGAGAGAGCGAGAGAATTGCCTGGCTTTACCTCTTTGAATCTCATCAGAAAGTGAAAGCCAGGTTTCCTTCTCCACCCCGGCGGCTCCTGGGCTCTCGGCTCAGACGGCAACCGGGAGTCCCGCATCGACCCTGGAAATGGCGGCCTGTTTTGACACTCTGAGGCCGGTCGTGTCACAGCCTTTTGATCGCGGCGATTGCGTTTGTCAGAAAGACGTCCTCTGTAATGGAGGATGAGGTTTGACGTTTTGAGGGAAGCACTTGCTCCTCAGGAAGACTGCAACACATGACAACCAGAGACGCTTAGGGCAGCGCTTGTCTTCTGTTCTTGGTTCAACACATTTCACAGCCTCGCTGCTTGGGAGGGATCGTGGGCTGGTTAGCGGAGTCATCCAGTGTAACTCTGTTTGACAGCCGGAGACTCGGCGTGTTGTCGACAACAAGGGGCTTTGCAAGAACAGAGGGTATGTCACAGAATAAAAACCCTCCGTCCATTAGAGACCAGCAGGAACACGAACCGGACTAATACGAAGAGCAGCCGTCCCTTTGTCGAACTGACAGAGGCTTTTTAAGCATTTCTGTCAAGCTTCTGTAGCCGAACACCACCAATACCTCTGTTATGGAAATATAGATAAGGAACATTTTGGTTGTAATTTCCCATAAGAGAAACATTTAAAAGTTGAAAGATGTCAGCAACACAGCAGCAAGCGTGGAAAACTCTCTTCAGTAACCTGGCCCGAGCTTTCCTAAACTTTGGGTTGGGATCCAAATTGACTTATAGGCTTGTTTCCGGTGGGTCCCTTTATGACAAGGGTAGTCCATTTTTGAATAAGCCTGCTTCCCAGAACAGGAGACTAAATCCCTCATTGGGGTCCTCACCTAAAACATTTAAGAATCCGTGATCTAGACAACAGAAATATTGGCAAAGTTGTAGGTGAGATAGTGTCATAAAACATGGAGTCATTTATGGGAGTATTCTGACAGCAGTCTCTCTGCTCACCACTACATAACCCTTTAAACTACCCAGACTCACAACCTTTTAGCTCTGCAGATTATTGTAAAATCATCCGCAAGGTACGTGGCCTCATTGTTAGGCAGAATGTCCCGTTACTAAAATGGCACAGGTTCAATCCCCACAGCAGCCAATGTGTCCGTCGTTAAACCATGTTGAAATGTCCACCCACTGAATCTGATCCATCCTCTAATCTATCTAATCAATATCCTCTTCCACCTCTCATCTTATTTTGTTTTCCTAGCACCTCATACAAGATCATGATATGGTCAATGGAATATTGTCAGGCTGCTATGACTCTTACCCTTTACCTCTTACTACAGAGGCTTTGTAGCAGTGTCAACCAGGTTTGGTCCATCATGGAGGTCCAGTGGAGAATTGGATGTAATGTGTAAATCTATCAGAACCAGCTAGAACCAGTTGACCATCTGAACCAGGTTGTTGTGGTGTGTCTGTAGATCATCTCCGTAAAAGTGATCAGTGTGATCAGGTAGATTTGTCTCTAAATGTAGGTTACTGTGACTCAGTAAACTGTCTTGTCTTTAGCCCTAGTCTCTACTCCAAAACACTCTGAGTTGGAGCTGGAGAAGAGTCAGCTAGTTAACCTGAACTAACTGGTAGCTAGCTAACTAGTTACTGTTAACATGGGACTACTAGCCACTGCTAACGCTAGCTTCTACTAGATACGTTAGCTAGTCTGCTAACCAGATGTGTTAACAACAAGACAGTGATGGTTAGTTGACCAGATACTATGGTTAGCTAGCTAACAAGCTACATGATCTAAACACTAAATCAATCAGATGGATCAGTGATTAAATGATCAGTTCAGTAGAAACAGACAGAAATTAACCATGAAGATTCAATTCTGTTGAGACAGAAACACAATCAGCTGTTCACAGAGCTGAGGACCTCCAACATGGCCGCCAGAGGGGGGTTATGTTACCACTGTTAGTTGCTTATTGATGTTGGTGATTGAGCAACTGAAGCTTTTCTACTACGGCACTCACAGTCAGTCACTGTGAATTAAAAACTAAGTCAAGTTAGTTACACAACCATAGTTTATTATTTGTGGATGTCATCACTTACACAGACAAAGGAAGTGTCAGCGATACCGACTGAAAAGATGATCAGCAAATCAAACTCGATTTATTAGTTATAAACCAGTTGTGAAGCCTGGAGGCTCCTCGGTGTCCAGACCCGCCATCCAGCAGCAGCAGAGGAAGAACAAACCACCACTGGATCTCACTTTCTCTGTGTTAATGTCTGGCGGGTTCAATCAATTCATACAATCTATAGCATTGACGTACTGTGCAGCAGAAAATACTATGCAATTGTGGTAACTGGACTAATCAAATATCTTCTGTAGTTATTAGATACTGACAATGATTTTTGAGGATCTCATTACCAAGACGTCTTTCATACAAGATGGATTTGAGAGAAGACGAGCTCCGTCTCCTCCCGTTTCCTTTCCTGCGGGTTTATTTTTGGGTATGAAGCAAACATTTGGCCAATTGCTAAGCAAACAGTTCAGCTGTTCTTGAATCAGAGTATCAGGGCTTAAAGGAATCCTTCAAGCTCTCATAATACACTTCGGAGTGTATTTACGTTTCGGCTGATTTTCCTCCTATTTTTTGGCATAACCACGTCAACTGAAATTCCCTGTGTGTGTCATGGCACACGGTATGAATGACACATTTATTCTGCGATGCGGTTGTGTATTTCTTTGACGAGCACCCTGAATATTTTCTCAGGTTCATGTCTTAGTCTTTATACCCTTTAAAGTCCTTATTCCCTTTATGACTCGTCGTTGAGATGGAAATCACGGCCGTTAAAAACTAAATTACTTTCCGTGTAGGATATTTGTGATGCTTACAACATACTGACCTGCTGTTCACCCTGTTCAACTTGGTATAGAGAAAACAAAATCCCCTATAAAGCTTTTATATTCTATAAATTAACGTATAAGCACATGTCACCATTGTATTCCACTACAAGCAGTACAATGTAAGAGAATAAAAGATCCTGTTGTCCATGTGTTGGTCATATGTAGTCTTTAAAAAAAAAACGTCTCTGACGACTAAATAATCTGTATTTTCAGTAGAATCAACTCCGTCGTCCTGCAGAAGTCCGTAGTTAACCCTCGCATTCAGGTAGAAGCATTCAGAGTTTTCCAAAGATAAATTGCAGTCCAGAAGAAAGGAAGTCTCTATTTACAGAAAGGTCCTTTGCACTTTTCTCCTCGGATGACAAACGCTGGTCCACCTATGACAAAGAAAATCCTCAGTTACACCAAAACTCAATCAACTGGACATGTTATATATATCTATATCTATCTATAGATATAGATATATAGATATATATCTGATCTCTATAACTCAACATCATCAACCTCTACCAGGTCATGAAGCTTCTCCATCTGCTGCTCTCAACACCCGGTGTCAGGTAGGTCTTTCCTGGGAGAAACCCTCTGGAGACAGGAAGTGATGTGTTTTACGTTTCAACAGAAGAAGAACTGGGTAGTTAGCATGAGCAGCGATAGCCACCGTGGCTGAACAGACGAAGAAAAGAGCGCCACCTACAGGAACTCAAACTCCATCAACAGGAAATCCAAGGAGAAAGACGTCACAGTACTGGACACACTGTTTGATTGACAGGTGATCTCTGGGAAGAGCAGTGAGGAACACCACGGTGAGGAACACCACGGTGAGGAACACCACAGTGAGGAACACCACAGTGAGGAACACCACAGTGAGGCTGAGAGACGAAGATGGAGGCTGGATAAAAACACCACAGGAATGAGTGCTATTGTAATCTCTGCTATTGTATGAAAACTGGTTTATTTTCTGAACAAAAAAATGAATTCAACTAGAGAACAACTAACGGTGATGAGTGTCAGGAGTGTTTTTGTCATGGTCAACAGGTCAATAAACTCTTTCACAAACACTCAGCTTCCCTCCGTCACACCGGCTGCACAAGTCAAAGCCCATGTCATCCACCCCCCCAAGTAATGATGATAATAAGTATAATAATCAGGTTTAGGACAACGCCGGGGGATTCACATGAATTTTCAAGCCAAGTAAATTTTATTTCTTCATTCAAGGGAAATTAATTGTAATGTTTTGCTACACTCAGGGGGGAAGGAACTCCTCGCAGAGCAAATTGAAATGGAGAGCATATCGTACTGCTTGGCTGTTGAGAGGTTTTCTCTCTATCAGATGTTTAGCCAGAGATAGTAGGCGGAGCCACTTCTCTAACGCTTCCCCCAGAGGAATGGGTTGGGAAACACCAAGTTAATGAATGTTCTGGAAGCTGAGAGACATGTTTGTGTTTGAGTTTTGTTTTACAATATAATAATATATAAAATTGTTTATGATAATTAATAATGTTATAGAATAATAATACATTTAATACACTGATACAATTAATACATTATGTTTATTAATAAACAATAACTGGCCAATCGTAGACGACGTGACGTCACGTTGAGATATTTCCAGTCTGACATCAGAAAATGTTTCATGGATCTAAACCATCAACGGTCACCGTCAGGTTTTGGTGTCAGCCAATCAGAATCAAAGAGCAAGGGCTTCTTTCTAGACCGACGATCAACAATCATACAGGAGAAATCCATCAGAGGAGAGAGAGACCAATTTCTCCACCGACAGGAGATAGACCAGAATGCAGTGCAGTAGCTGAGATAGACCAGAATGCAATGCAGTAGCAAGATAGACCAGAATGCAATGCAGTAGCTGATATAGACCAGGATGCAATGCAGTAGCCAGGATAGACCAGAATGCAATGCATCTGATGTTGGGTTTTGAATAAGGGGTGCGACTCTCACTTTTTCTTGACTGGAAAAACGTTCTCTCCACCTTCAGCTTAAATGCAACAAGTTGTTGCTGAAAGGAATTCTGGGAAACGTAGGAAATCCCTAACTGAAGTAAAAGTAGAAAGTGGGTACACCACAAAAAAACACTTGATCACAAAATAACTCCTGGAATGTATTCAGCGTCACAGAATCATGAGATCTTACAGTGGAATCGTCTGCAGGACTACTACCATCGTATGTTCACCAGGCTTTGTCCAAAATGGATTTTTGAAGGCCGATACAAATCATTTTGAAAAAGCCTCTAAAATGGCATTTAGACCCTGATGGGACACTAAAACTCTCCACTGAAACCCAGAAGCCCTTTAACGTTAGCAGGCCCACCTCTTCACTGGCAGGGAAACTCGGTGTCAGGCTTTCCAGACAGTTTTTCTGTATCTGTGGTCTGGAGGAACTTCCTCATATCAGAGGTGGACGACGTGACTGGCAGGTATGTGATAATTAATAAAAGGCCAATATCAGCCTGACGTATCGGTCTGACCCTAATATTCACCAGGATAAAGGCCATTGGATGGACTGAGGTTTTCTCTGTTAGTTTGATGCTGTCAGATACTCTCAAGGCCTGGATCCTCCTTGAGATGAAATTGCCTGTCATGAAGCTCCTCTGACTGACAGCTCCTCTGCTCAACCAAGAGTACATTCTGGCAAAGGCTGAAGTGCGACTGGCGAGGAACACACATAACACCTTCATAACAACGTCCGCTATCGATCCTGACCCTAACGCCTGCCGACAGACTGAGGGAAGCCGTCCCCGAAGTCATAAGGATCCATTATCGATGCTGAACTTTTGATGGAGAACAGACAGCTCTGACAGGCTCATTGGATTAATTCACAAACAGGCCGCTTGACACCGAACAGGCCAAAGCGGCGGCGCAGTATCACGGCGCAGTATCATATAAATCATCCCCAATTATAGAGAATAACACGGAGCAAAACAATCCGACATCCCCCAGAGCTTCACCCGACTGCAGTAGAAAAGCTGCATAATCGTATCAAACAAGGGAGAAACGTTTCCGCGGATTCAGGTTGTTGCAGCACTTTGCATGTGTTTAAGCTGAGAGACGCCTGGTCGCCGTGCAGATTGCAATAAATTCTTCCCCTTACAGAGTCATTTACACCCTGAGCTGTCAGTGTGATTAATGTGGTTCTAATTTGAGAACAACTCCACGCTAAAAAGACAAAGAGTGGAGCGGTCTTTTGTCGGTGGCGACAGCGTCTACGGAGATGGATCTTCAGGAGGGGAAATCGGCAGCAGCGTTTGAGGGACTCAAATCTCAAGCAACGCTAAAAATACTGAAAAGAAAAGTGACTCATTTAACTCCTGAAGAGTTCATGTCCATTCACGTTTAACTCAGCAGGTGCATGGACTAGTGTCTACAACTCAGCCCTGTGATTGGCCCACGGCAGCGTCCTCCTCAGGAACTACTGTTGTGACTGCATGGCTGTTTTCTTAAAGCTGCAAGAGGCAAGACTTTAAATAAAATACACTCGTCTAAACTGAATCACAAAGTGGAGCGACCTGCACCGACTGAGACGCTGTAGATCTACTATGTTGGTATGGACACAGGCTGCAAATCTTCTCCGCCCACAGGAAGTGACAAAACGAATCTTTAGGCAACTTTGCACTTTGGCGACCCCAAGTGGCAGCGGGGAGAACTGTTTGAATTTTTTGAAAGATTGAAGGACTTCATTACCCAGAAATCACGTGTCAGTAACTGCCTCATTCTCGTCGTCTTCTTATCTGGTGGAGGCGGTGAAGAGGCTCAGCCATCGCTGCTGTCGAGGAGACACGGTTGAATTTCACTCTACACTTTGGATTTGTCGTTTCCTGTGTGGAGAAGATCTCCAGCTCATCTTCACACCTGAGTAATCTGGGTAAACGAATCCAAGGTGTCTCAATCCGGGATGAAGTCTTGCTGAGTGAAATCCAAATGGTCTCCTAACAGCAGTGAGGCTTCGTCCAGATGAAGCTGGACTCACCAACATTAGATCTTCTCTCTCGTCTCTTTGGTATCTTTTGTATTTATTTATTTTTATTGTTATTTTCCTACTTAATTTAGATTCTAGTGACTTTTGCACTGTAGGTGAGTCTGATCAGTAAGCACTGTATGGAACACACCTGCTGTATCCACTACATGTGACAAACAAACTTGACCTGACTTGGTATGAAGCATCGCAGACCGGCTGGTTGGTGAACATGAGCTGCTGTGTGCAGTTCACTGACGTCACATTACAGGATTTCTGGGTACTCAAACAGTTATCTGCCATTTGGGGCCGCCGACGTGTTAAGTTGCCCTGAGCAGCTTTAAAGCAGCAGCTCAGCATCTTTGCGTAGGTAGACGCTGTCCATCATGTCACTCTGAGATTACCTTCACCCATCACTGCACACTGTATCCCCATGCATGCGTGGGCTCAGTCACTGCTGCACCTTGATGTATACCTTCATATCTGAGGCACCTTCCTTTGATTCATGTATTCATATGGTACAGAGAGGTCAGTGTAGCCTGAGGCCCCAAGACTATGTTGTGCTGTCGGTCCCCCAGAGCCCGGCCAGAGATGGCAGACCGAGATAGCCTGCAGAAAGATTCAAAACTTAAGGAACCTGTTTCTCCGACTGAGTTCAAATGTGTGGAAGATAAATCCACCGGGCGATACTGATGCTTTCAATAGGTTGTTGTCTTTTTCCCTCTCTCTCTATCTCCCTCTCTCTCTCTCTCTGGTGTAATTGCATTATGGGAAAAATATATTTTCCTTCTTCTTAATGGTGCAATACTTTGGATCAGGTTAATAAGACGACTCTCCCCATGGGTTTTGATGCTTGTAGATACTGAAGACATCTTCCTTGTGTATATTAATAATAACAATAATAATGAAACTTTATTGATTCCTGTTGGTGCTCGTGTCAGTAGATGCTGTTTTTAGAAGCACGTCATCCCGTTACGCTAACGTGCACATCATGATAATTATCACTCACCATGAGGAAGAACCTTTTTTAACGTCTATTTTAGTAACTCAGGTTGCTCCCATTACACTTTACAACTCAGACCACAGTGAAGACAGACAGATAGAAATATATCTTTCACCTCGGCTCCTCTGTGGCGTCCAGGGTTACCAGAGCTGGTCTCTGTCCGCTGAGATCTGTCCAACGTTGATGAAGATAAAGAAGCAAAGACACATTTTAGATTTCATGAAAGGATAAATGAGTTATTCAGTCTTAGAGTTTCAGACCCTCATTTCTTTTGATTTCAGTTTGATCTGATAATAACTACAGGTGAAGACGTCCTTTAGATATTAGAACACGACAATATGTTTTTATATTTTTCCAAACTCTATGGTGCAGCTTTCCAAATGACCAATTTTTTCCATACATTTCCAGAATTTCCAGACCTCTTCAAAAAAAAAAGAAATGTGTATATCTATCCCATTTTGAGGTCCCGAAAGGTCCCTGGATCAATAGCCCCCGGCTCCAGGCTGCAGGCAGGTGTGGTGTGGGTATTTTAAATAATTCAGCACATGGAGCGAGGCAGAACTCAAGTCTGCCGGTCGTCATAACACAGGGAAGGATATGGGCATCGTGTTACCACGTTAAAAGCAAGTAATTGGAGCGAGTAATTGGCCAGTTTGGGTGCTGGAAATGGCCCGAAAGTGCTAAGGAGACATGCCAGCCCATTGATTACAGGCCCCCGGAGGTCCCGGCAGTGACTGCAAACATTAGCCGATTTGGGGTAATGGCAGGGCGGGCGACTGTAACAGAAGACGTGGCGTGGTGACCTTGAACAGCAGCAGTGTGTGAGGTCGGAGCATCAACAGGTCTGAACATGCACGAGGCTTCGTTTGGACTTTTGTCAAACCTACCTTGGTGGTTTTGATCTTGTTCCCTGTAGCGCAGCTCCATCCCTTCAGATCAGGAAGAACTTTGCATTCCTCGCCGTCGAGGCACGGGTGCATCTGACACCACCACTTCTGTTCCACTATCGAGGCTGGCGGCCGGACAGGAAGTCAGGGAAGAAATAGGGAGAAATGTCTCGTTAGGTTTTGTTCGCACCGCAGGCGTCAATTCTGACTTTTTGCTTAAATCTGATTTTGTTCATATGTATTTTTGGATGCAGCCTGAATCTGAGCCCGATATGAACCGACAGCGACGTCCAAAAGACACAACAATGAAAGATGTCACATCATCATCATCATCACCCCCCAAACACCAGTCAAGTCTGCCTGGTCCTCCATGCTAACTCAGCCAAGCTGTCTCAGGTGAATGACGGAAGATTCAAGCTGACAAATTAAATTAATTCAGTTCAAGTCTCATGTACTCCTGACTCAGGATCCATCCATATCCATGCCGTCCGAATTGGGGGAAAAAAGTGACCCCATGCAGCTTTTTGCTGTTCACACATCAGATCTGTGTCACATGTGAGATGTGAGTTGGGACTCTCAGCTGCAGTGTGAACGGCGGCTTAGTCAGATGAGGGCCAGTGAGACGATTAGAACCTTATCCTGTTTTACAAAAGCATATTTATATAGCGCATTATCCACCGCGTCCTCCTCCACCGGCGTTGGTGCTCCAGTAATGAAGAGGGACGCTGTTATGATCCGTGCATAACGGCAGAATACATTGGATGGAATGGATACTTTACTGCACGAGGGAATCAATTTGTATTACACAGCGATGGCTGCAGCAGCAGCGCGGTGTAAAAAGTGCATCAGGTCAATGGCGAGCAGATGGTGCTGGTGTAACGCCGGCTATTAAAAAGCCACAAGGGTTTCTCATGAAATGAAATGGGGATATTGATAACCAGACAGGAAGTGCGTGGGTTACATTTCACTTAACACTTAATGATACTTGGAAATATGAAGGTAAATGAGACGGACACACAGAACAGATGTGAACTTGTGTTTTGAAATTGTTGCCGTAAAGTCAAATCTGCTTTTAACTTGCAAAATGGAGATTCACAATTATATTGGCAAACACATTTTTTCTCTTCTTTGGGTTCAAGCTAAAAACATTTTCAGATATTTTCATCTAAATCACAACTCAAGTCTATCCCAGGTGACGATGAGGTCTGGATCCGTCTTCATGCGAAGGGGATTGTCTCAGGTAACCCCTGGTTGTCCAAGAAAGAACAATTACAAGGTTAAGTGCTGATCATTTTTCCGGAGATCAGCCGTGGAGAGCGTTAAACCGGGGCCACCGGCACACGGCTCTAATTTGCAGAGAATGTCGATACTAAAATGTCAAGGAATAGGTCAGACGCGATTGGCTCCAGAAGACGGCGCTTTTCAGACCAAACTGAAGCGGCCATTTCCGCCGAGACGCATCAGCATGCTAAGTGACGTTCGGGGTCGGCGGCTTTACGGCTGCACAAGTCCTTCATAGATGATAAGAAGAAACCCTCCCTCCTAGGAAGGGCCGGGATCTACAAGCCAGTCCTCACTGCATGTGTGGGCGGGGCATGACCTTCTGACGCGTTTTAATTGGTCTAGCAAGACGGCAAAACTAGCAGGGTTAACAGGACGGAGTTAGTCAGGTCAGAGGTTTATGACTGGAAAACATCTGGGAGCAGGAAAGATCATGAAACCACCAATTATGTCTCCAGGTTGAATCGGCACCGTAAAGGTTTAGGGACATCTTCACAGAGAAACTCGACTGGAAATGGAAACACACTCCCCATTTACCGAAACTCATAATATGGCTAATAGAGTTACAGTATAAAACCATCCAACATGTTAAAATCAGCCAAATGATGTTCACCACAATGGAAACAATTCAGTGAGAAAACTTCAATCATCCCATTTTAATTCAGTAAATTTCAGTTCCAGTGAGTAACATCGCTCCTCGTTTATCTCAGCAGGATAAATCAATGCACACCCAATTTTCTCGGATGCGGCGGTAAGTCTAAGCTTTGTTTCACTGTGAGATGAATCTGATTTGATCCATCAATCACTGGAAATGTGAGAAAAAGAGGAAGAAGGAATGTGAGATTTTATCTCAGCAGCAGAAGATGAATTCAGGGTTTAACCAGGTGACAAATAAGTGGTGGGACAAAATTTAATGATGGTTTTAAAAGGATAACAGGTTTTTATATACTGTGTGTATATATATAAATAAATAAAAAACCTGTTGTCTTATTATAACACTTCTACAGGCTTGATATTAAATGATGAAATTCAGATTTTTTTTTTTCCAAAACAGCTTTATGGAATAAAACGTCTTTGAGGAAGTTTGAGGAAAATCCCAAACGAAAGCGTGGATCCTTTTAATAATTCTGGTCGGGGGTCAGAGGGTTATTTTCAAAATGCATTCAATTACAGATTACTGATAAATCTGCTGGATTTATCAAGATCAGAAACTAAATCTGATGACTCAGCGCCCTCCGGATTACTTTGCACCAAAATTCATGACATAGAAGAAGAGTTTAGAAGTTCATACAGGTCAGTGTGAATAGTGTCATCATCAGTGGTGTGTCAGCATTCAGCAGCCGATATCAAACCCGACTTCAAACTGCATGAAAAGATGTTTGTGACGATCAAAACGATAATTTCCCCTTCAGATGTAATCAGACTACTGCACTGTAATATGACCCGTCAACCTGCACACTGTGGATCTGAAGTGTTAATACAGAACCAACAGCATCTCCTAGAAGCTCTGAAGTGAGGTGTGTGCCTGAAGACGTATCGATGAGCTCAGCAAAACCAACCCAACATTTGAGGAACAACTCAGCAAAAAAAAAAAAGACAGAGAGATGAAACATTGAGCTGGAACGTACCATCGACGCACGACGGGGCGGCTCTGGTGGTGCCGGCCACTTGCCCGGGGAAGCAGGAACACTTGACGGTTTGGGATCGCTCTTCGATTTTGTTCTTGTTGCAGCAGCGGTGCAACGCCACGACCTCGCAGGTGCCTGTTCGGACATGGTACGCCGCTGGAAACATGAAAGATGGGATTGTCAGGATTAGTATTTCTGGCGTTGCTTCCGGACCCCGACCCCCGAGTCCCATGAGAATATCATGCTGTATCTCATCCGTCTCAATAAGGACTAAACAACTGACATCGCTCCTAAAGGGGACGTTCAAAAGTCCCTCTGTCTGCAGTGTTTACAGACATGAGATGTTTCAACTGGATTTAGTTTGAGTGGTCAATGGATCTGATAGGCTGATTCAGTACTGACTTTATTCAATATCTTATATCTGAAGTATAAAACAAGTATGGTCGATGTCTTAGTAAAAGGTATATCGGTCTAGTGGTTCAATTTAAAGTCACTGCATTTTCAAGCATCCATCATTTTTATCGGCAATTTTGAACCAACACATCACAACTGGTCCTGATTGGCTCCTCTCACCAAAGACTTCCTGAAATCCATCCAATCAGGCCAGTTTGCATCATTTGAGCTGAAAGCGTCCACTCAGCAGCTTTACCTCATTTGAATTAGAGAGGCTGGTGTTGTCAGCCAATCAGGGCCCAGCATCGTGAGGACTTTCACATCCATTCAATAAATACTTTTGCAGAACTTCCTGAAGCGCATTCTTCCTATCCATGGTAGTAAACAATAATAATATGGGACCTTTAAAATAACACTAACTCCAGTATGAAGCCGTGATGAGGACTTGATACCATTTGAGATTTGCCACAACCAGCAGGCTTTAAATTTCCAGGTATGTGGAGGGTAAAGTGCAGCGCTGCAGTATTTGGAGATCACGCTCCGTTGTCTGAATTATTTAGCGACTGTGCTGCTCCCAGTCTCTTTTAATTGCATGTGACATTTTCATGAGGTCCTTCTGCATAGCTAGTTATTGCTGGTGTGGTAAACAGTCAATTTAAAAGCCCTGTGTGAACCTGCTTCCAACTGCCTGCCGGTTAGTTAATTGCATTCACACTTCAGTGTGTTATAATGGTAGAAAGCAACACTTTCCAGCTGCTGCGCCGAGGGAACCCAGGGAAAACAACTTCATTGAGATGGAAGATTTATTTTTCTACTTTGACAAAGATGCTCAACAGCATTTTGAGGATGTACGTGTTTGTTTTTCTTCTTTAATGTTGCAGAAGATTTATCTTTTTTTGATACGACTAAAAATAAAAATTATTGGGAGGTGCATATTTCTTCACTGCATGTTTCACTTCCCGTTAGATGTGTCTTTCATCACAACGTGCCCATACTCTATGTCAGCCTGTATATTGTACTGATCGCTGCTGCTGGACTGAATGCGAATGGCAGGTAGAAAGGGACAAAAACCTAAAAAGCAAAAAGATACATTCAACTTCCTGTAGCCTTTCATCTCCAACACCCCCCCTGTCTTCGCTCGGACTTCAAAATAACGGCGGTAGTCTCCTGAAGGTAGCGGGAGGCTGACCCACGCCGCCCGCTACAACAAAAGGAAAGGTAAATGCATGCCGAGCCGCGGTGCTTGGCGGTATGTCCGACTGAAGCTGCTTCACACTGACAGAAAGTGTTTTTTCTGACTGGACTTGCAGTTCTGCTCTGCTTCCCCTGCCAGCATGCACAGAAAAACCCTTTCACCGGGGAGCGAGTCCCGAGTCCAGCCCTGGGCCTGCTGCTGGCCCCGCGCATGATATTCACTCATATCACCGTTTTACGACACACATTTCTGCAAATTTCAGACTGTAATGAATCTTTTTATCCTCCTCTGCAGCTCGACAGTGAAATCAAATCCATCCAATTTTCCATCTTGAGGAGTCGTTTAATCTGCGATTGAGGCTTAAATTCTTATTTTTCTTTGAACAAATGAGAAGAAATGTGTCAGGACGCGGTACGTTCATTTGTTTCTCATGCAAATTAACTTTAATTTTCTTGAATGAAGGCTAGTGGGCAGATCGGCCTCATTCATACTGACACTTTCTTTACTTGCAGAAAATTCCTTTAAAAAGTGAAACTGCTTTTGAAACCAGTGGAATTATCTGGCAGAAGATGTTAAGGCTGAATATGAAACTACATGACTTTTTGGATGGAAACAGGAAGTGGCCGTGTGGCTCATTTAACACATTTAGAGTTTATAGTTTAAAAGCAAAGAGGGAAATACTTTACATTTCCAGAGGATTCATCACAACTAAATACTAGCAACACAGTAAAACCGCGAGGAGGGAAACCAGGGCAGTTATCGTTTGCAGTGTAAAGACGAGAACTTAAAAATAGAGTTGTGATATTTCTATGGAGGCCCGTTGGTGCGGCGCTGCTCGCACTGAATTTGCCCTTGTATCAGAAATAAGAGACAAACTGGCCACACACACACACACACAATGAGAGAGAGTGTAATCATAGCCTTTGGCAATACAAGAGTTGAAGAAAGTCAAGACATCACAGGACATAAAAGCAGTCTAATTGCCTGCACTTTGAGATTTATCACACCCACGTATGCATGATGTTGGCCTACAGAATATTCTGGGTCTAAAATAAATGTTAGGCTTGGATATGAAAGAGAAAATAAAATGTCAGGCGTTGTTCATGTAGACGCTGAACAGAGACACAATGTAAATCTATGAAATGGAAAAAGGAATCAGCGACTGGTTCCTGATTACCAGTCAAACCCTGAACTCCAGTTGGTGATCGTCACAAGGAAAAACAACCAATAAACAAAACTTTATCATTTCCATGAAATATAATTATCTTTATATGTATTACAATCATGTCTACTATGAGTTTACCACATACAGATTCATGTCAGCCTTCCAGGCCCGAGCTCAAAAACTATTTGGAAATGATGTCTGGTCATTTTTAATTCATAGGCTCCAATATGTGTTTTACTGCTTACTGATTTTTCATATTGAAAAATGATTAGTGTACAAGAAGAGCTACAAGGCAGATCATCAGACTGCAGCACAGCTAGCCGTTAGCTATTTTCATTTTGTTTTGTGTGAGCAAATAATGTTTTACTTCATTTTGTTAAGCTAGAAAACTCATTGGCTAACTGTGAACTGTCTGACATACGAGACCCTAGAAGACCACACAGATCCTCCCCGCACCTTGAAGGAAACATGAACCTAAAACACTTTAAAACACAGCTACCAGCAACTTCTGGTCCATTTGGGTGTTTCGTATTTTCCTTATTCTGTGGATAACTGGCCAATCGTAGACGACGTGACATCACGTTGAGATATTTCCAGTCTGACATCAGAAAATGTTTCATGATCTAAAACATCAACGGTAACCGTCAGGTTTTGGTGTCAGCCAATCAGAATCAAAGAGAACAATCAAACAAATAATCAAAAAAACAACAATCATACAGGTGAAATCCATCGGAGGAATTTCTCCACCGACAGTAGATAGACCAGAATGCAATGCAGTAGCTGTGATAGACCAGAATGCAATGCTGCCACAAGACAGGTTGTGTGTTTAGTAAGGGACACGTAAAACCAACAGCAGGTTATCTCAGGTTTGTCAAAAGGCATTCTGGGAAATGTAGGAAATCACTAACTGGAGTAGAAGCAGACGAGGCAGGTTGAGGGAAATTACACCACAAAACAACTGGGACACATTGAACATCAGACTGATGAGATCTGACGGCGTCGGAGGATCTGAGGTGGACGTTTCCTCTCACCAGTAATCCTCTGCTCAAAGTTACCAAACTGGAACGCTCTGATGTTTGTATTTTCATCACATTTGTCAACAGACTCTGTTTGAAAGTGAAGACGCACTGTGAGCTTCAGACGAGCAAGTTTTCAAAATCCACCTCCAATGTGCAACGAGCATCAAACGTCTTGCCAAGAAAAGAAACATCAGAAACCTCGACAGGTCTGCTCGGATCACGGCTACGTCTTGGGTCAACAGAACTGAAATAACTTTTTTATTTCTCATTGATTACTTCACCAGGCTCTGAGATTCCTGGCTTTCAAAACTCATCTGACTGATACTTATGAAAATGTCAGAGAGGGACCCAATCCTCTACTCTACTCCCAATACTCTTACTTTGAAGTCCTCTTTCCTTGACTCTTATTTCTGTTATTTCTATTCCTAGCACATTTCTCTTACATGATCGTTCCAGGATTCAGGAATATCAGGACTGTCGTTGGGGCACTTTGACTCTCACCTTGCTGTAGATCACATGTAATGATGGCGATCTCACATTGACCTTATTTTAAGAAGAAAAATATGAGGTTAAGAGGCAGTTCATCCATGTCACTGTGACAGACAGGATTTGAACTCCAGTCTCAAGCACCTTCCATCAGGTCGAGAGAAATCCCTTCAAACTAAAATGTTATTTGGAACTTTTTCATGCCACAGAGTTCACACTGCAGGGGGTATCCGCACATTTCAGAAAATGCCACCTGGAATTGAATTTAAGATCAATTTCAAAAAGCAAAAGCAAAAATCTGGCCAAAGCGACTTGTTTCTGACTGAACAAAGCTAATAAACCTTCTGAAACTATAAATGGGCAGAACCAGGAAAATGACTGTTAAGGGACATGAAGTCCAACTGTGTTGAGTGAAGCAGATTCGCTGCTTGGTGAAAAAGCAAGACCTCTAATAGTGAGATTGAAGACATTTTCATACTTTATTAAACTGAGATAATTAATGAAGGTTTCAAGGACCCACAGATCTCCGGCTGCAGCTGAAAACGATTCTGGTCTTTCCTCCCGTGACTCAGATCGGATGTTTTCTAATCAGTGTGAAAAGCAAAAAGCTGCATGGAGTCGCAGTTTTTCAATTCCCATCTGGGACCGCGTGGCTATGAGGCACAACACTGGGTCCAGAGGCATCAGCATTTGTTGGCGTTGCCATGGCAATAAATAGATCTTAGGTCATTCACTTCAGACGGCGAGACACGACGACGGACGGACTTGGTTGGTATTTGATTGACGGCTCAATTCAGTCAGAACTCAGTCAAGTCAAGACTCAAACTGGAAGTGAGCGGATGTGACGCCTCGTTTTGACGCCGCTGTCAGTTCATCTCGCTGTCAGACGTGAGCAACTGTTCTGAATTGAGCCTGAAGGCCTGCAGTGTGAACGCAGCCACACAGCGCTGCTAACACTTCCTGCCCGCTGTCAAGCTTCATGTTTTACTAGATGTAATGTGTTGAATTTAACAAATGCTGTTAACCAAAGTTGATTTCAGTGAGTGATTCTGATTGAGAAGCTTTTCTCTGAATGATGCTCACTCTCTCTTAAACACAAACCTGTGATATGTAATGATGGCAGTGTTTCATGGATATATGGATATTTATGGTATCATATACAGAGTTCATTCAGAATAATGTTGCGTAAAAGGTGAACACATTTTCCCCTTAAACTATTATATTATTTTTGCTCGTTTTTGGCAGCAGATCATTTGTCATCATTGGTGTTTGGACCAATGAGGAGGCGCTGATGATGCAGCACGATCTGAGCCACAACACCAATCAGACTAGCTGTAAAATACTGACTGTGTATTGATTGGTATGTTAGTATGGGGGTGATGCAGAGTCCCCGATGGCGAGGAGCTGAGTCTCACGTTTCCCTTTCTGATGGCGCCTACTCAAGTCACTTTTACTGCAAAGAGCATAAAGAGCAGCGCCAGGGTTTAATGAAAGAACCCAGAATAGCAGCCATGTTGATCCAGTGGAGGTCAGAGCGATCCCTCGGGCTGGTAAACTTAGAGACACTAAACCTGTATGAACTGAGAGCGACGCCTGAAAACACTGAACAGAAAAATGAGCCAGTGTGAATCAGAGACACAATGTAAATCTAGACTTTAAGGAAATGGAAAAGGAATCAGCGACTGGTTCCTGATTACCAGTCCAACCCTGACCTCCAGTTGGTGATCATCACAAGGAAAAACAACCAATAAATAAAAGTATACAAAAATATATTTCCAAAACTTTATAATTTCTAGTTGATAACTATCAACACGTAAGATTACACAAGAGATTTGGTTGAAATGTTGAAATCCTGACACACTTTGGTGACCATAAAACATCCAGGCCTGGCACCCCGAGGCGTTCAGGACGAGGGTTTAGATTGAGGTGTGGCGGGTCTGGACGCCCGACCGCCAGCTGAAGGGTTAAAACACTAAAAATACATTTCTATTGTTCCTTGTTTGCTTTAACAAACCGACAGCGTCAAAATGTTTTTTAATTGAAATGGTTATGTAATTGTTGGTATCAAGAATGAAAGAAAAGAGAGAAAAGTTTCTTACATTCAGATCACAGATTTAACACCTTTATTCAGCGAGCTGTTGACAATGTAAGTGTCTGTTTAGTGTATAACAGTGTATCTGTTATTTCAACTGTTATTTCATCTGTTATTTCATCTGTTATTTCAACTGTTTTTTTCAACTGTTATTTCATGTTATTTCATCTGTTATTTTAACTGTTATTTCATTCATCTGTTATTTCAACTGTTATTTCATCTGTTATTTCA
Source organism: Hoplostethus atlanticus (assembly GCA_034670405.1). Lineage (NCBI taxonomy): Eukaryota > Metazoa > Chordata > Actinopteri > Trachichthyiformes > Trachichthyidae > Hoplostethus > Hoplostethus atlanticus. The sequence goes on from JAXDDX010000215.1 coordinate 185,327, forward strand.
TCTGTTATTTCATGTTATTTCATGTTATTTCATCTGTTATTTCATTTCAGGGTGTAAAATAGTGACTGGTATATTTGAATGACATGCGTGTATCCACACTGATTATATTCACTTAATTTTGTCCAAAAGTTTATACCCAAGAGCAAAGTCATATTTTAGTAGACATTTCAGAAAATGTGATGAAATGTGATGAAATATGGCGAACCCTCCACCCCCGCCAGTTTGTGTCCCCACCGCTTTCCACCGGTCTCCACCTGGTGAATGAAGAAGAAGCTCACAGGCGAGAGGAATGACGCTTTCTAAGTTTCTGCTGTAAACAATAAAACACCAGAGGACGGAGAGCAAAGCCAAATCCCTCTCGCACACCTCGGAAAATAAAACGAGGTGGATCACTGTCACCGAGCAGAAAACAATGTTTGATGGTGTAAAAATTACCCTTTCGATGCTGACAGGAACCAGTAATTTGAAGAAGTGAAAGCTCTGATGTGCATCAGAAAATCAATTTGTCGACTCGCTGAAATGAACCAAACTCAGCCCATTTTTCCAGGGCGAGGCTCGGCTTCCCTTTCCTTGTGTTCTCTGGGAAGAATTACATTTTCTCTGTCTTGGACGTGTTCGGGGTTCATTTCATCCCCTGAATGATAACAGGTTTACAGCAACAGAAATAACACCCAGGGGAAATTAGGGGCTGCCGCGGCTATCAGGGAGAGATTGAACGCGTGTGAGATTGTTCTGATCCAGTTCCTGCTGAAATGATGAGCGCCTTGAGTGAGGATCGCTGCCAATCAAAAGCCAGCGCACGCTGCGGCGCCGGGCTGCCGTCTAATTGGTCGAGAAAACGAGGAGGTGTACGGTTTCTATCATGTTCACAAATGGACGTCCTGTCCGCCGGCAGACCCGCCGTACTGCACCAATTACCTGAGCTTGTGTATTGTCAGTGGGGCTCCCGGTGATGAAACATGTGGGCAGGCCCCTACCGGTAATGTTGCTGAGTTGCCATAATTGATCTCGCTGGGTTTACTGGTGATGACCCGCCAACACCCTTAATGAGACAAGCAGGTTGACTCATGCCTCCAAATGGCCGTTTCAAACCAATTAAACAACCATTTACCGCCGTGATGTTTCAGCGTCTGTAGCGAGAAGATTCAGTCTAAACACTCACATGCACAGAAGTCGGCCTTCATGGCTGTTCCTGGATCTGCCCTGCTTTGGTGCTGCAGAACGTTCACACTGCCAGCAACACCATCAACAGGACGTCCATCATCAAATATTGTTCACGTGTGAACAAATTCACGAGAGACCAGGGAGCTTCCTCTACTGTAACTCAAAATTTAATATAATTACTCGTTACTTCCTGGGAGAAGTAATTAGTTACACTACTAATACTGCAGCTTAGCTTTTAGTACCTTCACATAGTTTACAATTAACAACAGGATGTTTGTCGTCTTTGTTCTTGACAAAATCAAAGTAATGGGATTACTTCCAGCCGCTGTATGTAAACGTATCTTAAATCCAAGCTAGCTAGCGCAGTGTGTGGCGACGTGTCCTTTAGTTGTGATGGAAATCAATCTGATTGGCTCGTTAAACTTCAATGTGATATGAAGGATGACGGCAAAGTAACATCATTTGTTTCTCTGATTGGTAACTGGAATATTATTACTGAAACTGAAGTAGTAATTTGTTACACTACTGGTTACTGAAGAAGGGAATAATATTACCGCCCATCACTCTCCTACATCCCTTGTAATTTCCCAGAATGCATTTGACAGACCTTGATCAACCCAAACAAGCACAAAATCTTCACAACAGCTCTGGAAACAGTTTTGAACTGATGTCAGAAGGTATTTAGGTTCTGGTTTCACACAAGAGTGAAGTTGGCAGCAGGCGGCGCCTCAACCTCCACCGCAGGGGTACAAATAATCCAAACCTGATTTTTGATTCAATTCTTCCTGGGGAGTCGTGGAGCAACAATCAGGAAGTAAAGAGTGGGACAAAGAGAAAGACAAAGAGATGCTGGTACTCACCTCTGGAAGCCTCTGCTGGTATGGCCGTCTCCCAGAGAGTGATCATGAACACCATCAGAAGTAGAGCGCCTTTGCTTCCGATCTGTGTGTATCGCTCACTCATCCTGGAGGAAGGAAACAGGAAGTTACCAAGAGTTTGTGTCTGCTGGACTTCATTCACTACAGCAGCAAGATTAATGCATTTTAGTGGAGCTCATAAAACTGTGAGGTGTAGATTACCACGACGCTAAAGGAGCTACGTGAGGCGCTAACACGATAAGTCATCACATTCATTTAGAGACATAAGTGTAATTACCAACCAGACCACCACTACCAGCCTCTACCAGCCTCTACCAGCCTCTACCAGCCTCTACCAGCCTCTACTCTCATTCTACATTGTGTCCACCGGGTCGATTTGGAGGGAAATCTGCTGGATTGCTTTACGGCACCAAACAGGAAGAGGGCGCAGTTCTTCCAGCGCTAACGGAGCTAAAGATAAAGAGTTTCTGGAGACGGCAGATGGAGGAAGGAGAGAAAGGAAGATGGAGGAATCACTTCAACATGTTGATCCTCTTCAGGAAAGACAAAGACACCAGGGAGGGGGAGGGGGGACAGGAAGCAACGGGGCTGATGGGAAATGTAGTCTTAATGTGGAGAAACACTAGTAACAATACCACGTGGTGGCTCAGTCGTCACCATGGTCTCACTGGTTTACAGTCATTACTAGTGATGTGATCATGATGTATTAAGAGCAGACAAGTCCATCATGGTAGATCAAGTTACAGACTGGAACCAGGTTGGTTTGGACTCTCTAACCTGGTGGGATGACAGGTTACCAGAACTCAACCAATCAACCAGCTGCTGGGGAGTCATGGGACTTCTGGCTGGCTTGTGATTGGACAGTGTGAACCTGAACTTTTCCACTCTAGTTCAGACCAAAGCCAACTGGAAGTGAGATCAGACCTTTAATCAGCAGCAACATGAACAGAAGGTGGAGACCCTCGGCGTCCCCATCAGGCGTCGACGAGCCTCTGGTCTGTACAGCCGAGTGGCTAATCCATCCCTCGCCCTGCGCCGCCTCCCCCTAATGAAGTGTGGTGGAGCCGGGCCACGCTGCATAAACCATCTGGCAGCTTGTTATCATTGACAGGAAATGATCAAATTTCAAATGGGATGCAGGAGTGGTACAGTAATTACTGGAAGAGGTGGGGTATCGTATGCCGTCGGCGTACACTGTTACAAGCTGCGTTTACGCCTTATTTACCACCTCCCGCCTCTTATCTGCCGCCCACTAGATCGGCCGAACCGCTCGGGGCTTCTCAGGTGATTCATGTAATTAAGTTTATTTTGGAAAAAAACCTGCACATGACCTTTCGTGGTGACGACTTCTTTACACCGTCACGTGTCACCGAGGCATTGTGATCCTGCGATGTGGCAGCGCTCGCAGCGACAGGAAGGACATGTTTTATTTACCCACGTACAGTACAAGGAAAGTAGCTGTCACCTTCACACTGCAAACACAAACAGGAACGTCCACATCCCCCAAAGCAAACAAATCCACATATTAACTTCCTGTCGGTGTATATATATATTAATACCTTTCGAACAACTTTGCTTTGCTGTCTTCAAGCTTTATTTATAAGTTAGTGGAGAACATGGACCAGTTAAGAAGTCCACCAGTGATGGAAACTCCTGGAGATACATATCGTCCAGGGCGTTTAGACGAGGGGGCGGGATTTCACCCAGATGAGTGTATCACTGTAATACTCGGTTTGGGTATTTGCTCAAATTGAAGTTACTCCTGAAGCGGCAGAGCACTCAGGGTGACCTTGATGAGGATGATTTATAGATGAAGGTTTGGCTTTGGATTTGATGCCGGGTGTTTAACGACGGTCAGTCCACATTGCCGGACAGATCACGCCGATGTGCCGTCTTTTCCGTAAATGACGTTTCACTGTCGACCCTGAATGTGGCGCGGCGGCATTTCTGCTGAGGTGATTTGTTCCAGTATCACTTTACTTTATTTATTACTTTACTTACTATGAGTATTACTACCTCATCCGTCATGTGTTTACATCGCTCCTCTTGTCAGGACTTTGCACATTCTTTATATTTTCACACTTTTATACAGCTCTACATATCTGTGCTGCTCTTACATTTCCCTCCTGCACTGTATCTTGTTTATATTGTTATATTTTTTATTTTATTTATAGTACGTATGTAGAAGAAGAACTGGGTAGTTAGCATGAGCAGCGATAGCCACCGTGGCTGAACAGACAAAGAAAAGAGCGCCACCTACAGGAACTCAAACTCCAACAGGAAATCCAAGGAGAAAGACGTCACAGTACTGGACACACTGTTTGATTGACAGGTGATCTCTGGGGAGAGCAGTGAGGAACACCACAGTGAAGAACACTACAGTGAGGAACACCACAGGTGAGGTGAGGAACACCACAGTCAAGAACACCACAGTGAGGAACACCACAGTCAAGAACACCACAGTGAGGAACACCACAGTGAGGAACACCACAGTGAAGAACACCACAGTGAAGGACACCAGAGTGAAGAACACCACAGTGAGGAACACCACAGTGAGGGACACCAGAGTGAGGAACACCACAGTGAGGAACACCACAGTGAAGAACACCACAGTGAGGAACACCACAGTGAAGAACACCACAGTGAGGAACACCACAGTGAGGAACACCACAGTGAAGGACACCAGAGTGAAGAACACCACAGTGAGGAACACCACAGTGAGGGACACCAGAGTGAAGAACACCACAGTGAGGAACACCACAGTGAAGAACACCACAGTGAAGAACACCAAAGTGAGGAACACCACAGTGAAGGAATCATTGCTATATTGATATACTAAAGTTAAATGAAGCGATCACATGATGGTACTAATCAACATTCTCACAACTAGTTAGTTACTTTTACTCAATTACTATTTTTCAATTCCAGGTTAAAACTAAAATTTTGCCAGGATGTAGAAAGTGTTGTAATGGTGTATTTTATTGCAATACTACTTCATGTATAATTCAGGCTCTTTCTGTCACACGGCCCTCAGGTCAAAGGCATGATGCCATGAGGATGAAAGTTGGGAGGACGGCGGAGAAAACATTAATAAACATATACTTCAATGAAATGTGTAATTATCCGGCAGCTGCACTCGGAGACGCTTTCCAAATTAAAAGCTTTATTGAAGAATAAGACGCGTTTCTTCTCCAGCCGTGTGCTCACATTCATCCGGAGATTGGACGTTGATCCCTCTGTTATGAGTCGGTCTGTTGTCCTCCCGGTGAGCCTGTGGTGTCGATCATTGGATTTCCTTTCAAGAGTACAAAGTGAATTTGTTTAAAACTGAATGAAGCAAGAAATCCCTCTTCCTATCCCTCCCAACTCTGATCATCGCTCTCGTATCCTCCTTCCCGCTGACCTCCTCCATGTGAAACAAATTGAATGGCAGCAGACCAACGAGCCGGGTTTGACCTTGGTGAGCCGGACACACACACACACACACACACACATTTTAACAACCACAGCAAGTGTGTGTCCACCACAATTAACAGAAAGCGTTTTCCACATACTGTTGTCAACTTTAACTACATTGTGTTGCAGCAGGTCTTTGATTTAACTGAACACGTTGTGAACAAACCAAATGAGATTCCATTAGTTAAGACTGTCTGTTAATAATGCAAAAGCAATCATTTTCTTTCACCGTGTTCATTTCAAACTAAGTTCATGTTTGGTAGTTCGGAGGCTTGGGCTGGGAGTGCAGCTCAGAGTCGACTGGAAAACGACCATGTAGTTAATGTTGCTGGTAGAACCAGTGAGCAGTGGGGCGAAAGCTACGGCGTCCTGATTCAGGATCAGACGGAGTCCAGCCTGCTGCAGCTTTAAGAAGAACATAATAATAATGTGCTTTACTTTCATGCCAGAAGAGTCGATTATTTATTCAATATCACAAGTGTGATTCACAGTATCCCAGAGATTGTGGGGGGTGTTAGACTTCCCTCTCTGTCTCTAGTTGGATTGGATACAGAGATTATCTCCCCCCCCCCATCTCTTTACTTGGACCGTGACCGACTGTCACCTCGGACGGCTGCTGGGCGCCGACGGCTCAGTGGGAGAACAAGCATCGCTCATTCTCCAGAACACAGATGTTCCCTTCTGACAGTTTAGGAGGGAAGCTTTCACCCCCGTCACGCTGAACAAGGGAGTTTGCCGACTCCCGGTCGCGGCGCTCGGCGAAGCATCTGCCATAAATCCTGTTCAGTTCACTTCGTAAACAAGACGTGGCGGCTGTCACAACGGTGCTGAAGGTGACGTATGAACCGACGACTACAAGGAGCTTCAGCGCGTCGTCCTGATGACGGGCTGATGGAGGAGCTTCCACGAGGCTGCGTTCACACTGCAGGCCTCTGACTGTCCTGTCTGCTCTGGGATGCAACTCGTATTCACCAGTATGAAGTGACAGCTGAAGACACGCGTCGTAACGACATGTCACATCCGTTGGGTAGCTCCGCCTCTCGGGTTGTGGCTGAACGTAACGACATAAGATTCGTCGTCTTGGCAATGTGGACAAAAAGAAATTGTAAAAATTGATCCAAACATTGACGACTAATAGAGCTACTAAACAATAAAAAATAGTCTTTTTCACGTTTACTTCACGTACTTCATGTGTATCATCCAATCAAGTTAAAGCACCCTTTAACTTTTGTTGCGCGTCTACTTGTGTAACTACGGTAAAGACCCGTTGGCCCAAAGACGGTGGAGCAGCGCTGCCTAAATGTGACGTACCGTACACCGTCAACAATCACTTGACCGCAGTAATCAAACTATAACCGTAATAGGATTTGTCCGTGGACCCCCGGGCCCCTGGGCACCCTGACGCTGGCGCCTCAGGACCTGATTTGATAGCATGCGTCCGTGCAAACAACAGAACTGAACAACAGCGAGTCCGTGCAGCGTTTTCCCGATCACGGCGATTAGAAAACATCAGCTGTGCGTCACATGTGAAGGGAAAGAAAATCAAACGGGGACACTTTCAGCTCCAGTGTGAACGGAGCCTCGGCAAGGCCTGACTTCAAAATACTCCCAAAAAGAAACCTCACGGAGCAAATATGAGAGTTGTCACCCGACACCGCCGCTGAGTGCCCTTTCAGAGAGGTAACCACCAAAATGACCTTCCGCAACGACACGTGGAGATGCCATTTGAGAGGGCACACCGGCAATAACCGCAACAGCCAAATGGTCTCCATCTTAGTTTCCCTTTGATCAAAGTGTTGATGCGTCAGAATCACAGGATGCCATTGAACCCATCACCCCTTCAACGGGCAGTAACCAGCCACGCCGCTGCTCTCCACAACTTCCTCCTCGGCTTCCTCTTTCTAAGTTCAGATCTCAGACATCTCAGTCTGTTGTGTAATTGCTGTAATGAATTATCAATAGAAACATATTGGATGTGTGGAGATTAGAAACACCTGACTGATACATCAGGACCATATCAGCCAGGATGGAGGTTCAGCTGACCAGACACAGAAAAACATTTATTTTATTTATTGGTTAGTAAAGTTTTGGTAAATTCATTCTTAATTTAAAGGCAGAAATTTCTCCCTGAGTTTCTACCATTTAGTAAAATGCCTTAAAGAGTCAGTCTGGTTTCAGTGGAGAGTTTTAGTGTCCCTGATGGGAAGGAAACTATGAGGGAAACACTGAAGACAGTAAACAGTAAAATATCAGCAGCTTCAACACAAAGATGTCCAGATCGGTATCGGTTGAACCGTAACGACGTCCAGCAGCGTTCTGTCGACAGAAAGAATACTTGTATTTCAGACTGGCGTTGACAGGGTGGCCTCGTGCTGGAAGGTCCTGGAAGGTCACAGGTTTGATCCCCGCCACAGCCATGAGCACGACGCTGCATCCCGACCTGCTGAGCGAGTCGGCTAAGCGACCGGAGAACACGGAAGCTGAAACGACGTGTGAAACGAGTTCTTTATGTTTCCTGCTGTTTCTATTTGATTTGTCTCCCTCAAATAAATAACCACAACGACACAACGACAGATACTAGAAGCGGCGACCTCATCGGTGAGTTTCTGGTTTCCTGTCAGCCGTGATAAGGCCCCGCCCAATCACAGCCTTTTTCATTTTCTACATGTATCAGAATATTAAATGCCGTTTTCTTTTGTCCCAGTTTGATAGCGATGTAGAAATTGCATTCGGTATCAGAGCAGATAAGACGCCGTGTTGCGTTAAGGGAAAGGTGAGGCGTTTTTATCGTCCTGGGTTATGTCATCTCTGCATGAACCAATGAAATGCAATGAAATAACAGTTACACATCGGCGCAGCGTGGACGGAGCGCAACTGGTCCTGTTCATTTCAAATTCACAGCTAGACTGAAGAGATCACAGAGCATGATGGGAAGTCATGAGAGCGCCGCCATTCGTCTTCATCATTCAACAAACAGCCAGCGAGGCTACTGCCGTCGCTCGCCTGTAATTGCGAAAAGTGTAAAGCATGCGCAGGCTCATGCACACCGAACGGCGCTCTGATGGGAAGAGAAGGTGAAGAAGAAGAGCGAGGTGTCGGAGTGCTGGGACTATTTTTAGGCGTCTAATGAAACTTCTCAGCGGCGCACCGACGCCAGCCGCGAGGTGACAGGAGATTATGGAGCCTCTTTAATTAGCCGCTCTGTTGTGTCTGTTAGCCGACCGGCTTCCCTCCGCCGGCAGAACGGGTCTGACCGGCAGAACGGGTCCGACCGGCTTCCCTCCGCCACGCCGCCACAGACATGAGTCCTAGATGACACACACATTAGCGATGGGAGGGCGGCGTCTGATCCGCGGGAGATGTTGCTCGTCTGCAGGTGTTTTCATCCTCCGCTCAGTGGAGAGCTGAGGCGTCAGAGGTGCCATGTTTGCCCCACTGCATCATGGGAGGTAAATGAACGACGTGGCCAGGGAGCTCAACCAAGTCGGACGGGCAGCAACTCAACTACGGGCACAGCTTCACCCGACGTCACCCACAATGCTTTGGTGTGTGTGTGTGTGTGCTCATTTTTAATTCACACTCCAGCGTTTCTTCGCGGCACAATACCGCCGATGGCAAGCTCCGCCGGCACGGGCCATAAATCAGCACACCTCCCGTCAGGACGCCGGCGGAGGGCCGCTCGCTTCAGGCAGCTTTCACCAGGCCAGCAGGTGGGGGCTGGGTGGGTGGGGGGGGGCAGGGGGTTGAGGGAACAGCCAGGGCGCTTATTTCATAGGGAGGGGGGCGGAAAATCAATGTAATTACACAGCGATTGAGCAGAGCATACAAGCTTTAAAATGAAATCGCACCTGTGTCTTTTGGGGGTGGAGGGGGGTGAGGAGTGGGTGGAGGGGGGGGTTCCTCCTCCTCCTCCTCCTCCTCTCTGTTTTACATCCTGGAACGACGAGACTCCGGGTTTCGCTGGCTGAACCTCACGAGGGTTTAATCTGGGCTAAGTGACAGGCTAATTTGTGGTATTAGATTACTCTCATCGGGTCGTTCCTCCTTTGAACGCCAGTGGTGTAAATGGCTGGGGGGGGGGGGGGGGGGGGGTAACAGCCATACTTCCATAGTTTGTTCAATCTGAGTGACTATTGACAAAGACCACAATATGGCAGCAGGGAAACTCCTTCCTGTTGTAATGAGAGCATCAACATGAAATCCATCAGAAGGACGAGCTGTGTTAACAGGAAGTGTGTGTGTCTTTAATCTGCGATGGAAACCGTCCAGTTACCGCTGATGACCATTCAGAGTGTCAGACGCCGGAACAAGTAATTAAAGGCAATAGAAAAATGGAGGATTAGTTGGAATTAATCCGCAACTTTTCCCATTTTCTTGGGGAAAATGCTGAAATGGAAGGTTATGGAAATCTAGCGGAGCGTAGCAGAACTAATGGGTTGGCAGCTCTGCCCCGAAATGAGAAGGACTAATGGATCCGAGCGCTGGCTAAGATGGCTGAGCCAGATTGCATGTGGATTTAAGTGATTAAGGACGTGGTGGCCCGGGTCTTTCTGTTGGAGGAAAGTAATATATGACAATGAATGCTAAAATATGAAATTCCCCATTTGAGGAATCCGTCGCCGTTGCTCAAAATTCAGGGCATGTGGGGAAATCCACATCCAAGATTATGAAAATGTACGTGCCATTTGAATGTACAGCGAGTGACAGCATGAGTCTGCAAATAAATCACGGCGGCGGATCTGCGGGCCGACACGACACCGACTCGACAACAGGTCGCCGTTTCCATGACGACGGAAAACTACGACCTGCTTGTCCAAGTGTCAGATGTAGTTTAGTTCAAAGATGAATTAGATGAGTTAAACTGAATGAATGTGAAGACTAAGTTCGTCACATTGCTCCACTCTGATTGGCCGACAGCACCAGCTCCTCGTATTCAAATGAGGCCAACCTGCTGAGTGGAGGCTTTCAGGTCAAATGATGCAAACTGGCCTGATTGGACGGATTCTTTAACGAGGGAGCCAATCAGGACCAAGACCAGTTTTGAAAATGCAGTAACTTCAAATTCATCAAACACATTTTACCAACGTCTTCATCACACACGTTTGATCACGTCTGTATAGAAATAGAGGAACGTTTGATTTAAAAAGTACAGCATCATTGCGGATGCCCTTGCCCCCCCCTCCCCCTCCTCATTATAAGAGTGGAGGACGTGGAGAGACGAGGGGTGGGACTGCATGCAGCCTGAAAGTGCTTTTCCATGCAGCCACGACCGGCTTAGACAGGTGCCGGCGGATAATTGGGCGCCGTGCCGACTACAACCGCGGCGCTCCTGTCTCCTCCAGCTCATTACTATCACTCAGAACTTCCCCCGGAAAAACCTCCAACATCCACACGACTTATTTGGTAAACCCACGGCTGAATCCTCTTGAAACGCCGGCATTAAAGCGCCTGTCACTCCGCGAGCTGTCGACGTGCCGTTTGGACGGGTAAATGATCGCGCTTGACACGGCGGCGCCGGGCCCGGAGGGGAGGCGGTTCAACTTATCCTAGCATATGGGTTGGTATAGCCGAGTCTGGGGTTCAACAGCTGTGAGTGACGGGATGTAAGCTGGTGATGACAGCACAACAGGACCATGATGCATCTGCAGGGGGTTGATCAACTGTCGATCAATACCGACGACCTCGTGATCACAGTGATGTTTTACCTGTTCACCACACGGCCCTGCTGGATCTCTGCTCTACTGGGACAATGCGGCTTTATTATTGGTGTCATTTCCAGGCCACCGTAGCTCAAGGCGACGGGAGCGGTGTTGGTGAGTGTGAGAGGCGATCCCTGCCGGTCGCCAACAGAGGTCGATAGAGGTCGCGGACTATCTACCGCCCCTTTAACGCCACTGGAAATGACTCGCATTGTTGTTCTTCCTGCGGCGGACACTACGCCACCGGGGTCGGAGGACAGTCCCTCGCGGTTACAAGTCGCCGTCTCAGGCTACGATTATTCGCTCGAGACGAGAGACCGACTGGCTGGAGGTTCACCGGGTAGCAGCATCCAAGAGAGGAATCAAAGTCGAGCACGCGCCACTATGAGGAATTATGGAAAAGGGTATTTTCAGCCAAGCAATCTGATTGGTCACAGACGCCTTCCAACCACGCTGATTATCCCCACGCGCTGCGAGGGATTGGTTGCTATTCCAACTCTCGTGGTAACCAGGGAGCGAGTCGGTGATCGCTGCTGATTTTACTCTCATGTACAGAATGGAAACGACACACTGCTGCAGGATGGTTTTCACTGGGATGACGGCAGAACGGCCCAGTGAAAAAGTGTGTGAAGGGTTTATTTAAAAAAAAAAGAAAAGCTTTATCCATTTTGCAAAAGAGGTTACCTGATGTTCATTACTAGTATTTAAAAACACAAGATACATCCTCTAAATGTGAGTATTGTGATAGTAAAGGGCTCAAGGTATCTACTCACTGATGCACATCCCCAGTGCTGGAAGTGTGTTCTTATTGCGGCTCTATCTACACACACACACACATACACTCATCTACATACACACACACTCAACCACACTAAAACACACATGTGCAGAGAGAGAGGAAATGCTGCGTTGAGCAGATGCTCCTCGCTCTGCGTCTGATCTGGATCCTTTGAATAAAGGCTGCCGAGGAAACCCGACACCTCAGGAAGCAGCTGCAAATTGCTGCACGCCCGCCGCCGGCTGCTTTCATGGACTGGATGTAAAGAAAACTCCTCTGTCACGTCTCAGTCTTACGTCGCTTCATGAGTCCAGCTGTCTCTGGACGCCCGCCGCTGCTGAGGAAAGTTTGGATAGAAGTTTTGATTCGTCGCTTCTTGTGGGATGAGAAGGTTTCTCACATGCAGGGTCTCAATCGGCGGGGATGGGAACCTCCTCTCTGTTACAGCTGATGAGACTAAGGGTGTGTTTTACATTAAAACCTTCCCTGCTGCAGCTTTAACACCGAACACCAGACTAAATGGCTTGTTAAGGACGGTGCAGTGTAAAGTCGTGCACGCTGCACATTGCAGGCGTCTCCACACTCCAGGTTTTGTAATTAGCTGCCAGCCCTGTCAACACCTCCGTTGAGCTTGAGGATGTAATTGGCTGCGATGCTGCAGACTCCTGATGTTGATGACTTGCAGACCTGGTTGTGCCGTTTCCTTTAGAGCTGCTCAAATGGAAAGATCCATGTGCAGAAGCTATCAGGACCGGTGAGTCACCTGAAGCAGGACACGGTTGACAGGCTTACCGGATCAGGACCTGCTGGTCACATTGTGTGGCTTCACATTTCATCTATCAGTGTGGGATATTTTATTTTTCTGCTGCGCACCAGCCTGTCCAGAAAAACAAACGTAGTGTAAAATAATAATAACACTGTATTGAATTGGTATCAAATAATCCTGTTATTTTAACTAACAAATCCCTGTCAACCTGCAGTGTAGTGAGAAAAAGATATGTAAGGAAATTCAATTTGTGATGATGAAATTTATACATTCAGAAGGAACATTAATATGGGGCACCAAGTAACACACTGCATTTCATCCACCGAATCCATTTTGTGCCACGAATCCGCATTTCGTCCGGCAACAAATCCATTTTGTCAATTTCATGCGGCACGAATTTCATTTTGTGAAACACCGCACGCATGTCGTGGACTAAAATGCATTCTGTGGAATTAAAAGTCCATATGCTTTCACCGAACTCTTTCCACCGCCCACCTTCACCCAGTAGATGGCACATAGGTGGAAACTTGCTGTAACTGGCTAACAAGTTAGTAGCTCTGCCGGTCACTAGCTAGCTAGCGTCGGCTAACTGGTCTGGAAGGATCAGACAACATGCTGGTTGGTGGTGATGCAGCTTAAAAAGCAACATCACTAACATTGACCTGCTGACCGCCATCTTGGATGTGGGCGTGGCCAACGATTTCAACCAGTTAAACACGTGAAGGTTAGCTAGCTAGCTAGCCTGCTGACCTTCCAACATCATGACTCTCCTGCTCATGAATGAATGAATGAATGGTGATCCTGGAGTCCACTGGAGTCTGCCAGTTAGACAATTATGGTTTTTCTGTCTCTCTCTCTCTCTCCATCTCTCTCTCTCTCTGTCTCTCCTCCATCTCTCTCTCTCCATCTCTCCCTCCATCTCTCGGTCTCTCTCCCTCCATCTCTCTCTCCATCTCTCCCTCCATCTCTCTCTCTCCCCTCATCTCTCTGTCTGTCTCCAGTGTAGTTGAGCCTCTCAGCACCAATCCCATGATGGTGTCAGTCCTCTCCTTAGTCTCTGGTCTCTGACATTAACCAGCCACTGTGTTGAGTGTTGAGTATCTCTTCATGTGGGTCAAAACAACACACAGTGGTGCTTCACCAACCCTAACCCTCTGGGAGGAAGGTCGCTCCGCTGCACATGATGACCCACATGGTCCAGGGATTGAATCAACCGAGTCAACAGGGATGTCTGTGGTGTTTTGTGTCCTTGAACTATCGTCAACCTGGACTGTCAATCTGAGTTGCGTATGTTTCTGCACAATGACGAATGAATGAAGAATATTTCACATTTCTGCATTTTTTCTGCAGACTGGCTGGTTGAGGCGCCTCAGACTGACCCTGTATGATGTTCTGTTCTTATGTCTTTTCATATATTTTAGCATGAATTTCTCTATTTTATATTGCATTCCTGACCTTTGCCTCTACAGTACTTTTATTCTTTTTTTGTACTACTTCTATGTTTATTGTTTATTGTTTATTGTTATGCACCAATCACCAAGACAAATTCCTTGTATGTGAAAACATATTTGGCAATAAACCTGATTCTGATTCTGATTCCTATGATAGTGTACATACACCTTCAGTGCAATACGCTCTACCACCTACAGGAAAACTCAGATATGAAGGACAGGTGTCTCCTACAGCGAGCCGGAAGAAATGAATAGGATGGCCACCGATATCTCCTGACTGCTCGTCTGCCATGGCCTCCTCCCGGGACCCCACATCTCTGTTTTTCTGCGGTCCTCTCATCCTGTTACTAATGCCTGACTCCGTGTAACCCTTATCTCCATGCTCGCGACATGGCCTGATAGGGCTCTGTGTGTAAGCAATTAAAACGGCTTATTCACCAGATAAGTGGGGCAGAGCGGTCAGATTGAAAGCCACAGTCTCCCAGTATCAGGTCTTTAGGTTACAGCCCCGGGTTAAATAGCCTCACGGTGCAGAGTGTGCCAAATGAGCTCTGTGTGTGTGTGTGTGTGTGTGTGTGTGTGTTGAAGGGATGAAGCTCTGCCAGAGGGAAACACACCCTAGATACTCTGTATGTTTTGCACATACCTCCAGATTAATATTTCGGTACCAACATGGAGAGAGAGGTACCTGGGTGTAGATACATACAGAGGTCCTCCAGCTAGCTGGGTGGAAACACAACACACATCCATATTACATTACTTCTGGTTTAAAATCACAATTAAACTGCACTGGCAGGCATTCACCAATAGAGGGCCTTCACATAATGCTCCCCCTGGCGGCCATGTTGGATCTTCAGTTCTGAACAGCTGAATGTGTTTCCAGTCTCAACAGAATTGAATCTTCATGGTTAATTTCTGTCTGTTTCTACTGAACTGATCATTTCATCACTGATCATCTGATTGATTTAGTGTTTAGATCATGTAGCTTGTTAGCTAGCTAACCATAGTATCTGGTCAGCTAACCATTACTGTCTTGTTAACACATCTGATTAGCACACTAGCTAACGTATCTAGTAGAATCTAGCGTTAGCAGTGGCTAGTAGTCCCATGTTACCAGTAACTAAACTAGCCTGCTAGCTAGTTAGCTAGCTACCAGTTAGTTCAGGTTAACTAGCTGACTCTTCTCCAGCTCCAACTCAGAGTGTTTTGGAGTAGAGACTAGGGCTAAAGACAAGACAGTTTACTGAGTCACAGTAACCTACATTTGGAGACAAATCTACCTTTCTTCTAGCTTCATTGTAATATATATATTTAGCCACTATTTGTGCACATCTGATTCTCCCTGGACCTCCATGAGCCCAGAGATTTGTGACACATTTGTAAAGCGTTTTCCCAACGCGACAAACGAAAACTTGAATGGAAAAACAGCAAAAGTGGGAGCAGTGCAGTATGTTTTCTCAAGACGACTTCAAAGAGCAACAGGGAATGAGACGGTGGCGACCTTGGCCGTGACCTCAACACAGTAATGAGTTGGGAACTTTCTGCCTCAGCTCCGTATTGTTGTGGTTTCCAGAGTGCTGAGAGCTGGTAAACAGGATACTGAGTCCCAGATGGGTTCGACTCACATCATGCAAGTAGGCCTACAGCTTTGCACAAACCATCAACATGAAATGAAGGGAGGGAGAGAGAGAGAGGGAGGGAAGGCGAGAGAGAGAGAGGGAGAGAGAGAGAGAGAGGGAGGTCTAAAATGTGTCTTGGATGGAGGCTCTCGGTTGGTTGATCCTGTTGTTCCTAAGCCACCGGGCCACACAGACAGCGAGGCTAAAACGCTGCTGAACAGATAAGACGCCACATGAGGGAAACGTGGACACAGACCAGTGGATCTCTCTCTCTCTCTCTCTTGCTTTCTATGTCTCTCTCTCTCTCTCTCTCTCTCTTCCTGAGTGAAACAGGATGACAGTCAAATAGAGGAAGACAGGAGGAGGAGGAGGTGTTGATGGAGGAGAGGCCGACCAGGAACTTGCTTATTTGTTTTGTTTATTTGTTTATATAAAAAAAAACAATTAACTGTAATATAATGTAATGTAATATAATATAATGTAATATAATGTGATGTAATATAATTTAATGTAATATAATATAATATAATGTGATGTGATGTAATATAATATAATGTAATATAATGTGATGTGATGTAGTGTAATGTGATGTAATGTAATGTAATGTAATATAATCTAATGTGATGTAATATAATATAATGTAATGTAATGTAATATAATGTGATGTAATATAATATATAATATAATGTGATGTAATATATAATATAATGGAATATAATATAATGGAATATAATATAATGGAATATAATGTAATGTATATAATGTGATGTAATATAATGTAATGTAATGTAATATAATGTGATATAATATAATATAATGTGATGTAATATAATATAATATAATGTAATATAATATAATGTAATGTAATGTAGTGTAATGTAACTACAGACACCGGGCCGTCCCAACACAGGAGGATTCTGGTACCAGAGTGAATGTCATTAAATATAGACTTCAAAACCGTAAGCGTGGACGTAAGCCGTAAGTGTTTCTGGACCCGGGCCACACATGGTAGTACACATGCACACACATGATAGTACACATGCACACATGATAGTACACATGCACACACATGATAGTACACATGCAGTAAATACATTTTAATACAGACGGCTCTCAGGTGATGTAACCCCCCCGCTCCTCTGGCAGCCATATTGGAGGTCTTCACGTCTTAGACAACAGTGGCTTGGCCGTGACCTGAACACGCTCTCTGCTGCTAGCCTGGTTTTGACCTTTGGGTCTATCGATTCCACTTTTTTGACCAATGATTTTTTTGTGTTCATGTATTTATACTTGATCTTTATGTTGTGTGAATTAGCTTCAGGCGACTCCCTCATGAACGCTTCCTATAGGTTAATCTATTAATCAATAGGACTCGACTCCAGGGACCCACAATTCAAATCAGTGTCAAAACCAACTTCACTAATATTTTGTGCTCAGGCAACTCTCACTGGATCTCCATGATGCGCCAGACGTGTTTTCAGAGCCTCTGTTATCTAATACCTTCTAGTGGATCAGGAGTCCAGCAGGAGTCACAGTGAATAACTTTACACTTCTTATTTATTTTTGAATTATTATTGCTCTTCTCTAGCACCGCACCGCTTCACATCACACCGTTTTACACAACGCCCAGCACAACCAGTCTGCTGCTGCTGCCCATCCCTACCTCCAGTATTTACAGGGTGGTTAGACGGGACGGGAGGCGGTGTGTTTACCACCAGCGCATCGGGGTTGAAGAGGAAAGCCCAAAGCCAACAGCACTGCTGCAGCGAACATATGCACATGGTGACAGCCAGCCTGGCTTCAACCGGTGGATCCTGGACCAATCACAGCAAGGCCTTGCCAAAGCCGAGGAGAGAGATACCGAGTGTGTAATAAGGATAAATATAACGATGATAGAAGACATCTGAGTTATTATTGGAGCCTTTCTGCAGAGCTGCTATTTATTCAGTTTTACTTCAAATGAAACAGAGAGAAGGAGAGCGAGCGAGAGATCAAACAGAATGTGAAAGAGAGGTAAGAAAGCCCTGGCGTCCTCCTCCCATCACACCGGGCGCCAATCACACACCGATCTTTACACCGAGTCCACGAGCCGGGCTGTGAAGGTGATACAACAGAGCGCCTGACCTCCTCTGAAGCCTTTCGTTTGGATCCCGGGGCGGTTCACCGAGACTGAACGGTTTCATCTGACACGTTTTAATGCCTTCCTTCCACCGAGGATGCGGCGCGCTGCGAGGAACACCCGTCTGAACAGGTCTGGTTATTAAAACAAGTGAAGAAACGTCAGCCAGGGGGAGGAAATCACTTCAGTTGTTTTGAGAAGAGACAAATCAGATCACTCCACCGTGTCGAGATCAATTGATTCTTTAAGTGAATTTGCATTGGAAACAAGTGAAATCTGATTTTAAGAATCAATAACAGACTAAATGACGAGTTGGATAGTTTTGTAGTGGATTAATTAAAGGTTCTCACAAATTAGTTATTAAAGAATTATTTACTTTATTCCTTCTGCACTGTGATTTCATTTATTTTATTTTATTTTATTGTATTCTTTTTTTATAAATGTCCTTGTTTAAAATGTCTTTTAATGCCTCATGTAAAGCACTTTGAACTGCCTTGTGTATGAAAGGTGCGATACAAATAAACTTCCATGTCTGTTTTCAACCTTAGAGGCGTAAAGAAACTGAGTTGATTTACAGTCTGACATGGCGGTCAGTCCTGATCTATTTATCTAGATCTATAAGTTATGTGAATAAGTTGTTTTTATTTTTAACCGTCTTTATACTTTTTAAACGTTACTTCTCCTCTTATGTCCCTTCTTGATGTTGGTTATCTTGTTCTTAACTGTTTAAAGCACTTTGGGGTTATTATAACATTAAATGTGCTATAAAATAAAATATATAAATAAAAATGATTTGGTTTTGATCAGTTGGAAAGATGGAAGTATGAAGTGATGACTGATTTAATTTCATAAAAGCCAGGATGGAGGAAAGTGTTCGCGGTAGTTTGCTGGTCTGGATGGCGAGGAGCCGCGGAGCATGAAGCCTCGGTGTCACTGCTTGGATCAATGGCGAGGCGGTGCGAGGACAAGGTCACATGACCACCAAAGAGGTGACATTGGCCGGTTTGCCGGCTCTGGCCAGACAGTCGGCGCCGGGTCACCCAGCTGGAGAGGGCAGCCCTGCACCCTGGGATCCGTCTGCTGCCAGCCCGACCCGAGCCTAGCCGTCGCTGGTTCAATGCCAGATCGCTCATGTGGTAGGAGCAGAGCGGCTGAGGCTTCCTGCTTCCTGAGTGGCGAAGCCGGGGAGACGCCCTGGCATTCATGCTTCTCAGTTCTCATGACGACTGTGTTCAGCTCTCCAAACCCCCAACAAGACAGAATAACCCACTGGAATCGGACAGTAGTCCGTGCTCGACCTCACATGCGACTCCAATCCGCCGCTTTCGACGCAATTACTTCATTTTGACGTCATTCTGAGTGCACTTCCACGTGAAGCATGAACCAACTTTAAGTGTGTGTGGCTGCTACCGATGCTGCCATCAGAGTTTTACTTCTACAAGCATTTCTGGGAGGCAGAAATAATGTCATTGGTTGAGTTAAACCTCAGTGGGCGGGGCCAAAGAACCACACTGAAACAATACAATCTAGGTTAGCTAGTTAGCCTAGCTGACCTGGAGGACCTTTTTCTTTGTATTTTGACCCGAGGTCCTTCTTTGCTATTCAAGTTTTCCAGTTAGCTAACTTGCGCTCTGAAAATCAGAGGTGCTTAGGCTCCGCCCACTGAGGTTTAACTCAACCAATGAGATTAGTTCTGCCCTTGAGAAATGTTTGTAAAACTAAAACTACAATCTACTTTCCCAATGCTGCAGCCCTGGTCCAGTTCTTGGTCAGTACGTCTCGTCTGTCTACTGTCACTTCCTGTTGTCCAGCGTGACATTCCCGTGTTGTGACGCTGTCTCGTAACGTGTCAGCACCAATTAACCAGGTCAGCGTCGAGTAATTACAACAATTATGGTTGTGATTAAAGGTGGAGGAGGAGGGAGCGAGATCAGCCCTATTTTAAGATTCCTTCACACCCTCCGGACTGCCAACGAAAAGTGCCGCTGTATTTCACAAGACTCATGATTAACAACGTCAGCCGACATTAGTCTCAGTGTCGGAGGTCAAATCACGGAGAGAATGAAAAACTAGCAGCGTTGCAGACAGCTGACAGGGATTCATAGTACTGTTGGAATCTGTATCCTCCATGTATGAACCTGCCTCACCTACCAGTAACTACCACAGTATCTACCAACCATGTGACAGACCAAGATACAACATGCCTCTACTGTACAAGGTCACACAGCTGCAGAAAGCCTTTGTTTCCAGTCAAAATGCTCCATAAATCAAATATTTCTGCTTATTCTCAGGTATAAACCCAGACTAGATCTTGTACATCTTTCTGACTCCTTACTCCTAAATCTGATCTCTGATAGTTTCCTGTCCAGTCTGACTGTAGAGCTCAGTGGGGGAAAGCCAGGAAAATGACATATTTCAATAAAAGACAGAATCAACTCAGATCATTCTTTGTTAAAGTATTAATAAAGCAGATTAATATTATGGGGTTGTAGGTTAAGTGACGAGATTTCACAGGCTGGTTTTGATGCAATTCTGTAGCTGCTGCAAAAATACCCATAATATTCAGTTTGATTTTTTACTTTTTTTTAGGAAAATCAATAGAAAGATTGCCAGTGAGGTGATACTTCCACTCATCTCCACTGCAGACGAACTTATGTCAGAAATATTCTAGAAACAAGTGTAAATATGTTGCAACAAGGGAAAAATCACGATCATTTGATGTGTAATGGAATTAAGTGAAATTCATTTTTTCCCACTCATTTTATATATTTTTTTAAAATAAGATTTTAAGACTCAATCCTGGATTATATGGCATCTTAAAAATTACACTTTGACAATTACTGCCCGTCTGATCCAAACCCCAAAGCAGGCGCTCTTATTATCGCGGACTCGCGGTCTATTATTTCAGACTTGATTGGATATCGATGCGGAAAACGCGTCCAGGGGTTGAGTTGGTTTCTGAAGAGGAGCGGGTCTGGACCTGATGGTGCAACACCTCAGCCTGGAAACTCTCAACACCCCGAACGAGACAAAGAGGTTTGGTCTCACCTGTAATTGTCCCACTCCCTTCCCGCACCTTGCGCCCTCCAAAGGTTTTGGGTTTCGCCCTTTCAAACCATCGGTAGGCTGCTGCTACCATCCGGCTGCGGGTCTCTGTTCTGGAAACATTTGCGTCCTTGTCGGGGTGAAGAAACGAGCCGATACACTGGTGGCTGTCCGAGAAAAATAAATGAAACACCCTAAATTTCTAAATCGCCAGCGAGGACATTTCATCAGACTCCCTCCATCCGGACCGGCTTCTCCTCCGGGTAGTCCAGGGCCAGATGATGGAGGAGGGCGGATAAGACTGTTTTTATTTTTAGTCCTGACGGTGAATGACAGTCACGTGGAAGATCACAGAGTTGTATGAAATATCTACAGAATAAAATGTATAAATCGTGAACTGGAATAGTCCCGACCACCGACTCCGGTCTCCGGTCTCCGCTCCGCCGCGTCCCTTCCCAGTCTGACCGCTCCGCTCGGTGCGCACCAACTTATGGAGACTCTCCGGAGCGCAGCGCGCCTCAGGTAGCGCCGCTCGTTCTTCCCTGCTGGGTGGTAACGCGTTACAGTAATCCCATTACTTCCTCCAGCAGTGTGACAATTTTTGTTACCCGGGTTACAGTAATCCGATTACTTTCCCCAGCAAGGTAACGAATTCATATTTCAATTTCAGTCATGTTATAGTGACCAATCCTAAAGAAATGGGCCGTTACGTTTGTGATCACCCGCTTCTTAATATCAGATGTGATTACTCCCATCCCCCCAACTAGATGAGAAATGGCAGAAACGTTTACTCCCTCCAGTTGGAAGTAATCCACTACTTTGATTTTATCCAGTGAAAGGTTTCTCTGATCATCCATAGGAGAGGTAATTGAGTTTTCCTGATTTTGGAAGAAATTGACGACACAAGCGCCAATTTTGGGCCGTGTCACGCCCAAGTCTTGTAAGGAATTACTCCAGCTAGGGCGTAATAAGTAAAGGAATAACACTGAAATGAATAAAGAGCAATAAGTAATGGATTACTTCTGAGTAACTGAGCCCCAACACTAATCCTTTTGCATTCAAAGAGCTCCACAGTTGCTTCAAAAGCTTTTTTTCACATATCAATTAATACTCATGAATTGTAATCCTGTTTTCTAAGTCACCATCAGGACTGGGAAACTCTGGAGGGCTTCAACTTCCATCAAAGATTGTCCAGTACTGCCACCATGTGGATATCTTCTGTACTTCAGCATTACCGCAAATTAATCAATCAATTATTGACCCTGCGGGGAAACACTCTAAACCTGGAAGATAAACTTGAACAACACAATGAACCTGGTTTCCTTCATGTGATATACCAGAGCACACCGCTGCCTCAGCTGAACACCACGCTGCACAAGGGCATACAAGTTGATCAGAAAAGTTTATTCCATGGCGAAAACATTCCTGCCACACCGCCCACCTCGCATTTCCACAAACAGACATTCCATAGTATAATGCATGTGGGGAGAAAAAACAATCAACGAAAAAGTGACATAAGCACAAAGTGATTGGTTTGCTTCTGCAGTTCATTCAGAAAGGGAAACGTGTTACCGACAAACCTCCGACGTCTCCCTCCGTCCATCAGCAGGGAGAAACTACAGACACAGTTTGAAAATAAAATCTGAATATCGTCTTAAAGGCAGATCAGAGATCAGAGTCTCTCCGTTGTGGGCGGAGCCGGGCGAACGTCCAGGCGCTCCCGGGTTCAGCACAATTGTTCAAGCTGCTTCAGAAAGGCATCAGCGGCTGTAGTAGTTTATCGTGGGGGGACTCGTTTTCCCAGAGTTCCTCAGCATTCCTCTTTGATGTAGATTTGTTCGTCTGTGTCGGACTCCAGGTGCTCCAGCCGGTCTGTCTGTCCGTTCATTATCTCATCCGGCGTTTTCATGAACCTGGAGACAGGAAACAGTTTAGTCCCGTCGACTCGAGAGTCAACGACGGAGAAACACTGGAGGGGAATGTGAAGCTGACGTACCTGAAGAGGAGTCTCTGTCCAGGCTCCTTCCTGATGATGTTCAGCTTGTAGTAGTGTCTCAGTGCTCGCGACATCTTCTCGTACGTCATGTTGGTCCTGTTCTGTAAGAGTGACAGGGAGGTCAGAGGTCAGGAGCTGCTAGGGATTCAGCGCCTTGCCTGTTTTCCCAACCGCCCCGTCCACAATGAAAACAACTCAACGTAGCAGGACGTGTTTTTACCTTGTGGTTGCCCCAGAGGCGGGCCAGGCCGTTGGGATCCATGATGCGGAAGACTTTGCTCTCGGGATCCTCCCAGCGGATGTAGTTCTCGTACCGGCTGTCTGAGAGGAGCTGGTAGACGTAGTCCCACAGCAGCCTGCAGTCTGGAGGACACCACATGGAAACACTCAACGACTTTCTGCCCTAACACTGAGCTGGTGCTGATTGACCGTTTAAAAGACATGGTTTACAGCCTCTAATACATTTACTGCTTGGTCTAAAAGTGGACAACACACAGCCAAAGAGATCCTGGGCGACACCAGAGAGTAAACATGGCATCTACAGCACTTCAGTTGGAGGCGATGGGACGCTCTTCTCAACCTCAACCTACCTGCTATCCGTCCGATGGGCATGGCCTGCTCTTCTGGGGGGGAGACGGGCATGATGACGTGGTTCCTGTAGAGAGCCTCCTCCTGTTGGAGCAGATGCTGCTGCTGGGCCAGCGCTAGCTGGTGATGGTGGACTTTCCCCTCACGCCCGTTCTCCAGCGACGGCTGAGAAGGAGGTCCACCGCGGCTGTGCCTGAAGTCCCCGGCGGTTCCCCCGCCACCTCGGCTGGGGCTGAGGAGCAGAGGGTGCATGATGGCACTGGGCATAAGCTGGATGACGCGAGGAGGGACCTCCGGACCCCCGGGGCTGCCTGGGCAGGGGGCGTCTCGGGGCGTGGCGCAGCGGCCGTTTGGTGCAGCCGGAGACACCGACAGAGGGTACATGTCCTCCGGCAGGTGGTGGTTGCTGTCGGGCAGCTGGGAGGAGGCCTGGTGGGGGTCCTCATTGGCTGGGCGGGGCTGGTTGGGGTCTGGAGGGGATCGCCGGGGGGCCTGGTGGTGGGGGGAGCGGGAGCGGTGTCGCAGTTCGATGGTCGGTGGATGCTGGGGGAGGGACTCTGTACCACGCGGTGCCCGCCGTACCGTTTCTGAGGGACAGAGGATAGGAAGTGACACGTCTTTAAATATGAAAATTGTAATAAATAAACAGGACAGACAGACAGACAGAGCGAGAGAGAGAGAGAGAGAGACAGACAGAGAGAGAGAGAGAGAGAGATGATAGACAGACAGACAGACAGACAGAGAGAGAGAGAGAGAGAGAGATGATAGACAGAGAGAGAGAGACAGATGATAGACAG
This sequence comes from Hoplostethus atlanticus, assembly GCA_034670405.1. NCBI lineage: Eukaryota > Metazoa > Chordata > Actinopteri > Trachichthyiformes > Trachichthyidae > Hoplostethus > Hoplostethus atlanticus. The sequence goes on from JAXDDX010000215.1 coordinate 209,683, forward strand.
AGAGAGAGAGAGACAGAGAGAGAGACAGAGAGATAGACAGAGAGAGAGACAGATGATAGACAGACAGAGAGACAGACAGACAGATGATTGACAGACAGACAGACAGAACAGATAGATGTGTGTCTGTTAGCATTGTTGTTTATGACTGCAGTGATTTATTCCTGCCAGTGGCTCTATGGACGTACAGTACCAGGAACACACCACTAGGTGGCACTAGACTCCAGCAGAAAAAGGTGCTCATGCTGATTACATCATTTGTGTTGGAGGAGGAACACTGACACAACTGACCTGACCCTTCCCCATCAACACTCCCTTTACCTCTGTTACTAAATAATCAATCGATAGTGTAAATGTATTGGGGGGGGGGGGAGTCCACCCCTCAGGGATCAGGGTCCCGTAGAATAATTAACTTGTTTTAAAAAACTAAACATGAGTAATATTTTATTGTTGTTTTCGATGATCTTTTTCATCCACAGGGATCAGCTGCTCTATTGTCCCGGTCCTCATGGCTGCTGGTCTCCCATCAGATCTGAGACCCTCGAGACAACATGGTGGCTCAGATCACGGCCTGGTCGGATCCTCTTTGGACTACCAGACTAGATGGGATCTGTCCGTCCCCCTTCCTGGTTGGTCATTTCTAGAACCATTTCCTGAATTGAATCAGGGACCAGCAGACTTGATATGTGTGACATGAGTCACTGCCGCCCCATTGGGCCCTGGCACTGTGTCCATTATGTTTGAAGCTGATGCATGCTGGGGGATGAGGACCATCTACTGGCCATTTGGACATGACCGTCTCTCTTGCAGTCGGTGGCTGTGGGGCGAAACCCATTTCCTCCTGATCTGACAATCCATCATCATGATCAGAACTGAGCTCAAGGTTGTCTTCCTCCTCAGTGAGCAGGCTTTGCTGCAAAGAAACCCTTCGATATGTTTGACCCCTGAAAGGTTCAGAGGCATGATAATATTTGACCTCTTTCCAGGTGATAGGGGAAGGATCAACCTTTCAGCCTCCTCCACCAAACTATCGATAGAAACCTGCATGTGGCTGCAAACACATCAAACTCATTTTCCGTTTACAGGTTCAAGGTTTCAAAATACTTTTCTGGTATATCTAAGGAGGGTTGAACTCTGAGTTTTGATTTGCTGGTCTGGAACAACAAGGACACGTTTCAACACACGTGTACAAACTGGCGCTGAAACGAGGAAGACAGTGTTAATAAACCTGAGCACCGGGCCAATCACTTCCCCTGCAATAAACCAGTAGAGCAGATAAGGAACTGTTTTACAACGGCTTGGTTCCACACAGCAGTGTTTCCTTGTGGAACAGGTTTTACTGTCAACAGCTCAACCCACAGCTCAACACTCAACGCTGTTTGATTCCTGTCACTTCCTTAGAGCCGAGCCAGACAACAGGCTCAGGTATTAAATAAGTGAAGGGACGTCCCCTCCTGTACCGCTTCCTTTAACACACTTCAACGTCAACATTTCCTCTAGATCTCTGTCCTCTCCTCTCTCTGATCTCTGGACCTCAACAGTGACCAACCTCCACCAGGTCATGATCTCTGGACCTCAACATCATCAACCTCTACCAGGTCATGATCTCTGGACCTCAACATCATCAACCTCTACCAGGTCATGATCTCTGGACCTCAATAGTGATCAACCTCAACCAGATCATGATCTCTGGACCTCAACATCATCAACCTCTACCAGGTCATGATCTCTGGACCTCAACATCATCAACCTCTACCAGGTCATGATCTCTGTACCTCAACATCATCAACCTCTACCAGGTCATGATCTCTGGACCTCAACAGTGATCTCTGGACCTCAACAGTGATCTCTGGACCTCAATAGTGATCAACCTCTACCAGGTCATGATCTCTGGACCTCAACAGTGATCAACCTCAACCAGATCATGATCTCTGTACTTCAACATCATCAACCTCTACCAGGTCATGATCTCTGGACCTCAACATCATCAACCTCTACCAGGTCAGGAAGCTTCTCCATCTGCTGTTCTCAACACCCGGTGTCAGGTAGGTCTTTCCTGGGAGAAACCCTCTGGAGACAGGAAGTGATGCGTTCTACATTTCAACAGAAGAAGAACTGGGTAGTTAGCATGAGCAGCGATAGCCACCGTGGCTGAACAGACAAAGAAAAGAGCGCCACCTACAGGAACTCAAACTCCATCAACAGAAAATCCAAGGAGAAAGACGTCACAGTACTGGACACACTGTTTGATTGACAGGTGATGTATGTGTGTGTACGGTGTGTAATATAAAAACAGCGACTGACCTTCAAGCTTGAGGTGCTGGAGAGCGCTCTCTGGCAGAGAGTTGAAGGAGTTCCCAGGAAAGTAGGCCGACGGGTATGACACGTGGGGCTTCCTCTGCTTCAGGATGTGCTGCAGGAGCTCGTACAGGACGTCCCCTGCAGAGACGCAAAGGTCAGAGGTCACCACACGCCTCCCAGTAGCACGTAACCCCGTAAAACAGGAAATTAGCATCACCAACAGGTTCCCCCTGCAGAGGCGTTGATCTGGACGTGAACTTCTCTCCTATTTCCAGGCAGCAGGGAACTTGTGCAATAGTGGAAGAGTCCATCGACCAAACCCTGCCCAGGATGTTCAATACCTCACTCTGCAAGCCTTCTGGGAGTGTACAGAAGTCTTCAGGGGTTCATAACTTAACTCCCGGGCCTTCGAGAGGACGTTTGCCGGTGTGAAAACCAAGACAAGCGGCTGCAGGAGTAGCAGAGCAGCAGCAGCGCATGTACACAAACAACACATGACCACAACTACCTGGTTTTGACAACCGTGTTACAACCTCAGCGCACATTATTTTGCCACTACAACAACGAGGAAATGATTCTCATGAAGGAAGTGATGGTGCAAACACACACACACACACACACACACACACATATATACACCCATGCACAAACACGCCTCTTTCAGTTCTCACTTTCTGGTCCTGTAGCATCACGTTGAGCTGTGGGGAAAATTCCTGGCTCAGTATGGAAAGTCTCAATCACTGTGAAACTGAACAGCCTCGTGTCCGTCCTTCCTCAGCTCCTCCAACAAGCCGCTAACTTAACACAACACCTTTTTTGCCATTCAATTATTCCCATTCATCCTTGATGAGACGACGGAAAAAGTAAAAAGTGGAATAGGCCTCAACAAGCAGTGAGGTTATGAGATCCCAAACACATTCAGACATCATCAGCACTACTAAAGGAGGAAAACGTGACGGCAATGACTCCCCGACGACTCCAGAAGGATGAAGTTCTGTTCCCTGACATGACGTCTGAACCGCCAGACAGACACGAGTCATGATGACGCGAAGCAAAACGCATCACGACCTTTATTGAGACGTTGTCAACCGGCACCAATGGATTTTAGACTTCAAAACATCCAAGCTCAGATGTAGGTCAGCGACGGATGAAACCATCTACACAACGTCAGTCTGACTTGACCTTTGATTTAAACCCATCTTTAACTTCCAGGCGTTTCTTGGGTCGGTGGAGATGATCCTTCACAGCAAATACAACAAACCTTTCCTTCCTTTCCTTTCCAGACCTGTCATTGTCTTGTCTACTCCTACGACTGTTATCCCAGACCGCACCACAAAACATCGACTTTATCCTTGACTGAATATGTACAGGTCATGATTCGTCGGACAGGAAGCCCATGATGACATCACTCATTCGCTCATTCACTCATGAAAACAGGTTAAAACAGGCATCTAAAACATTCCTGTCCTGCTGCAGCAGGAGAAGAAAACTATAAAGAATTTGAAAGGAAGAAGATTCAAAAGAGAAAGATGTGTAGAATAAATGGATATAAGAGATTATTGAGGAAGTACCATGGGAAGAGATTAGGAAGTTAAAGTCCCTGCAGACAGACCCTCCAGGAGGAAGGTCTTTAAAGGAATATTGTTTCAAAACCCGGTGGAAGAATCAGAAGTCCATAATTGTTATTAAATCGATTTTACCAGAGAGAGATCTGTTTTATTTGAAGTGGAAAATGCTTCCTGTGTTTTTTTTCTGAGTGTATAATCTTCGTGCATCTGGCCGCTGGTGTTGCCAGGGTGACAGTTGAGGTTGGTTTGTACTTCCTGATCAACCGTCTCCTACTTCCTCTACTAGACAACAAAGACGGCAGCCTCACCGCAACAGCTGCCTCGAGTATCGCCCGGAGTCGACTGATTACCGCTGCAGAGGGCAACGCTTCGCTGGTGAAGCTGCACCGTGCAAGAATACACCCGTCCTATTGGTCGAAATCACAAATTAAACTCCGGTGTCATGTAGGTCACTGGGGGGGGGGAATCTTCTCCACACAGGAAGTGACAAATCGAGTCGTGACCTCCACTGACCTCACAGACAATATGAACATTTCTGAACAAGCCGCGTGAGTAAATCGTTGGCTCACAAGGCAAAGCGGGAGTGACAGCTGATTTCTACCAATCAAAAAAAAGAAGACAGCTGATTGGCCCGGTCCTTCAAATTCACAAAACTCAAACAAAGCTGCCACTAGGGGCGCTGTTACTGAAACGCAAGGCCGTTTCACCACGCCCCCCCCCCTCCTCCATTACTAGTACAACATGTTTTTAAAATGACTATATTATTATAAGTTCATCATTCAGTATCTTTTAGTATTAAATGTTGTTTTTGTAAACCAAGAGCTTCAACATCAAAGAGCCTAAACAGCAACAACATATAGAAAAATATCAAAATGTTCAATAACAAAGTTAAACCAAGTGGACGAGGATGATGGACGATGATGCTGCAGAGCTAGCTAGGTGACTGGACAGCGTCTGTACATCTTATTATGAGATGAAAGTCTGTAGAAGGAGGAGAGAGGAGGTGAGAGGAGGTGAGAGGAGTACCGGAGTGGGGGGAGCGGTAGCGGAAGTCCTCCTTGGTGAGCAGCAGCAGGGCTTTGCCGTTCATCTGGAAGGATCCGCTGGTGATCGGCCGCAGGGCGAACTCCCTCTCGGCCCAACGCAGCCACTGGGCCACGTCCTCCCTGCTCCAAAACACTGGCTGCAGACCTGGAGGAGAGGAGGAGGAGGAGGAGGAGGAGGAGGAGGAGGGAGAGGAAGAGAGTTAATGAAGCAGTAAGGTGGAGGTGGGGAGGGCAAGCAAGGAAGAAAGGATGAGCTTAGTGAAGAAGCAGTGAGATGGGGGGGGTGGGGAAAGGAAGGAAGGAAAGACAGGAAGGAGGGGAGGGAGGGAGGGAGGGAGGGGGAGGAAGGAAGGAGACGGAGGCAGTAAAAAGGATATTGAGGAAATGAAGATAAAAGCATGAGGAGGGAGTGATTACGAGAATGACAGTAAAGAAAAGAGACGGAGGAAGAAAGGGAGAGGAGAATAAAACATGAGAGGATGAGAGGAATTCAGGATGAATCAGAGAGGAGGGGGAGAGGGGGGAGGGAGGGGGGGAGGGAGGTATAAGAAAGATGGTCAGACAGTTATTTCAGTCTGGCTCCGCCCACTTTATTAATCTGTGTGTAATGGACACATGGAGGAGGAGGAGAGGAAAACATCCGCCCTGGTGGATGAAGGAGTCACACCAAACCCTCCCATTGGTTGAGTTAAACCTCAGTGGGCGGAGCCAAAGTATCACGCCAACAAAACCACGACTACTCACACCTAGGCGCTATATTACATGGTGCTGTGCTGTCAATCAAACCTAACATTACTTATCTTTGGCTCCGCCCATTGAGGTTTAATTCAGCCAATAGGATTATTCCTGACTCCAGAGCAGCTCCGCCTCCGAGAACGGTCGGTAGAAGTAAAACTCCAACCAGCTACGATCAGAGCATCCATCACACCCACACAGGGCATAACTAGTAATGTCTTACGTCTCCCTTATCGCCGGGCCTCAACACTTCCTCTGGGAGGCGGGGGAGGCGGGGGGGGGGTGTTATCTCTGGCTGGCCATGTCACTGTCACACCAGTAATAGGAACCTTGTGCTCCGTTTCAGAGGCGTCCCTCGCTCCCCCACCACCCGTCAAACAAAGGAAGTTTTCACACAGAGCAATCAATATAAAATGAAACCCTGTCTCGAATGTCAGCGCCCCCTCCCCATCCCGTCTTCCCCTTGGTCCTCAGATAAGTGACGCTAGCGCTGCTGATGGGCCTCGGCAGGTGATCTGGGACAGCGTACAGCAGACATCATACGAAGTGTCAGGGAATACGACGACGCCGACCTGCAGGACCCAGTTTGACAGAAGAAGAACCAGATGAGTTCTGGTTGGAGATCCGGTCCTCGTTAGGCCTTCAAACAACGAGCAACAACGCGTGGGCAACGTCAGCGAACTACACACATCCAGCCTCCATCTATCGCTATCGCTGCTCACGCTAACTACCCAGTTCTTCTTCTGTTGGAACGTAAAAAAAAGCATCACTTCCTGTGTCTGGAGAAGTGACCGTACTGCGTCAGGAGCTTTAAAAACAGCGTCTAAACTGCTGTCGGTCTGAATGGAGTTTGCCGTCCCAGCATGCACCAGCTGTACGCTCGTCTCCCGGGGCGACGTGTGAGAGCGGCGAGGCCGGGCGGGCAGCAGTGCAGCCTGGGTCGCGAGGTCACGGCTGTGGTATGTTCTGTCCAGGGCCGGAGAGAGGTGCTGCGCTGCCAAAACCCCTCCGAGATCCGGCCTGCTGGTCTCAGCCATCTGCACAGAGCCCGGCGGAGGAAGCAACGAGGGGAGCAAGAGGGAGGAGGAGGAGGAGGAGGAGGGAAGGAGGGAGGGAGGGAGGAGGAAGAAGAAGGGGGCCCAAACAAACGTGTCCCACAACGCACTTTGGCAGGAAGCAATCCAGCGTGGGCTCCATTTCAGCACAGGAAACTTCCTGCGGTAAGGTTAGAGAGCAACGCTGGGAGGGAGAGGGGGAGGGAGGGGGAGACTGGAAAGAGAGGAGGGAGTGATATGAGGAGAAATGGACAGTGAACGAGGAGGTAAAAATGTAGAAGAAGAAGAAGACGACGCCTCAACAAGGAGTGAAGAGGAGAAGAGGCTTCGTTCTCACGCTCAAGGTCTGAAAAGACACAAGCAGCATGACGACAAGAAGCCACGCCCCCTTTTGTTTCAACACATCTCAAAGACCAACTAGTCTGTCTGTCCATCGTCTGACAACATCATGACGAGTAGAGATCAACAGTTTACTCATTTTGAGATCGAAAGCAAAATAGAGGGTATGAGCAAGAGGAGGAGAGAGCCCCAGGAGAGACCACACCCCCAGGAGAGACCACACCCCCAGGAGAGACCCCGTTTTGTTTTGCAGAGAAAGTTGAATTGTTTCATGTGCAGGAATCTACAACAGATTTGTTGCAGGTTAGAGAGAAAATCAATTTCAGCCTCCATTGTCATCCACCCGGCCTTTGTTGGATGCATCTCAGGTTCACAGTTTGTGTGTGTGTGTGTGTGTGTGTGTGTGTGTGTGTGTGTGTGTTTACACTGAATGAAACCCTCAAGCACGACAGCAGGATCCCAGGCCCTCGACTAAACCGTGGGCTCCTAATCCTCTCTGATGACACATAATTTTCACTCTGTGGTTTCTCAGGCCCCCGCTCACACTCCCTCACACACACACACACACACACACACACACACACACACACACACACTGCATGATGTTGCCAAGGCAACTCATAAGCGCTTGGGATGAATGGAGGAAAGAGGAGGATGAGATCACTGGTGTCTTGTTTCGTTGTTGCGGTGCAGAAGCCAGGAGACTTCAACGTCTGTCCTGCTACGAACCCCAAGAAGATGTTGATGACACCCAACTGAACTGAGCGCCTTCAGGTTACATAACAACGTCTGGCGGCCATGTTGGAGGACCTCAGCTCTGATCAGCTGGTTGTGTTTCTGTCTCAACAGAATTGAATCTTCATGGTTAATTTCTGTCTGTTTCTACTGAACTGATCATTTCATCACTGATCCATCTGATTGATTTAGTGTTTAGATCATGTAGCTTGTTAGCTAGCTAACCATAGTATCTGGTCAGCTAACCATCACTGTCTTGTTGTTAACACATCTGGTTAGCACACTAGCTAACGTATCTAGTAGAAGCTAGCGTTAGCAGTGGCTAGTAGTCCCATGTGAACAGTAACTAACTAGCCTGCTAGCTAGTTAGCTAGCTACCAGTTAGTTCAGGTTAACTAGCTGACTCTTCTCCAGCTCCAACTCAGAGTGTTTTGGAGTAGAGACTAGGGCTAAAGACAAGACAGTTTACTGAGTCACAGTAACCTACATTTGGAGACAAATCTACCTGATCACACTGATCACTTTTACTGAGAACGTTACTGGATGATCTACAGACACACCACAACAACCTGGTTCAGACAGTCAACTGGTTCTAGTTGTTTTATATTTAGTCACCAGCCAATCATCAGACTGGTTGCTGGGAGGTTTGTGTCTCCAGAGCCTCAACATACTGAATCTGCCGTTTCAGCCTCAACGCAGCGTAACTGACTAAAAGAAAACAGACTGGAACTTTGCTCCTTCGTCGTTCTGTTCTTCAGTAAATGTTTGCTTTTCCTCTTGAAGCAGAAGTAGGCGGATATTGGTCTCGCTATCTCAAAAGAGAAAAGCTTTTCTTTCTCCAGACGGTGGAGGAGGAGGAGGAGGAGGGCCAGCCTTGACCTCCTGACCCCCTGACTCAGAGCCATGTGGGTACGACAGCTCCACACTTCCTCCTCCGCTCTGTCGCATTGTGCATCTCCTCTGTTACGCTTCATTCTGCCTGCGTTCATTCAGTCTGGTGGGTGCGGCAGGGCAAAATCCATCCACACAAACTCTTCCTCTTTAGTCAACAGAAACCTCCTCCCTCCCTCCTCCCTCCTCCCTCCCTCCCTCCTCTCTTATGCATTCTCTACTTCCTGCAGCGGCGTGCTCATGCCCGTCCCGGTCCGGCAGAGCTGGACTTCATCCAGTCAAAACAAACATAAAACAGATCGTCAATCAAACAAATCTTTTTATGGGCAGGAAGCAGTGCGACCTGTTTTCTGACGCCGTGTTGTTCAGGGCAGCAGCAGCAAGCCGGCTCTTGTAGCTCAGTTCCTGATCCAGTGTTAAGTGCTGCTTTTCCTTTTGTTTCACAGCCAAAATTTTTTTTTGTCAATGCAAACGCTTCAAAGAGATTTGTTAACGGCATCAAAAGGCCGCCGTCTGTCTGAAACACACCCTGTGAACATCTCAACACAGCTTCAGATATTACTCCGGTTCACTCGTACCTGCCAGTTTAAAACTAATTTCAGACCTGACCTGATTTCCTGTATTCTGTATAAAATAATGTAAATATAGTAGAAAAGCTGCAACTGCATCTTCAATTTCTTAAAAGTTCCAGACGACTGAAACCTGCAGATGTGGTTATTTTTCTTCTCTTTCTTTCTTTCTTTCTTTCTCAAACTCTAAATGTATTTCTTGTAGTTGATGCTCATTTGGTCCCTGAACTAACCACCATGCAGACGACAGCAGCAGCAGAAGTGTTTTAGTTTGTTTGTGATAAAATATGAGAGAAAACTGAAGGTCAGCAGGTTGTCTGGACATCACAGCGGTCATCTATTAGACTCTGGTGTGTTTTATTTGTTTGCTGTGAGGTTTCTTTATGTCGTCTCTTTGGTTCTCTATGTGATGATGTCACTGTAAGATCCGAGAGGCGGAGCTTCCCTCTCTGCTGGTCAGTATTACTATTAAACTAAACATCATCCCGACCTCGACGCTGCGCTGAAACTGTTCTGATTCATCCCGCTGACGTTATGAGGTTATGAGCGGCGCTGGGCCCGGAACGCCGGCGTGCGCTGGCCCGGAACGCCGGCGTGCGCTGGCCTCGACGTTTCTACAGAGTGAACCCCAACGTTTCCAACGCCATGTGGAGCGCCTCGCCAACAGGAAGAGAAGGGGGTCGCTCTCAGTTTGGTCGTTGGCATGTGAGAACAGTTTCCCTTTCAGAGGAGAAGAGAGAGAGGGAGTTTAAAACACACACACACACACACACACACACACACACACACACACACCAACATTTATTCAGGAAGCGCCGTCTGCCCACTCAGGAAATTCCTGAGGAGAAGAGCTGCTTCCAGGGGCAGGAAATTTCCCCTCAGAAAGACCGAACAAACACACACACACACACACACACACACACACACACACACACACACACACACACCAAGTAAACAGGTACTATGCTGCAGAGAGAGAGAGCAGAAGGAAGCTAATGGGGGTTTGCAGTCAGATGAATACACCTCCACTACCTCTGGCAAAACAGACTCACTCTCATCCACCCACTCATACAAGCATGCATAGTACAAACCCAGCTGTGAGCACGCACACACACACACACACACACACACACACACACACACCACACACACACACCAGCCAGTCGTGTTTCCATGGACATTAGATGTTTTTAAATCACCCAGCTAGATATTTCAGCACATCATCATCATGTGTTTCATCTGATCTGGACATTTCATCCTCCAGGCTGACGCTTGGCCTCGTCGGGGAATCGAACCCCGTCGTGGACGAGCACGGGGCCGAGCGTCGCGGCTGTTTGACCCCCAAGCGTCTTTTGGGTTTGTCTTAACGAAAACATCAAATATGACGGACGGACGGACGGACGTGGGGGGGCGGGGTTATGAAAGCTGAGCCGGTCCTGCCTCGGGGCTGAGCGGCGGCCGAGAGGGTTAAGGCGAGCCTGGTAGCATTCTTTCAGAGTGAGGCGCAGGCTGCGACTCCCCCGATCTAATCCACTTCCTCCCCAGGAAATGGAGAAGGCGGATTTCTGCCCACACTGCAATTTCCTCCCTCGCTCTCTTTCTCTTTTTTTCCTCCTCTCTTCCTTCCCTTCCCCCAGGACACAATTCTCTTTGAATGTGGGGGTTAATGGATGGCTTGTCTCTCAGTGTGTGCAGAGAGAAACATGATGTCTGTCTGAGGGAGGAGGAAGGAGGCCGAGCGCTACCGGGAGCAACGGGGGAAAAAAAGGCCATTTTCTTGACGTGCAGATGTGTCGGGTCTTGAATGTGGATCAGACTGACCCGTCGGATAACTCCACAGGAAGCGGACCTGTCGGGCGCTCTTCCCCTTTTTTTTCTCTGTGACAATGCAAAAGAGGAAGTGGGCCGAGGGAATTTCCTGCACCGTTATCCTCGTGTCGGTTCGACCTCGGGGCCTCCGCCGCCTTCCAGCCAAACCGGAGAGGAGTGAAAGTTGCCGAGCGGCCCTGAACGCCACACGTGTTCAAACGGCTGGTTAAATATTGAAAGACTGAGTTGACTGAGCGACCCGAGGTGCTTTAAACACCAGGTCCACGTCTTGGCAGAGGTCCAGCCCCGCCTGCTCTCTGATTGGCTACACAGCTGTGACCCGACGAGACCGGAGCAAAGCCCCAGCAGGCCGACGCACCGCCGCCGCGTTGCCTCATTTTGACTTTACCCTTTTGAAAACGTGTTTCAACATATTTCCCCATCCTGACTTTACCTCTTACCTAACCTGCTGCAGGTCGGCCAGCTGACTATACTCAGGGTTCAGTCACCTGCAGTGGTTTTCTCTGGTCTGAACCAAAGAACTTGAGGTTCACACTGACCAATCACAAGCCAGCCAGAAGTCCCATGACTCCCCAGCAGCTGGTTGATTGGTTGAGTTTTGGTAACCTGTCATCCCACCAGGTTAGAGAGTCCAAACCAACCTGGTTCCAGTCTGTAACTTGATCTACCATGATGGACTTGTCTGCTCTTCTCTGGTGTTCATACCAGTTAAGAACACATGAAGAAACATCTGAGCATGAGCATCAAGTCTCCTTCTACCCATAATGCCTTGTGTTCTGGGGTGGTTTCCTGTAGCTGGTTGGATCCCGTTCTCGCTCCTAACGAACCACCACAGTTCTCTTCTACCCATAATGCCTTGTGTTCTGGGGTGGTTTCCTGTAGCTGGTTGGATCCCGTTCTCTCTCCTAACGAACCACCACAGTTTTCTTCTACCCATAATGCCTTGTGTTCTGGGGTGGTTTCCTGTAGCTGGTTGGATCCCGTTCTCTCTCCTAACGAACCACCACAGTTCTCTTCTACCCATAATGCCTTGTGTTCTCTTGTTAGAGGACTGAGACGTTTTCAGGCGTCTCGTCGGTTATTTGGTGAATGTTGTTGTTCTCACCTGGAGACCAACCAGCTAAAGGAGGAAACGCTGCAGAGGTTAATAAACCCACCAGAACACGTTGGCTGTGAACGCATCCTAAATCTCTCATCCACCCCTGCTCCTCATTCTTCACCCTTTCATCTCTCCTTCCTCCACCACCATTCATTCATGCATTCCCTTGCTGTGTGTGGTGTCTGTCAGATCCTTCTCTGGTGTATTCAGTTGCACACTGCTGATGCCTATAGTGGCCCTGCTGTGTTCAGGTGCTGTGTCTGGCTGTTGGCTATTCCAGTGCAGTAGGTTTGTCAGTTCTTGTCCAGTGGAACCATCTATGGTCGAGGTCTCTGACCCCAGGTCTGCTTCAACGCCTCGCAGGCAAGAGGCAACGCATGACTACTCCTGTAACAGTGTGTCATGATTTGATGTGACGCAGCACATGGCGTGGAGCCACTCAACGTAATAATCTGAGACATTTCCATCTAAATAAATGTGTCTCTGATCTCTGGACCTCAACAGTGATCAACCTCTACCAGGTCATGATCTCTGGACCTCAACATCATCAACCTCTACCAGGTCATGATCTCTGGACCTCAACATCATCAACCTCTACCAGGTCATGAAGCTTCTCCATCTGCTGCTCTCAACACCTGGTGTCAGGTAGGTCTTTCCTGGGAGAAACCCTCTGGAGACAGGAAGTGATGCGTTTTACGTTTCAACAGAAGAAGAACTGGGTAGTTAGCATGAGCAGCGATAGCCACCATGGCTGAACAGACAAAGAAAAGAGCGCCACCTACAGGAACTCAAACTCCAACAACAGGAAATCCAAGGAAAGCGATGAACGCTGAGCACCAACGACGGAGACAAAACCAATCAATCAATCCTGTTCAAGTGACTGATTGATCATCTGTGTGTGTGTGTGTGTGTGTGTGTGTGTTACTCACGCAGGTGCGCAGGCAGCCTGGCAGGCTCGTCCTCCATTCGGCTGGCTGGCCTCGCGGCGGGAGCATGGACGGGGGAGGAAGTGGAGTTTGGCAGGGGGCTCGCGGAAGGACTGAAAGAGCTCCTCTCCTGCTATGAATAGACACAGAGACACAAAGCATGCCTCACAAAGCTGCACCGCCACCCCCCCACCTTGACTTCATCACACTGAACGGGCCAGTCAGGTACGCTGCTGGACGGTTCAGTCCTCCGTCCACATCCTAAACTGACCAACAGATTTCAGGTGTATGAATTCAGGTTCGACTGATGCCAATGTTTGTGTCTCCTCATCAGGGTGAAACAGCATTGAGACCATCAAGGACACTAAAACTCTCCACTGAAACCAATTATTTTAGTGTCCGCAGCTCTTTGAGGCAGGGTGACCCCCCCCCCCCCCCCCCCCCCCCCCCCCCACCACCACCTATTCAATGGTAGGGAGACATTAGCCCTTTAAATGAAGAATTCATTTACACAAAATGTGATTGAACAGTTAAATGGCTGTGGTCTGGAGGTGAATATCGGACCCTGTCAGTCGAACCCTGATCCAAATGTCTGTTGCTTTCTGATCACTCCATACGAGGAATTTCCTGTGGAAGGGAATCAATAGTCTTTTTAATCTTCTATTTCCTCGTTTTAAGAGTCGACGGTTTCGTCTGACTTCAAGAAAGACCTTCAACATTCAGCCGTCCAGAGAAGGAAACACAGGATCCAACATGGAGGTGTTGACCTCCGACTAGGGGCAGACAGGAGGAGGTCGCCCACCGACTACTGACTGGAAGATTCTCCAGCATGTGTAGTCAGTCAGAGGTCACAAGTCATTTCTAGTTGTCACCATGGCAACTAAACAGAAACAGACAGCATGTTTTAAAGTGATTTTAACAAACGATATTCCTGTAATGCCTCTATAGTGTCCGAGATCCCCTCAGGTGAGTCTGGTGACCTTGTTGCTGGTTTCTGTTCCTATAATATCCCTGTAGTGGTTCAGCACTGGATCCTTCTTGATCACTCATTATAGATTAAGATGGATCTTTTACTGGTTATTATTATTATTGTTTTCTGGTTATTATTATTATTATTATTATTGTTTTCTGGTTATTATTATTATTGTTGTTTTCTGATTATTATTATTGTTGTTATTGTTGTTGTTGTTGTTGTTGTTATTTTCTGGTTATTATTATTATTATTATATTATTGTTGTTGTTTTCGGATTATTAATATTATTGTTGTTATTATTGTTATTATTATCTATGTTATCTTCTTGCTGTTTCCTGGTTAATATTATCTGTACTAGTATCTGATCGCAGTGAAACAAGGCTTTGAGCAGTTCTGGGGGGATGCGCGTTGGAGTTTCAATACCGACAACAAACAGTCACGACTTCACCAGCAAAAGCAATATTGCATGCAACTGGAGCGACACGCACGGCGCTCGAGCAACAGATGATACGATGTAAATGAATAACGTCTATAGTAATCCTATAGTAATCCTATGGTAAATATCAGAGGGACGCTGCAGCACAACTACAAGTCCCTATAGGAATATGACGGTGGTACCATGAAGTAGTGTGCTCACTATAAAGTCACTATAGAGTACCATCAGAGTACCATCAGAGTATCATCAGAGTACCATCAGAGTACCATCAGAGTACCGGAGACTACCGGGGTTATAGTCGCCACAACAGCGCGTCTGGTCGCTGCTTGGAAAAGGAACCTGAAGCAGACACGTTACCTTGGCCGCCGCGGAGGATTCAGACATGATCTCCCGTCAACTTCTCCCTTTTCCTTCCACTTTCCTTTTTTTATTTTTTGGTTCGGGTTTTTTTTTGTTTTTTGTTTGTTCTCCTTCCGTCTGTGAAATAAAAACCCGCACCCGTCAAACCCCCCAATGCAGGTTTTTTTTCCAAGTGAAGAAGTTGCGTTTATCTGTCGGCTGGATCCATAACACGGTCGGGGTGAAACTTCTTTGTCTGTCTGCGTTTCCTCACATCTCGGCAGCGCGCTGGTTAATCCCTTCCTGGAAGAACAGGACTGAAGAGAGCGGCCGACATCGCTCTCTCTCTCGCTCTCTCTCTCTCTCTCTCTTTCTCTCTGTCTCTCTGTCTCTGTCTCTCTCTCTCTCATTGATCTGGATGTGTGTAAAACGGTGAAATGACGTGTATTCCCAGCATTGAGCCTTGCCCCCTTAAAGGGAAACCCGAAGCAGGAAATTGCTGATCATGTTGCAGAGCGACAGAGCGGCTTTCTGCGACGGCCGAGGCGAACTGCAGGAGATGAAACCTTCCTGTGAATACTTCAACTAGACAGTAATATCTACCATTTACTATAGGTGTATTATGAATGTAATAGTGATACCATACTGTAATGTATGATAAGGTCACTATAAACTGAGTATTGATCACCACAGACTCACTGGAAGTTCCTGTAGGAATACCATCAGAGGAATATTGTAGTGATACCATAGATTAAACAAATACTAATACAGTACTATGAACACTACTGCACACATACTGCACACACAACTCCCTATAGGATTATTATTATGTATTATACTATATCACACTGCAATAAATAGCCACCTTAACAAGTCATTTGGTGTCATATTGAGAAAAATTTAGATATTTTCACTTGTTTCTAATCCGAATCAGCTTGTTTACAAGAGTCATTTTCATGATACTAGTGGACTTTATTCTGACTTATTTCAAGATATTGATTCTTCTTTCTTGATAATATCTCAAACTGCATTGGGAACATTTATTAAGTAAGTAAAGTATCTAAGAAAGTATCTAATGGTTCCCAAAGTGGGTCTGGGGACCCCCCGGAGTCCCTGAGAGGGTTCCAGGTTGTTCCTAGAATGAGGTGCTAGATGTAGCATCAATAAATCATCACCACATTAATGTAGAGACATCAGTATCGCTCCATCACTTCCCTCCACACAATCATTTCACGTTGTGGCCACCAAGGGAAATCTGCTGGATTGCTTTACGGCACAAAACAGGAAGAGGGCGCTGTTCTTCCAGCACTAACGGAGCTAATGGAGAAATCACTTCCAACATGTTGATCCTCTTCAGGAAACACTGACCCCTGACACCTCAAGCCCCTCTGCATCTGTGGACATTTTTTGCAGTGTAGAGCTCCTTCAGTGACCCCTAGAGGGCCCCGGACCTCATCTTGGAAACCACCATCCTATATTTTTTACATTTTTCTTCACTTTATTGTACAATTACTCCCATACAATGAGATATTGTAACATATCCACAATAACTATAAATAAATAGATAAGAACAGAGCGTATCTATTAATTTAACAACTTATGAGCTTTTTATTTTAAACATTACATAATATGGTGCTATATTGCTTGATAAAATGCAGGAAATTGGTTTTAGATCATTTTGTCTTGAGAATATGAAATATTCCAAAATAATAAATAGATAAAAAATATCAAATTATTTTCCATTTTATCTTCTCTTAACTATATCCCACCTCCACATCAATCCCAAGGGTTCTTATTAGGGAATTGGTCGCATCGATCCAGAACATCCTGTATAAAATAAGAAATAGTGTTTGTTTCTAGATCATACAAATCAATCAAATCTTCAATACAACATAATAATATTTAATCAATATCCAGCTTGAATCTTGAACTTTCCTTAATCTTGTTGTTGATAAAATATTTGTTATAAATTCGCTGTATAGTGTTAATATTATTATACATGGAGGTAAATGACACATTGGCGCCACCAAGCGGGCAGCAGCGGTGTCGCATCAGTCCTGGTTCAATTAACTGGTTACTTTCGGTTTCCAATCGTCAGAAATGAAACCTGCCTCCTCCTCCAGCCTCCGCCAGCGTCCACCCAGTCACTTCTGCCACTGGACGAGGGGAAGGAGGCGACATGACGGAGTCCGCGATCATTAAATTCATCTGCGCCAATCACGGATCAATTAATACTTATGAATTAGTGGTCAGCGACTGTTTCGGCTCGTCCCAGGACGTGTGGGAGGTTATTAGGAACCGAGAGAAGTTTGCCACTTGTTCTCACGACGGAGAGCCGAAGGTTGTGGCCAAGACGACACTCCGGGTATGTAGGAACAACAATTGTCCGGGATGCGGGAATCTACACCTGTGTAGAAAGTTCCTGTTTGGATCCTGTCCGTTCGGCGAGACGAGGTGAGTTACTGAGTTACTGGGCCCGTTTGGTAGAACCGTTGTGTGGCTGCAGGCCTCCAGGGTGTCACGTGGTGCCACAGTTCATGGCAGGCCAGGAAATAGTATTATCAAGTTGTCATTTAAAGGGGCCCTACTGTATGAAGTTAAAGGGTCCTCTGTTTCAAGATTCAAGATTCAAGAGTTTAATTGTCACATACACACACGAGGTGTGTAGTGAAATGCAAAGTGGCAATGCTCAGCAGAAATGTGCAAAATAACAGGTTCACACTATTTACAATAACAGTTTTTAAGAGCTCTATATAAAAAAACAACACAATATTTACAATAAGAGCACTTTATAAAAAAATATAGTAAAAAAAAAAGGGAAAATTGTATGTATAATATAAATTATAAATTATAAATTATGTGTAGTCTATACCTAAGTGTGTGTGTGTGCATAAGAGGGGCAGTGTGTGTGTATGATTCAACAACATCTGTGCTTAAAGTTATCGTTGACTTAATTTTTCCTGCATGTTGAGAAGGTTAAAAGTCATCATGTCATAACTTCATCATCCAACTTTGAATGGCGTTTATGTGTAATTTCCAAGTAGGAAATTAATTTTTCCCATAGCACGTGAAAAGCAGGGTCACTATAGTAAACTCATCACAACTGGACTTGGTCCTGACTTACTAAAGACTTCCTGAAATCCGTCCAATCAGGACAGTATTTGAACTGGACAGCCTCAGCTCAGCAGGTTGACCTCATTTGAATTAGAGGAGCTGGTCGGCCAATCAGGCTCCAGCATTCTGAGGTCTTCAAATTTATTCAATAACAAATATCCGCAGTAGATTTGAAAACTGACCGTTAATTTCAGGAGAGGATGCCGCTTCCCCCATCAGCTGAACTCTGGACACAACGCCGGCACCCTGCAGCGCCACGGCCTGGAGGGGCTGGACCGGGCGGAGCTGTGCACACTGCTGCTGCAGAACGACCATTCGCTGCTTCCTCCTGTAAGTACGAGCACTATGAAGGCCATTGATCCGGAGGGAGGGGCAATCAGGGAAATCAGATTGATTGATTGGCACTGTGGCTCAGTTCACATGGTTTCCTCCCACAGTCCAAAGACATGCAGGTCAGGTGGACTGGAGACTCGAAATCAGCAGCTGATTTCAGCCGGAGAGGAACTAGTTACCAAAACCAGCTGTCAGCCCTCCATGACCCCTCCCTGCTCTAAATCTCCCATAGCTATGATGGACCGGTGACCTGTCCAGGGTGTTTCTGCCTTCCTGGCATCTGCCCAATGCATGCTGGGATAGGCTCCAGCCCTCCACCACCCTGAAATGGAATAGCTTGTTAACGTTCTAGTGGTCACACACTCTTTAACACGTTTTAGCCCAAATTTTGTGCTGAAAGGCAAATGAAAATCAATCATAGTTGGGAAGCTGAAAATTGAATTTCATATCGAAGTGTGTGTTGGATTGGGCTAAAGGTGTAACGGTAAAGAATCGGCCTCTAGTACGCTGAAAGAAAATTAAGGGATGAAGTGACTGATTGATCGATTGTGTCTCATATTTAGAAGTGATTTGGGCCTGAAAAATTGCTTGTAACGACCTATCCCCCCCCCATTTTCACCCTCCTTCTACCAGATATGTTACGATTACAACAATGGGGACGGGCTGCATGGCCGCTGTCAGGACGGGGAAAGCTGCACGAGGCTCCACATCTGTGAGAAATACCTGAAGGGCGCCTGCAGCTGCCCCAGGGCCCACGACTTCTACGAGCCGCACCCGCTGAAGACCCTGCAGGGCCGAGGGGTGCCCACCCAGCTCATGCTGTCCTTGAAGTTTGTTTATATGAACAAGGAGGCTTTGAAGGGCTTTGAGAACCGGGGCAACAGAGGCAACCAAGGCAACCGTGGCAACCGGGGAGACCGAGGCAACCGGGGGGGAAACCAGGGCAACCCTCAACAGCGAGGAGCCGGTTTCGCCAGTGACGTCCCCGAGGGGGGCAAAGGTAAAGTAGAGCCTCCAACAGACGACAGGCAGTTTATTTTGACAGGGTGATGACATGGCTCAGTGGAAACTCATGTTAAAACTGCTCTGGAAACAGTTTTGAGCTGATATCAGAAAGACTCATTTTGAGCGATGGTGCAGACGGTCTGAGCTGTGGTCGGATCTCTCTTGAAAAACATTTCTGCAACGCAACTGAAGCCATTTCTGCCATTTTAGAAATATTGCGTAATAAGTAGGTCCATGCTCTGGTCTCGTTTGATTACTTATTGTCCCTTTTTGTATTATTTTACCATTTTACTGTGTAAAATATAGGCTGATTGATTGATTGATTGATTGATTGATAGTTCATCAGTTGTAATATTTAAGACTCTCTGTTTTCTTCAGATAAAACTGACATCTGCATGTACTTCATCAAGGGCAGCTGTAAACATGGTGGTGAGTAATCATCAATAACTCCTCATTTCTATGATTGTTATGTAGTTTTATGTCAATTACAAAAAAAAAAAAAATTATTATTATTATTGTCAAATTGTGTATTTGACCATAATCCTCACCGGTGGAAGTAAGAAAATCTCAAAGATAAAAACGATGAAATGAAAGATTAAGTTGTCAAGAGATTTGATGTAATGATGTAAATGGATCAGTTTTCATCAACTCACCTCAATTTGAATCAAACCATCTTTGGATGTACGTCCACGTTCGATCATTCATCTGTTAGTAGTTAAACCTTGTATCTGATGCGTTTGGGTTTTGCCTCAGATCGGTGTTTCAAAGTCCACTCCAGGCTGCCGTACCTATGGGAGGTGAAACAGGCGGCAGGGTGGACCGCCCTGCCCAACAACGAGGACATCGAGAAGGACTACTGTGACCCTGAGAAGACCTACAGGTCGGTGAACACCTGATGGTCCAGTTGGGGCTCCAGACATACGCATGGCTTTCTGTTGAAGCTGCCAAGAGCTCTTGTAGATATTAAAAAAGTATTCAGAGTTTCTCCAGAGTTCTTCTCCACTAAAACTCTCCACTGAAACCAGACTGATGAAACTCCTGTAGGTTGGCAGGTTTTATTAAGTCCCAAGTTTGTTGCGGCTCTGATAATTGATCATTGATCATTGAATTTCATCCTGGGACAATGAGGAAAATATCCCAGTATCCCCCTCATTAGAACAAAACAACTTGAACTCCTGTGTAATCATTTCACCAGGTGGTATCGTACAGGGTCCACAGGCCTTGAAAAGCCTGGAAAGTTTGTGGATCTTAGTTAGTTTTCTCTAAAGGACTTGAAAGTATTGGCGGGTGGCTGACTGATGGACTCGTATATAACTATATATATATACATATACATATATATATATATATAGTCACGTTGAGTTTTGTTTGTGTATAGCATCACAATGATCCACACACACACACCATTAGTGAAGAGACCTGATACGATGTGGTGAAAAGAAAGGTGTCGGTGTTGGAGCGTCTCTCAGGTCCCGGCAGGTCACTCCCTCTGCTAGAGCATAAAACACAAAGCAGCCTGAGTATGGTGACGTGGGTTAACAGGACCTGAGAGCTGTTGATAACCATGTCTGTTATCTACTGTGGTGCCCTTTAGAGCAGCAGAATCATAAAGCCAATTCTAGTATTGACTGGGAGCCAGAGCACAGTTCTGAGACCAGCTGTAACAGGTTCATTCTTACTCCATATACTCCATATGGAAGGGAGTTTGGGTTTTACTGGCAAGCCCGGTGTTTATCCTAGTGAAGGGATTTCCATATCCTGTAGTTGGGATGATTTCCTGCAAATTAAATAAGTGAAACTAACCAATTCAGATTTTCCCTGGAGCCCCTCAAGGACCCCTGGGAGAGTCACTTTGACATGTCATTTGACTCGGTGTGTTCTCCCTGCAGCCGCTGCGTCCAGCCCGTCTGTTTTGACACGATGACCTGCGGCCTGAATAAGACGCGGCGGCTTTCCACCGTCTCCTCCGTCCTTCAGCCGAACTTCATCCTCACGACCACGTGGGCGTGGCACTGGGAGGACGAGTTCGGGAACTGGAATCTGTATGCCGCTGCCGTGAGTCGCATCGACAGTAGACTACACGTTCATAAAACCCCACAGTTGCTTCTCAGAGAAATAACTGGGCTTTACTTGCTTCTCCTGCAGACCGGCGCCCGCAGGGCCGCAAACATCAGCAGCACCGACATGGAGCAGAAGTACCTGAACGACGACAAGGACGTGGTGGAGTTCAGCGCCGGTTCCCAGACGTACACACTCAACTTCCAGGGTGAGGAGGGCGCATTCAGAGGACCGCCACACATCCAGGAAGTATGTTCTCGTGAAGTAATCATCATACGTCTTCTTCTGCAGACATGATACAAACAAATAAGCAGTACGACACCAAGAGGCTGGTGAGAAGACGGCCCGTCTTCGTCTCCTCAGCCGATGTCCAAATGCAGAAGGCGAGGTACAGCTGACATGTCACATCCTGCTTGCTTGATTAGTTTCCAAAATATCTTCCACTGTTTGTATCATCAATTTTTGTATCATTATTTTGTGATGATGTTTTAAATTCCCTCAACCTGCCTCGTCTACTTCTACCTCAGTTACTGAATTTCCCAGAATGCCTTTCAACAACCCCCATAGAAGGGGAACATCACCAATAGAGTTAGTGTTTCAGGTGTTTGCCTTTAGCATTCAGCATATGGTGGATGTTTTTGTCCACATCATCATACAGTAAAATCAGTACATCTTTAGCATCGTTGCCCCGGACGGCGCTACTGTTTCACCTACTCAGGAGCCGTCGCTTTCCTTTCTGTCTGCAGAGGGCCTCTGGGTAATCAGCCCAGTTTCAAAGCTCTACCAGGACATTGGGACAAGACACAGATTCCTGAACGAGGATACAAGGTATTGCATTCCTGTAACTTAGTAAGGGAAGCCCCCTGTGGAGCAGATAATGGATCGTACCAGTTTGTTGAGGGGTTTTCTATCATTTCTGTGCCGTCTAGATTGATGTACGCCGCATAGAATTACTGCATATTTATCTTCCCGTGTTTGTAAGATCCTTTAAAACTTAAAGCTTGACTGAATACCCTTCTGACAGAGAACCATGCCACTCTGAAGCCACAATCCATCAATGCAAACTGAGAATTGTCTGCTTTATTAATAGAAGTAGCCTCCTTACTGCTTTCAGACACTAATTTTGATGGCAACTAAATATCAATGGAATAAAAGTTAGCATTGGAGCTGGTAGGTGTAAAGGTACTTTTGGTGTCTATGTGGTATGAACCCAGCAGCCACCACTCACATGTTTATGAATATAAAATATTAAAGGGACTTGGACTCAAATTACAGCAGCAAAGCCAAGCAGTCAGAAAATGGTTTCTAGACAGTGTGGGGGGAAGAGAGCCAAAACGTAAGCAACACCAGTAGTTTCCAGGATGTCTGCAGCTCTTGGAAAAGTCTTCAGATGTCTTAAATCGTATGATCTAAATTCAAGGTTTTAAAAGGTCTGGAGTACAAGTAAATATAGTATTCTAGGTCTTATATTCAGTTTTAGAGGTCTGAAAATGTTGCGATTTCTTCTTGTGCCACTTTTCAAATTAGAAGTTGTCAACAGTTTTTTTTTAATGTTTATCTTGGTTGCAAAATAAGTCATGAATGTAACTGGATGAATTTGGATTAAGGTCATACACTGCAAAACATATTTCCATTTTAACATTGCATTTAATCTAGTATTCAGTCTTAAAATGTTTGTATTTTTAATTAAATGAAAAGAAATACATATTATTTTATATTTCTTAATGAGTGAAAGAAATCTAGCTCTTTCCAATACAAATCAACTTGTTTTTTTATCTTCATACTACTGCAGCAATCTCCCTGTTTCAAGAGATTTAAAATTCCTGAAACAAATTAAACTGATTGGAAACAAAGTGCAATTATCTCACCTATCTCTCTCATTTCACACACTGAGATTTCAAGACTGAATATGAGACTAAACATGTTGTTGAACTGGTGTTTTAGCAGTGTATGATAAAAATAATAAGTGTATCGTCTCTCCTGCAGCGCGTCGCCCTCCAAAGCTCCTCAATGGAGTACAAGGAGATTGAAGGCCTGTTTCGTAACACAATGAGAGGCTTTGACATCGTCCAGATAGAGAGGATTCAAAACAAAGCACTCTGGGAAATCTTTCAGTGGTACGTCTTTAAAAGTACAACACATGGCTCCTATTGGTTGCTACATTAGGCCGATAGACAGCTTTCAGGTGACATAACATCGTCTGGCGGGCCATCTTGGAGGTCCTCAGCTCTGTGAACAGCTGATTGTGTTTCTGTCTGTTTCTACTGAACTGATCATTTCATCACTGATCCATCTGATTGATTTAGTGTTTAGATCATGTAGCTTGTTAGCTAGCTAACCATAGTATCTGGTCAGCTAACCATCACTGTCTTGTTGTTAACACATCTGGTTAGCACACTAGGTAACGTATCTAGTAGAAGCTAGCATTAGCAGTAGCTAGTAGTCCCATGTTAACAGTAACTAAACTAGCCTGCTGGCTAGTTAGCTAGCTACCAGTTAGTTCAGGTTAACTAGCTGACTCTTCTCCAGCTCCAACTCAGAGTGTTTTGGAGTAGAGACTAGGGCTAAAGACAAGACAGTTTACTGAGTCACAGTAACCTACATTTGGAGACAAATCTACCTGATCACACTGATCACTTTTACTGAGAACGTTACTGGATGATCTACAGACACACCACCACAACCTGGTTCAGATGGTGAACTGGTTCTAGGTGGTTGTTTTATATTGAAATATTATTAATGAACCTCTAATACCTCCACAATGGCACCAGATTTGGTTGCTGGGAGATTTGTGATGCATCTGCAAAGCCTCTACAGTACTAAATATACCAGGTTATTGACCACATGCTATTTTGGTTTCTAATTTCTCCTTCTCTCATTAAAAGGCAAAGGGATTTAATGAAGAAGAACAACGGAGGCCAGATTGTGACAGAAAAAAAGCTTTTTCACGGCACGGACTCAAAACACGTAGATGCCATCTCCTTCAACAACTTCGACTGGAGGATCTGTGGGACTCATGGAACCGCCTTCGGGAAAGGTGACTTAACTTGTCGTCCGTATTGCATTGGTAATAAATAATGTGCAGTTGTGCTGTTTTATTGAACTCAGAAATGAATTCATTTAATTAACAAAACTCTTTGAGAGAATATAGAACCAGCGTGTTCAATGTGTTTGCACTGAAAACATGTAATTTAGTCTCATATACAAGCTTAAAGTCTTATTTTTCTTAGCACGAGTGGAAAATTCTCCCAGTGCGGTAATTTCATGTGTTTCCAATGCAGTTTCAGTTGTTTCCGGAATCTTCTGAAATGAGGCCAATCACTCTACTAGTGTCAAGAAAATGACCCTTGATTCAAGAAAACAAGGGAAAATATTGGAAATTCTTTTCACTTGTTTTAGGAAAATAGATATATTTTTGTAAATCAAAATCATAGCTAGCTTGTTGCACTACAATTTAAAATTTGATTGGTTTATTTATGTGACAACATAAGATGGTTTTTCATGTGGTTTAAACGCACTTTTGAAGGAGAAGGTAGAAAAGTGGGGAATCCGTGGACATTTCTAGGGATGGTGCCCGCCGGGGGCAAAGCACCAAATCAAAGGGCTGTCCCTGAAAAATGAGGACGTATGGTCACATTGAACTCTTTCTTTCTCCAACCTCAGGTAGCTACTTTGCCAGGGATGCCAAGTACTCCCACAGCTACACCTGCGAGTCCAAAACCATGTTCGTATCGCGGGTCCTGGTGGGCGACGTCACCAGAGGATCCTCTGACTACCTTCGGCCTCCATCCAAGGACGGCGGGGACACGCTCTTCTACGACACCTGCGTGGACGATGTGAGGAACCCCTCCATATTTGTTGTGTTTGAGAAGCAGCAGATCTACCCCGAGTACCTGCTGCAGTACAAGGAGGAGGACTTCAGTCTGTACTACGGTGCATCATCAGTACACGTACAAGTAGCCAGACCAGTTGCCCCAGTTAGCAGACCAGTTCCCACATTGAGTACACCAGTTCCCGCAGTTAGCAGACCGGTTGCCACATTGAGTACACCAGTTCCTCCAGTTAGCAGACCAGTTCCCACATTGAGTACACCAGTTCCTCCAGTTAGCAGACCGGTTGCCACATTGAGTACACCAGTTCCTCCAGTTAGCAGACCATTTCCCACATTGAGTACACCAGTTCCTCCAGTTAGCAGACCAGTTCCCGCAGTTAGCAGACCGGTTGCCAGATTGAGTACACCAGTTGCCCTACCTGGAAGAACAGTTCCCATATTTAATACACTGGTTCCCCCACTTAGTGCACCAGTTCTCCAGCCTAGCAGACCAGTTAACCTATTTGAACCAGTACTTCAACCAAGGCGGAGTACGAAGAAAGAATGTGTCGTTAGTTAGGTTTGAAGTGAGGTCAGTGCAGCAATAGGAAGCATTTCAATTTCTGCTGACTAGCGACATACACTATGCTGAGTGTCATTTGACTGGGCTTGAATTACTTGTGTGTGACATGACTCAGCGTGGTAATAGCACCCGAGTGTGAAGTCAAGGGTGTTGTGGCTTTTATGCAATTGTTGTGAATGCATGTATACTTTGATTTGATCAGGGGAATAGAGAAATACCTAAGAAAAGAGAACATCATGTGTATTTGACCCCAGAGGATTGCCTGATGGAAGGTCAAATAACAATAACTTGACATACAACACTAAAAATACGTAAATATAAATATAAGGAACCTAAGGAACGATGTAAAACTCATGGTTAATCTCATGAGGATACCACTAACATGCCTTGGTCCGGCTCAGGAATTTCTGTACATCACAAATAATGAATTATTTGTATTCTTGATTATAGTTGCTGATTTTGTCATATTGAATTTTTATAATAGTAGGACATGGTGCCTCACAGCTCTCTGACCAGCAGAGGGCGATGGTAAACTATGTAGTA
Source organism: Hoplostethus atlanticus (assembly GCA_034670405.1). Lineage (NCBI taxonomy): Eukaryota > Metazoa > Chordata > Actinopteri > Trachichthyiformes > Trachichthyidae > Hoplostethus > Hoplostethus atlanticus. The sequence continues at coordinate 235,969 of JAXDDX010000215.1, forward strand.
CTCAGTTAAAGAATAAGGCCTTTTGATCTGTCAAATGTAAATGAAGCTTTGATGAAGGTAGAAAATGTTCAGGATGTTGAATCAATATGTTTTTCAAGCCTCTCTTCAAGGTTTTGAGGATGGGTAATCGTGTCTTAGCAACTAATAATGTCATCTCGGTGCAATTTGTTCCACTATTTGAAAACACTGCTTGAACTAAACTGCAAAATAAATGTAATATTCATGTGTACCAGATAAAAAGCAGAATTAATATTAAGATCCACAACACTAGAGGTTTGCCACAGACGACGACAACGACAGACGTTGATGATACAGTGACAGTTAATAATCCATCAAGTCAGTGCAGTGTGTCTGGGATGACATGATTGTTGTTTCTTACTATTCATACTGAAATAAAATGTATGTTGATATTCATTGTATTATTGTCTCTCTCTATGTCCGTCTGTCTGCCTGTCTCTCTCTTTCTGTCTGTCTGTCTCCTCCATTCCCGGATGACTCACTTTGAACAGATTAATTAAGAAATGCCACCAGCGGTCTGGTTGTGAAATGAGTCATGGCAGGAAAAGTAATCAATATGGCGGCTGCCATTTTTCAATGAATTTTCAATAAATCATACCAGATTTATTTACGTTGCTATGGTTACAGTTCTGCGACAGTGTAGTCATGGATGCTAGCTACAGACGTTGCTATGGTTACAGTTCTGCTACAGTGTAGCCATGGATGCTAGCTACAGATGTTGCTATGGTTACAGTTCTGCGACAGTGTAGTCATGGATGCTAGCTACAGATGTTGCTATGGTTACAGTTCTGCTACAGTGTAGCCATGGATGCTAGCTACAGATGTTGCTATGGTTACAGTTCTGCTACACTGTAGCCATGCATGCTAGCTACAAATGTTGCTATGGTTACAGTTCTGCTACAGTGTAGCCATGGATGCTAGCTACATACGTTTCTGTGGTTACAGTTGGAATCCATATTGGTTGGAATTGTTATGTACGCCTCCAGGAACGCCATGAAGTAATGGGTAAAAAAAAAAAAAAAAAAAGTAATGGGATTTTGATATGAAAAATGCAACATAAAATACATAAACATAAACCAAAATATAAGACTTGGCATTTTTTTTGGCATTTATTGTTAAATAGGTGTACATTATGTCATCAGTCTGGTTTCAGAGTTTTAGTGTCCATGATGGTCTAAATGTGTTTCAGAGGCTTTTCACCGTGATGAGAAGGAAATTCTCGGGGGAAAACTGAATACTTGGGAATCTTTTGGCATGAAAATGGTCCAATACTGAATATTGGCACAAAAGTATCTATCAGCAGTTTCATAACAATATCGACCTTCAAAAACCAACACTGCCTGATGACAGTAAACATCCACTGACATTAACCGGCTACTTCCTGTCTGATCTGTGCGTTTGGCGTCGCTGGGTGGATTGAACGGATCCTGCAGCTTCCAGGGATCAGCGTGTCGGAAGATCTGGTTTTCCTACATTGGTAGAAGTTATGAATTAAATATGACTCCTTCCCCTCTGGTGTTTGAGGTTCTTTGTGTTTCTGCTGAGTCACGGTGGTTTTGTTTCAGCCATGGCAAAACACTGGAGTGGAAATGAGTCACATCTTTATTTGGCTGGTAGCAGGCGAAGGATTGGTTGAGTTTCTGAAATGTTTGTTCACCATCAATAAATCACCACATTCATTTAGAGACATTAGTACAATTACCGTAAACCAACCAGACCACCACTAGCAGCCTGTCAGCCTCTACCAGCCTCTACTCTCATTCTACATTGGGTCCACCGGGTCGATTTAGTGGGAAATCTGCTGGATTGCTTTACGGCACCAAACAGGAAGAGGGCGCTGTTCTTCCAGCGCTAACGGAGCTAAAGATAAAGAGTTTCTGGTGACGGCAGATGGAGGAAGGAGAGAAAGGAAGATGGAGAAATCACTTCAACATGTTGATCCTCTTCAGGAAAGACAAAGACACCAGGGAGGGGGAGGAGGGGGACAGGAAGCAACGGGGCTGATGGGAAATGTAGTCTTAATGTGGAGAAACACTAGTAACAATACCACTGGTGAGATAGAGGCTACCAGTCGTCTCCACCATGGTCTCCTACAGCTGCCGTCTCTTGATGTGTCTTGATATGATTGGATGACACAAGTCACATGCCGGTGTCTGGTGTAACCAGGATCTTTTAGTTGTTTTCGTTCCCTTTTTATGTTTTGAGAGATGCAGCAGGACTAGCAGAGCAGCAGAGAGGGGGACACAGATGACATCAGAGAAAACACAACAACAAAACAACTAGTAACATACCTACAGGAATTGATTTTGACTTGGATTCATGCATTTGTTCCTATATCACCAACTTTCTGCTGACACAAAGGATTTCAGTGCAGAGAACAACTTTAAATCTGAATTAGTGTGGATGTGCTGTTCATGTTCACCCCCTGAGGGATGGAAGCTCATTCAGATAGAACTAACACAAACACAATCCAATTTCTTCACACAGTTCACAATGAATTAATGAAGAGTCTTCATCATCCAGCTTTGTGCTTGTGAGAACTGATTGTGTGTGACGGGGATGTTTGTTTAAACGTCGACCATATGGGCATGACATGCATTTTAACTTTAATATTTATAGTACTACTACTAATAATAATAAATCAAGACATATAAGAAGACATTACAAAATAAAGGATTAAAAATAATAATTGCTCTTCATATTATTATATTATTAAGAGATTGGATTATAATTGATAAAAGAAATAACAATACACAACATAGATATAATAATAATAATAATAATAATAATAATAATATGAAGAGAAATTGATAAAAATAAGTCCAAGGCACTCTTCTTTTTTATTAAAACAATTAAGAAAATGCAAATTGTGGTGACCATGACTGTGTGTAATGTTCCCTGGGTAAATAGAATATTAACTAATAAAAAGAAAAATATCACAGTTATTATTATTATTGTTATTACATTCTGTGGGTGGACATTTCACACACAGCAGATGGTTCATCTCTGTCATCATCAGATATCTCAGCTGGTGTGTTTGGGTGACTGGAGAGTTTTAGTGTCCCATGATGCTCTAGATGGGTTTCTGACAAGAACAAGCTTCAGTAAAGACACAAAGAGAGGAAAATAATTCTAAAATATAGAAAATGAAATTTGTCTGTACTTTTATAGGGATTTTTTTTGAGACAGACAGACAGACAGACAGACAGACAGAGAGAGAGAGAGAGAGAGAGAGAGAGAGAGAGAGAGAGAGAGAGACTCTTCATCTTCATCACCAGGAAAAGAAAACTATTTTTTTTTTTTTCCATCTAGTTTTAATTCCCTGATGCTCTCAACCCTCCGGTCGGCCAATCAGCTTCCTGGAGGATTGCGGTAATGAATCCCATCCCACCCCTCACGTTCCCGGCATGCATTGTGGGCCAGAGAGGGACTTGGCTGGGAGGCTGTTGAGGATCGTGGACCGGAGAAGAAGAAGATCCACCCGACACCTGCTCATCACTGACAAGCGCTCAGGTAAATTGTTGCGTATTTGCGCAGTTTTCCCCACGTTCACCTACCCGGTTCTTCATCCACGCAGCATTTGCGCGCGTGTGTTTTGTCTCCTGCTGTGAGGTGTTTTATCTCAGGGCCACCCCAGCTCCTAAACACAATGCATCACAAACGTTTTTAATTGGAGGTTTTTAGTGCCGAAATGCGACAAGAGCAGCAGTGTGTCGGTGGCGGGATGCGCCGGGGTCTGGCTGGGTGGTGTAGCCGGGGCAGGGTGAGCTAGTCCGGGCTGCTTGTCTCTGCTGCAGCCGGTAGTCACTGCCATTCATCTGCTTTGCGTTTCACTGGTGGTGGTGGTGGTGGTGTGTGTGTGTGTGGAGAGGGGGGGATCCATTACATGATGAGACGGGGATGCAGTGGGTAAAAAAATCTGTTAACCTGCTTTTTATTTACAGGATAAAAACGAGTTCATCCATCTAACATTTAAACCATTTAAGGTGATAGAAATAGAAATGTTCATAACATTCATAGCATCCAGCCTGGTGATCAAACTGATGCTGGTGTGTTAAATTATATATAACCCATAAATAATGTTTTAGATTATCATAATAATAATAATAATTTGAGGCTGATATAAAGGTTGACATGACATTCATAGCATCAAGTATCAAACTGATGCTGGTCTTTTAAGTTATATATATATATAAAAAAAATTCAACCCATATATAATATTTTTAGATATAATTAATAATGAATAACAATAATAAAAATGAATGTTCATAATTTACGGCTGATCTAAATGTTCATAACATTGATTCATAGCATCCTCTCCTATGCTGGTAGAGTCTTTTAAATTAAACATAAATACAAAAAACATAAATACTTATAAACATAAATCAAGTGATGCTTTCCTGAAAAGGTAAATAATATTACTACAATTTAACTTGGATTCAGTATGAGCTCCAGTTCTGTAGATATTGATGGTAATGATAGCACGCTGCTATCAACACTATGAAATATTGATAAGGCAGTCAGTAGGCAGAGCAGTGTTCCTCTATAACCAGTTATCTCCTTTGTATCCTAACAGATGCTCCCCAGCAGGAAAGCGTCGCTGTAACTACTAATTATCTGTTCTGTTGAAATGATGAACTGATTCAAGTTCAGTTTAGAGCGAGGAACACAACAATGCTGACCTTTCCTTGAAACAGTCTCTGAATTTGGACATAACACCAAGACACCAATCACAATGTAGGAGAAACTGAGTAAAACATCTTCTGGTCCTGATGTGATGTGATGAAGGACGGATGTTAAAATATGACTGGACTGTATGATACACCCAACCATGCTACCTGTTAGCTGTTAGCACAGCGGTCCTCTTCTCTCCTACCAGGTAGTTCAGACCCCTGGTCTAGTATGTTGGAGTTTTAGCAGAGGCAGAAATAATCTCATTGGTGGAGTTACACCTTAATGGGCGGAGCCAAAGAACCACAAGCTAGAGCTACAGTTAGCTAACTGGTGAACTTGAATGGCAAAGAAACTGGTCAAAATAAAACTAAAACTGGTAATGGCTTCTTTTTCATTCATTCCTGACTATCGTAGTCATGATGTTGGAAGCTCAGCAGGCTAGCTAACTAGCTAGTTTGAACTTGGAAGGTCAGCAGGCTAGCTAACTAACCTAGATATTGTATTGATATTGTATATTGTATTGTTTCAGTTAGCATCAGAGCGCTAGGCTACATGATGTTAGCTAGCTCCTCTCTTACCTCTCGTCTTTCTCACTGGGCTTCAGTCTAACGTTACTTAGCCACTGTGGTTCTTTGGCTCCGCCCACTGAGGTTTAACTCAACCAATGAGATTATTTCTGCCCTGCCTCTGAGAAATGTATGGAAGATCTTGAAAGGCCTTGTTGTCCTAAAGCAACATGCCAGCATAGGAGAGGGTGGGGTTGGTCTCCGCCCACTGCCCTGTCTACATGCTCTGCTGTGGCCAATTAGTGACGTGTGTGTGTGTGTGTGTGTGTGTGTGTGTGTGTGTGTGTTGTGCGCGACTGGTGGCAGGATGCTAATGTAAAGTGGTCTGAGGTCACAACATCATGTCTCTGGGTGAAAGTTATGCAGCGCTTGTCACTCACTCACACACACACACACACACACACACCGCTCATCTCCAAACATCTCCATTTTTTCGTAATTCAGACCCATTCAGTGTTGAGTGTTGAGTGAAGGGGTTCATCAGGGCCGCCTCATCCTTCAGTTAGTAAAAACAGAAAATCACCGTCATTGACGTTACGAGGTTTTCACCCAGCGACAGCCTTGTGTTAGCAGATATCGTTCTACATCGACAGTGAAATAATGTTTTAGGATTATTGTGATATACCTTGTGGTTATTTGGGTCACACTGACGCTCGACATGGATCATAACTCATTCAGACAAAAGGTTAGACTGGAGTTGTTTCAGATGTACTGATGACTCATCACAGTGTTGAGAGAAGTGAGTGTGTTGAGTGTTACCCAGCCAAGCTGCTGTACTGTAGGTAGGACTGTAAATAAAACCAAAGACAGTAGACGTTACATAAATATCTACACCACAAACATCTTGTCACTAAGCAGTTTGCAGCTGTGGGTGAGAGTCCAGCAGAGCCATGAAGCAACATGCTAGGACTAGTCAGCAGGCTAGTTAGCTAGCTAGTTTGCTAGTTAGCTAGCCTGCTGACCTTCCAACGTCATGAATGAATGAATAAAGAAATTATTTTTATTTTTTATTTTTATTTTGACCATTCAAGTTTACCAGTTAGCTAACTCAAGCTCTGGAAAACGTTGATTCTTTGGCTCCGCCCACTGAGGTTTAACTCAACCAATGAGATTATTTCTGCCTCTGTTCAAATGTTCATAAAACTAACTCCATCCTGCCAGACAGTAACAGCAGAGTTATGGACCAGATATTACGACGCTCACATACGGCAGTGACTCCCATAGCTTCATATATAATCCCCCACAATGCCACAGGGCGGGGTAAAAGCCACTTCCCATCCCAGAGACCCTCCACTGTGGTGACCTTCCCAACCTGCAGCTTTGACTCTCATCAATAATAGACCACATGTTGGACTGCATGTGGCGGTGAGGCAGGTCGCCACGGAGACCGGGCATCACCGATGACCTGCTACTGGACAGCGATTCCCCGAGAGCCTCTACTCTAATGAGACGAGGTAGTGGAAGCCCATATGAACTCAGTACACCTTTTATCTGTGGAATAGAGGTTACCCACTCCTTCGTATTTTCATCCTATACATGATATTGAGTCGCATTACACTAATATTCAAGACAGCATCTTTTAAAAAAGGAACAAATTAATGCTTTTCTGAAAGTAGAATTGATTTTTGTTTTTATTAGTGGTTGTTTTCCTCCCCAACTAGAGTTTATCATTTAACTGGCTTTTTATTTACCACCAACCATATATTACATTTATTTTACAATACTTTGAAGGTTGGAAGTCATTTTATCTGTATCCTGGGATCCTCTATCCTTTACTGTAAATGACCCTGTGATCCAGCGGAACCATTGATAAAGCCCCTTGAAAGGTGAAAAACACAAACTGACACTGTAAAATGTTTTGTAGCATCGTCTATTTGAAACAGCAGAGAGACATTTTGTGACAAAGTGCGTGAACATGTTGGTTTGTGATTGGAGTAGGTGTGAGAGAAGGTGTGTGAAGCGTGGCCTCAGGTGATTGGATGATGAGTTATGACATCATGCTAAAAGGGCGTATTCAACTTCAAGCTGATTGGATAACGAGTTAGAATGGCAGAGAGGTAGCCTTCCTGATTGCTTCCTGCTGTCCTACTGCAGCGCTGCACAGTTCGTCACGTATGACCAGATATCGTGATTTTAGTATGTTGGTGGAACAGATACTCCACATGTTGAGATGGACAAGAGGCAGTTCAAATAATTTTGTTCCTCAAATCATCAAGATTTACAATTGGGATTAAAAGAACCGTGATCATCATATCTAGCAGAATAACTGAGATTATCACCGTGGCGTCATCTGGTTGGTCCACCAAACGGCAGACAGCATCAACCTTCATCTGGTTGGTGTCTCACTCGTGATGCTGTGGAGACTTTGGACCAGCGTTGAAACCTCCCATCAGCCCTTGCTGCTGCCAACAAGTCCTATTATCACCTCGCTGTACATCAGCAGCGGCCGTGGCGTCTGCTATAACATTATCCTGCTGTTCCCCGTCATTACCAAGGCTGTGATTACTGCTGAGCGTTCTCGTATCTGTCAGGTTTATAGATCGGGGGTTGCACAGTGTGGCAACCATGGTGGTGTTATATTTTCTTATCTTGTTATGGTATTTTCATGCATGTCTCAACTCTGTTATTTCAGTGCAAGATGATGATGCCACATGAGTCATCCTCCAGGGATTAATAACATCTCATAAAACTCCACTTCCTGTTTCGTCCTCTTGTCTGTTTTTGATTTCAGCATCATTACCTCCTTTTGTTACTTCAGGTTGGCGAGCGAACACTAATTAGGTAGCTGGCATGTTGTTGAGGATTTGACCTCGTAGCTGCACCACGTTTGAGCATCCGATGCCGGCTTGATGCCGCGGGACGCCAAGGGGACGAGATGTGTGGAGAACATTTGCTGCCGGTGACCACGCCGCCACCAGAATGTAATCAGACTGTGGCGTCTCAATTAGCGGGGATGTTCTGCTCTGCTGCTCCAGTTTGTGATTAAAGCTCTTAAGACTGGTGTATTTCTTACAAAGAAATCATTCGCTCATCTCTCTCGCTCTCTCTTTCTCTGGGTATTGATCTGGTGACCCCGTCTGTCTCCCTGATGAACTCTTTACCGTCGGTATTGACAGAGCCCAGGGTTTATGTGGCCCCTGCAGCGTGGGCGAGTTGCTGCCGTCTTGTGAAAGGGAATCAGACGCTCCAAGGGGTTTAATAGCTGCAGACGAGCAGCTATGGGGGAAGCAGCTTATGGGATGGGAAGAAAGTGGTATAAAGACAGTGATTTTCTACGTCTTAAGTGCAGATGGTCTCCGACCTCGTCTGATGGGCTGGGATCAAGTCGTTACAAAGAAGCCTTGGCTGCGATTGGCTGTTCATTCTGTGTCTCTTTATTCTGTTTTAGGGGTGGGCGATATGACTAAAAATCAATATCGCGATTATTTCAAACTTCTACCTCGATTACGATTAATGAACGATTATTTTATTTGTTTTATTTAATTTGAAATTGACCGGATGCGCTATGCCGTTCCTGTGTCTGACTTCCTGCCCGGCTTGACACATTCGCTCGCGGCTCGCAAAAAACGAACGGTCCAACCTGTCTGAACACGGCGTTACTGGACGGGGCGGAGGGACGTGACTGAATACCACGTAGTATTTTTTAAGGGGACAGTTCATGAACGCAGCATTGGGGAAAGTATTTGGCCCATTCATTCGCGGGAAAGTGATGTTACGTCTGATGCGCGCGCACACACGCACGCACACACACAGACACACACACTCACACTGGTTGCTTTGCTAACTGGCGCTTCTAGACGTTCCTCGTTCTTGTAGCCTAAATAACAATCGAAATCAACGATTTTGAAAATTTGCCACGATTATAAACACGATTATCGCCCACCCCTATTCTTTCTGCTATATACCTGACATACAGTACATGCTATATAAGCTCTGTGTGGTTCTACATTTTTAAACTTACATTTTGACAGTGGCGGATCAAACCAAAGTCTAATGTGTTTATTCATTTACCGTGAATGGAGTTCAGGTCCTTTTGTGTGATCGCTTCCATTAATCAGATGAAGGATGAATGCCGGTGCTTTGATTTCCCTCAGCGGTTCGTCACTCGCTCCCTGATATCATTGTGTGTTTCCATAGAGGCTTTACTTTGCATCACAAATCTCCCAGCAACGCCTGGCTCCATCGTGGAGGTCCACTGGAGATTTAGCTGTGCACAAATACTAAATATATAACAGCCAGGCTAGAAGAAGAGAGCTAGCTGAACCAGGTTGTTGTGGTGTGTCTGTAGATCATCCAGTAACGTTCTCAGTAAAAGTGATCAGTGTGATCAGGTAGATTTGTCTCCAAATGTAGGTTACTGTGACTCAGTAAACTGTCTTGTCTTTAGCCCTAGTCTCTACTCCAAAACACTCTGAGTTGGAGCTGGAGAAGAGTCAGCTAGTTAACCTGAACTAACTGGTAGCTAGCTAACTAGTTACTGTTAACATGGGGCTACTAGCCACTGCTAACGCTAGCTTCTACTAGATACGTTAGCTAGTGTGCTAACCAGATGTGTTAACAACAAGACAGTGATGGTTAGCTGACCAGATACTATGGTTAGCTAGCTAACAAGCTACATGATCTAAACACTAAATCAGTCAGATGGATCAGTGATGAAATGATCAGTTCAGTAGAAACAGACAGAAATTAACCATGAAGATTCAATTGTAAGTTTAGAAATGCATTCAGCTGATCTCAGCCGTTGCTGTCAAGGGCTGTGGACCTCCAATAAGGCCGCCACAGGGCACATTACGTCTGGAAGCCCTGTAGAAGCCCAAGCAGGGGCTGTAGTGAGTGGGGAGGCTGCCCACGAGGTTTAATCCCTCATGACAGCAAGCATCCACCCTGCTGAAGGGCCCAAGACACTGATGCTGCTAGGCCCTGACCTCTGACCTCCCTGTGGAGGGGGTGGAGGAGAAAAGAGAGTTTCCCCTTTTGTCATAAAAATAAATCATTGCTGTCGGAGGCAAATGCCCCTACTGCCTCACCCCACGTCCTGCACCGGTTCGATAGAAGACAAACCCAGCGCCATAAAAGCCCTTTTACATTCATGATCTTATTGAATGAGTCATAACGCAGACACTGCTGGATGGACCTCCTAGCTCTTCCTCTAGTGGCGTTCTCCCTGATTAAGTTCAAAATAATAATAAATCAGAAGAAGAAGAAAATGCAGGAACAGGATATTGAGGACGCTACAGCCTCCATTCTCCAACAGTGCCTGATGGTGAACATCTGACTACATGAAGCTGTAGAGATGGAGGCTTCCCTCTCATCCCTTTCCTAATGATGTGTATCTATTGGGCCACGTCCGCCTGACATGTAGCCTCAGTGAAAATGCACATTTAACTCCATCTACCAAGTGAGCAGCCTCATTTCAATCAGGTCCCTTTTTGCCTCTCCGTAGGGCGATAGCTAATCTACTTGGATGTGTCTGCTCTGCCACACTGTGTTGGATGTGTTACGTAACTGTTTCCTTTCCCCAGCAGGCTCTCGTTATAATGAAATGAGCTGTGAACTGGAGCTCTGGGTTTGCATCATCATCTGCTGTGTTACTGAATTTAGTTTATTTGCCAACAGATTGCATCCAGCCCTCCCTGGGAAACCTGAGATTCCTGTGCACATCAGAGTTTGAAGACTTGTTATGAAACTGCGTTAGTGCATCCTTTTCCGAATGACACATACAATGTAAAGCCTTTGTTCGGCAGCTTGGGCTCTGTTCACACTGCAGCTGAAAGTGTCCCAATTCTGTTTTTCCCTCCCATGTGACTCAGATCTGATGCTTCCTAATCAGAACAGCAAAAAGAGTTGCATTTTTTTCAGCTGCAATCTGGACTAAGTGGATATGTGGTACAAAATCTGATCCCGAGGCATGCGACCTACATGCGGCATTCAAATCAGAATTTATCAGCGTTACCATGACGACAAGTAAATCTTACAAATCAGCCACCTGAGACTATTGTCATAACGTTGTCAGTTTGGCTGAGCGATGGACAGAAAGACGAGGAGCCGACGCCACATTGTCAGAATGAAATGTGTTGGAACAAGCAGGATCAGCTTCTCTCCATCATCGCTGTCAGGTCGTGTTGGTATCGGATGGGTTACATCCTAGAGTAGAAACCAACAGTCATCCAGAAAAGTCAGAATTGAGCACGAAGGTCTGCGGTGTGAACGTAGTTTTTACTCCCTTCTCTGTTCCCCTCTATTTCTGTCTAGGGTTTTAGGATTTCCCCCTCGTCTCCTCTGGCCTGACCGACCCACCAGCCCGTCACCATGAACTACCTTCGCCGGCGCCTGTCAGACAGCAGCTTCGTGGCCAACCTCCCCAACGGCTACATGATGGACCTGCAGAGGCCGACCCCTCCCGGTTCGTCCACTTCCTCTCCTGCCTCGCCGGCCACAGAGAGGCGACAGCCCCCGAGCCTCCCGGGCCAGACCCAGACCCAGACCCAGACCCAGGCTCCAGCTCCGGCTCCGGCTCCGGCCTCAGGCAGCTTCCTCAGCTCCTTCTCCAGCGTGGTGAAGAGCGCTCAGATGGCCCAGAGCGTCGCCGCCGCTGCACAAGCCAAGTCAGCAGCAACGGCGGCTGAAGGAGCTTCAGCAGGAACCACTCAGCCGCCCAAACCCGTTGTCCGCAAACCCAAGATCCTGCTGGTCATCGATGACCAGCACACAGACTGGTGAGTCTAGACCGGGGACGGGGGGTTTCATGGTTTCATGCAGACCAAGTGCGACCACCTTCGCGTCATGTCCGACAATCAAAAGTTGATGTTTGTGGGCGTTTTACTGGGTGTGTTCTGGGATCGGCATCGGAGCAAATTCTCAGTTGTTTAACTTTGATTATGGGGCATTCAATGTGTTTTATTGCCGTTGTAAAAGTCTCATTTTCCTCTAAAAAGTTTGATAGAAATGTAACGAGAAGAAGCGCTAATGAAAACTATTATCAATCACTTCACTATCAATCACACATCGATCACTCATCTTATCAATATCACGTTACACGCATGTTGGAGGTTGAAATCAGTTGAACTGCTGGTGCCTATTTCTGCGCCCAGGTTTCCAGAGCCAGTCGACTATAACTGTTCATCACGTTTGTCTTGGTAAATCAATAAACCACCCTTCCATTTAATATGAATCGATATTCTACTTTCTGCTCCCTGACATTCTCCGGTAAATCGGCCTCAGTGAAGTTATTATTAGCTATTTCCAGCCCCTCCGATTTATCTGCTGAAATAACGGGTAACATCGTGCAGCTTTAGTTCAAGTAGACCAAACTCACAAATGATCACTAAATTAAAGCCTCCCGCTGACAGCCGTGTCAAAAGCATTTTCTGAAACCCTACTTCCTTTATTTTTCAATGCTGGCTGTCTGAAATCCCAGAAGGCGTCGTTCCTCTTTCCACCCTTGTTTTTCTGTAATTAATCAGAGGATCATCTCGTCCCCAAAGCCTCCAGGCTCCAGGACCTTGAAGCTCCACAGAGCAGTAGGGCGTCATTACTGTTTAGCTATTAACAAGGTACGTTAATTGTAAGAGCTAAATATATGTATATGTTAAATATGTTACAGCATGAAGGAATAATAACGGGCGCTTTGACACGTTAGATGCTTTTAGAATTGATCAGGAAAATCATTTTGCAATGCACTGATTATATATTTCTACATTAAACCCAGAATTCTTGTTTGATGAGTTCATTTCCAAAATGCTCTTAGAAGAAAAAATCATTAAAGTCGTCATTCAGGATGAGTTACTTAGCATGATTGAACTAGTGTGAATCAGACTGAGAGTCACCCTACACCCTAAGATCCCGTTAAGTCCCAGTAAGATCTAGTGAAGGGACTTGATATCTGTTAGATTTTAAATCCCAAATGAATGTTTTGATATAACTTAATAATAAGTGGTCGTGATTAAGCTTCATCCCAAGTCTAAGTGACTAATCAAAAGTGTTTTGTTTTATTTTATTTTATTTTATTTTATTTTATTTTAGCAGCATTGAGGCATGGTTTAAATAAAATCCACGGCTGTTCCAATAATGGCCACTGAGTGGTGCTGTAGTTCTACTACAGCACAGACATGACCTGCTGCTGTGCAGAGCTGAAGAGTCTTGATCAGCAGGTGGCGCTGTGTCATTAGGCTTTCTTTAAAGACGCTCAGTAACAGTCAGTCAGTAGTACAGCGTTAGTACTGGTGCAGATTCAGGACAAACTCACATAGAGATGGAAAACTCAAACTCAGAAAACCCAAGGAGAAAGACGTCACAGTACTGGATACTGTTTGATTGACAGGTGATCTCTGGGAAGAGCAGTGAGGAACACCACAGTGAGGAACACCACAGTGAGGAACACCACAGAGAGGCTGAGAGACAAAGATGAAAAGACAAGGATCTCAGATCATCACTTTAATCTCCCCAGCAGCAGAACCATGAATCCTCTTGGTGTGCGGTGATTCGTCCTCTCCACTGTAGCATCAGTACAGAAACTCAGTGACGTGTAGGTTGTTTGTGATGTCACAGAGGGAGCAGCACTGAGGTCAGACCCCCTAGAGATCTGCACCTCATTCATAAGTGACTCTAAAGCTTTCAGTGTTTTTCCTACTAAATGTTCACTAGTGTCTCAGTCCAACCACTTCAAAGCTGCAGGTAGATCAGAGCAGCAGCTCAACAGTTAATGGTCGCCCGACCCGCTGGGAGAAGTAGAACTCGTAAAAAAAAAAAAAAAAAGGCCAAATATTTGGCGGCTGCTTTGGCAACGTGTCTGCTTCGTCATGTTGCTGCATTTAGGAAACACAGTTCTTTAGGATACAGGAGCATTGGGCTTGATAGGAAATAAGCATCATGTACGCTGCTGTGATGTCATCCTTCTGTGGCTGATATACAAGATCCTTTATACTGAAATGTAATGTACTTATGTACACTATGGATGAACTTGGTGTCTTCTCATAAAGCTAAATGTTGAAGCCCTTTGTCACCTCTTCATCATTGGCTCGACTCTGTAATCTACTTAATTGTCTTGTGGCTTCACTGCTAATATTTTTAGATTTTCAAAGCCAGAGGGCAGTTTGACGCAGCAGATGAGATCACTGCATCTCCACTAATCAACATTGATCGAATCCATCTGCGTTTCCACCGGAGACACAGCCGCCGGAGGGGAAGCTGTGATAGACGCTAGAGACAGAGGATGGTCGCTGGGCTGTGAGGGCACATGTCCACCTGATAAGTCATCACAATAAACAATAACACACAGGGCAAAAGCAGAGCTACAATCTGATCAATATTTCTCTTCAGACACAATAATCATCATCCATGTTAAAGGAAGGTCTATCAAAAGCTCTTAATGGCTTCTGGCTTAATGGCTTCATCATCATCATCATCACCACCACCACTAACGTTTTCTTCATGCTCTATTCATCCCCGAAGGGAAAGGGAAGTTCCTCTCCCCTCAAAGGTCAAAGGTCAGGGTCAGCACCCCTGGAGTCACGCCTCACCCCGGCATCACGCCAGTTTCTTGCTCAAGGACAGTTCAAGGCGAATGCTCTACTGCCTACGTCCAAGGACGGTTTCCCCGCTCACTGCTAGTTTTTAAAGACGCCCTTCATCAAAATAAAGATAGTTTAGGTTCGTCAGATTTGTTCCTTCTGCTGGTAATCACGATTAGTTTGATTTTATAACACCAGTATCTTCCTGGAACATCCCTCGCCTCACTGGGCTGCATTCGTTTTCATATACAAGGTTCTTGTGGTCATCGAAAACCTGGAAAGGTCATGGAATAAAAAAAATGGATCATGGTCATATAGTTTAGTAAACATGATGTCAACGTGTTGCTGATCTTCTCCTCCAACCAGTGAAGTGTTGAATGTTCCAGCTTGGCTGCTTGTTGATCCACTTCAGATCAGAAATGTCCTGATAGTTTCGGTCCTAAGAGATAGTTGGAGCAGAAATCAGACCTGGACATTCACACCACATGTTCAACGGAGAACAGAGACTCTGATGGATCCTGGTCCTGGATGGATCCTGGTCCTGGAGATGCTGCTGGAGGTCCTGGAGAAGTCCTGGAGAAGTCCTGGATCCTTTATTCCACTTTTATTTGTGCTTAAATCAATGTTATGAAACTTTGGTGAACTTTGATACGGTGCAGGACAGGTTCCTCAGCAGTATTTGTGAGGGCATGGTTAAGGAGAGGGTGTCAGTCCATCCCTCCACCCCTCCATCCCTCCACCCCTCCCTGCCTGGGGCCACATTTCGTCCTGGGCATTCCAGCGGCGAGGTTGAGGATCTCTGGGGAAACGCTGCTCTGTCCTGACAGGCCTGGCCTCCGCAATGACTGACGCACAATAGTGGTACACAGCAGTCTCCGAGAGCATCACCGCCACCAACCTCTCTCTCTCTCTCTCTGTCTCTGTCTCTGTCTCTGTCTCTGTCTCTCTCTCTCTCTCTCTCTCTCTCTCTCTCTCTCCCCCTCCACTGACATCTAACACTTCTTTGGCCAAGTAGCTGTCAGTGTGTTTGCACTGTGTTCTGAATGATTTGAGCATCTGATTACCCCTGTCTAACCCTCCGCCGGTCCAGTGTTTACATCCTCAACGTACCAGAGCGCTGTGAGAAACTCCCAGAAGAAGAAGAGGGTTTCAATTTCTCCTCTTCCAAAGACAACGGAGGGAAGCCGAGTACAGAAAGAGCCAAATGTCCATCCGTCCATATTCAGGTGGTGAAACATGGAGGGATGTTTACACTGGTTGGCCTGATGGGGGCGCTGTAATTAAAGGTCAAAACTTTAAACTCAAACAGAATCTCAGACAGCAGTGGTGCGATTCTGATGAAACTTGGAGAGAGGATCTTGTTACTGATTGGCCCAAAGGGTGCTGCATCATGGCAGCAATGCAATGAGCCAAACCAAAACGTGAGATTTCATATGAATTTCATCTTTTATATAAAAATGTCATTAAAAAAAAATGCCGTTTAGGACAATATGGGATGTAAGATTCAGGTTCCGACAGTTCTGCCGGACAGATGCTCTACGTTTCGTCCAGACATGTGACTCATCAGCTATATACGCAGCTAGATATATTCTCGTGGTTAAAGGTCTGAATTGTGCTCAGTGTTTCTAGTGGGCGGAGCCCCGGGAGCCTCTCTGCTGGGTGTTTACTTTGGGACTCGTGTAAAGAGGTTGTTCAAACTGGAGCCCAGCCGCCGTAAATTTAATTGATCATTTGGAGCGCCGACATGTTTCGCAATACCCTGAAACACATACCAGGCACCGGTGGTGGTGGTGGTGGGGGGCCGAGGTATGTAGGTCAGTCATTCTGAAGATTCACAGCTTCCAAAATGACAGGGAATGAGACGGCTAGGGACCCGAAACAGCTGGGAGACGTCGAGAACAAGATGGACGTTAATGAACGGACTTAAAAGGGCAGATGCAGGGAAATGAGAACCGAAGAGCCGAGAGAGTTAGAGTGGACGTGGGGGAAGACGAGTGGAAGAGCAAAGAGTCTTTGTTCGGCGAGATGCTGCAGCGGAAATGTGTTATGGAGTGAGTGGGTCGAGGGGCAGGGAGGCTCCGGATCCCAAACAGCCTGTCCCAGTACCCGAGGGCCTCCAGCCTGGAGCCCAGACCCCCCGCCACGTCAGGCTCCGCCCTGCAGCCCGGACAGATTGATGACCCATAACACTTAGTCCTGCAGAGAGCTGGCACACAACCTGGCAACAAACCAATGATTATATGCCAAAAATGTACTTTAAATATTAAACATTTAATCTGTCGCACTTTTAAACGTCAATAAATCACCGTAAACCACCGAGACCATGGTCGACTGGTCTCGGTGGTTTACAGTGGTTTATTGACGACTGGTGGGTAAACTGAGACGACTGGTCGCCTCTATCTCACCAGTGGTATTGTTACTAGTGTTTCTCCACATTAAGACTACATTTCCCATCAGCCCCGTTGCTTCCTGCCCATACACGGCTCAATTGATTATATCATCATCATCATCATGTTTCCACCTTGCAAATCATGTTTCATGACATATCATGACCGTAAGTACATGATGGCTAGGATCAGCTACCAACCAGCTACAGGAAACCACCCCAGAACACAAGGCATTATGGGTAGAAGAGAACTGTGGTGGTTTGTTAGGAGAGAGAACGGGATCCAACCAGCTACAGGAAACCACCCCAGAACACAAGGCATTATGGGTAGAAGGAGACTTGATGCTCATGTTCAGATGTTTCTTCATGTGTTCTTAACTGGTATGAACACCAGAGAAGAGCAGACAAGTCCATCATGGTAGATCAAGTGACAGACTGGAACCAGGTTGGTTTGGACTCTCTGACCTGGTGGGATGACAGGTTACCAAAACTCAACCAATCAACCGGCTGCTGGGGAGTCATGTGGTTTCCAAGCCCTGGTTGGTTTGTAATTGGGCAGTTTGAACCTAAACAAACCAAACACAAAAATACAGCCAAGTGAACTCCCCCACTCTGGTCTAGACTAAAGAGAAACAACTGTAGGTGTGATGGTATTTTGCCATATCTGTGTACAAACTTGGTCTTTAAATATCGCCGCGCATCAACAGACGTCCCTCAGACTAAATAGATGGACGGCAGCGTCTGGTTCTTAAACTGTCCCAGTAACTGGAAGGTCACGGGTTCAATCCCCACAAGAAAAACAACGTGTACATCAACGTCAAATTGTCCTTGAGCAAAGCTTCAAGATTCAAGATTCAAGATTCAAGAAGTTTAATTGTCACATACACACACGAGGTGTGTAGTGAAATGCAAAGTGGCAATGCTCAGCAGAAATGTGCAAAATAACAGGTTCACACTATTTACAATAACCAACACAATATTTACAGTGTCACAGTTTTTAAGAGCTCTATATAAAAAAACAACACAATATTTACAATAAGAGCACTTTATAAAAAAATATAGTAAAAAAAGGGAAAATTGTATGTATAATATAATATAAATTATAAATTCCTGCTCCAGCGGTGCTTCCCCTGCCTCTGACCTTTGACCCCCGACTCATGGTGGTGGTTGATGGCTTGGAGGGTAATTCCTGTTCTCTCCATGTGATAGTCAGGTGGCGGTTAACCTCTAGAGGGTAACTAGAACCATGCAAGCACATCAGATAAACTATTGATGCAAACCAAAAGAATCACCCTCATGAGATAAGAGTTTTCTTGATTCTTGATTCATGTATGTCTTATATGTGTTTCACAGTGTGACTGATGTTTATTTAACATTTAATATTTGGTTGATTTGCTTTGCAGGTGTTAGAGAACCAAACCATTAATTCCAGTTTCACCATGAGATACACAATTATGGTCAATAAGTACAAGATTGTTTTACTACTTTTTGGCATCTTATCTCAGTATCCTAAATATCTTTAATATCTTTAATATAAGTACAGTGGAGATTCTGATCAATCTGGCCAATAAACCAGTATTATGTGATCATCAGTTGTGGAAACTAAAATCATAATATACAGTTGTACACAATTAATTGCAAGGGCAGGCCTAGTTCCTGACCAGTCAGACCACAGAAACAGCAGAATGCCATCTGAATAAAACAGACAAACAATATTGGTAGTTTTGGTAATAAAATGCTGTTGAAAAATAGTCAAGATGCTGATAGTAAAAGTAAAATAGTAGTAAAATAATGTTGTTCCTTAAATCATGAGGACTAATAGCAGTGATAATATACACTATATACATACAGCCTTAGTTTGACCTGCCGTCGGACCAAAGACGAACCAGAATATCATCAAAACGATCCTTCAGTTGATCAGGACGTTATCAAGAGAACTTCACTAGTTTCTCTTCATGAAGCCCCACAAGGTCAGATTCTGTAATCGTGGAACAAATGAGTCATTGTTGTTCCTGGTCACACGGCGTTTCAGACCACTATTGAAATTTCAGCTGTCCTCCAATCAAATAAACAGGATATTTTAAGGTTGTTTTGACTGTTATACTGCTCGACTGTGCTGTTGGTCAGGGGAGGTACACGTGACATCAGTCATTTCACCATGATTCACCTGAATCTCAATAACTTGATGGCCCCATATCTGCAGAGGACTGTTTCAATAAAAGGCGCTTCCTGTATATGAAATGCATATTTTGTGTCGTCTCCCTGACTGCTTTTCTCTTGTTTTTCCAGGGCAAAGTATTTCAGGGGGAAGAAGCTGAATGGGGAGTATGAGATCCGAGTGGAGCAGGTATGTTGGATTCATAACATTTAATAACACCTGGAAAGATTTTCAGACTTTGAAGGTTTTAATAAATTGAAAGCTGTGGACTTGTTTGTCCAGTAATTCTGTTTTAAGTTCAGTTTGAGTCATAAATGAGACTGAATCAGCTTCACAGGTTCATGCAGTTCAAACAGACTGTAATTGGTCTCGCATTTTAAGTTCTACAAACATTTCTCAGGCAGAAATAATCTCATTGGTTGAGGTAAAGCTCAGTGGGCGGAGCCAAAGAACCACCGTTTTTGAGAGCGCTAACTGGCAAACTAGGATGGCAAGAGGATGAACTCTGGTCAAAATATACAAATGCTTTATTTTTTCATTCATTCATGACCATGACATTCATGATGTTGGAAGGTCAGCAGGCTAGCGAACTAACTAACCTAGCTAGCTATAGGCTAGTATGGCTAGTTTGAACTAGGAAGGTCAGCTAGGCTAACTAGCTAACCTGGATAACTTAGTATGGCTAGATTGCATTTTCAATTAGTAGCAGAGCGCTAGGCTTCATACTGTTAGCTAGCTCCTCTCTTAGCTCTTGTCTTATTCACTGTGCTTCAACCTAATGTTACTTAGCCAGAACAAGTGTTTTCTGGCCACGCCCACTGAGGTTTCACTCAACCAATGAGATTATTTCTGTCCCCAGAGCAGCTTTGCCTCTGAGAAATGTTTGTAGAACTAAAACTCCAATTTTCCAGGTTTTCAGAGAATCAAAAACCGTTCCACAGGGATGAGTCACGACAGGAACTCTTATGCACCCTTGTACTAGAACAGTAAGTAACAGTAAAAATAAAACAGTCTGTAAGAAAGTCTCAAGATGACAAAAGCGTATTGGCTGCCCTAACGACCTCTCTTATCCAGCAGCTATTTGAAAAGTATTTACCCTGTCCAACTTTACCCTGGAGCAGGCTGCTTTTAACCTGCAGGACTGTGCCAATATATGTATAGAAATATGTGAAGTCTAGACGTACTGTATTTACAGTGGGCAGATAGCATCGAATTTCCCCCCGAAAGCTGCTTGGCCGTACATCTGCAAGCCATTGTTGAGACTGGAGCTGTTTGAAATGGAGTGGTGGGTTTTTATGGGAGAAGGAAAAACGGACCGCAAAAGCAGGACTAGTGATTTTATAGCCTGTTTGCTCTGCTCTTTACTGTTGTGGTCACATCCCAATCATTGTGGACCACAACGAGGGTGGAGTTATAATCAGGAGAGATGTGAACCTGATTTGCTTGGACTTTTTCATCTTGCGGCGTCACATCTATTGAACCCCGATAAAAACATGTGGCAGAGTTAATTAGGCACCCTGAATCAACAGCAACGCAACGGGGGGTCGCACCATACGATCCTCCCAAGCCCCGGCTAGCCCTGAGAGCGGCGCTGACCTACTTTGTTCTCGCCAGACCATCCACTCGGTTCCCCTCCTGCAGGACAACAAGTCAGCCGCTAATTGCCTTCAGCAGCCGGCTCCGCCTGGTTGGGTCGGCCTCTTCGTAGGCTCACAGAGAGCCCGAGCACGATGGAAACCCAATCCCTGTGTGAAACGTTAGCAACACGCCAAGATGAACCCTTTTAGGAGATGACAATAAAAGCAGAGAGGCCCTTTCCCCCTTGCACTTTCTCTCTGGCTCTCAACATCTCTACCCAGCAAACATTTGGACGTTGGAAAGATGTTGATACGACGGCCAGCACCAGCACCACAGAAAACTCGAGTTGAGATGAGTTGTGTGCTCGTTCAGGTTGACGTTGAACCTGGCCACCTCTTGCATTTCGCCGTCCGTCAGAAGCATGCTGGGTAATCTCTCTGATCCAGTGCCGATAAGCCCCAAACCGACATAACTCTTTCTCTGCTGCCATATAAGGTACCGTCTTGACTGCAGCGTAGACTCACCGTCAAATATGATGCTGCAGTTGGAAACGTGACGACTCCTGATGCCAATGTGTAAGATGGGTTGAGTAAGAGAGGGCTCTTATTCTGAAAGCTGATATCTTTCAATAGGGCTGCCCTGCCACCCCCCCCCCCACCCTCCGCTAGCCACCCCTCCAGATTAGATTTGTGAGCCTATTGTTGTGAATCATTCCTTCCCATTGACACGACCCATTTTGAAGTTACGCCTCGGGTCTTTTGTCCAGCGGGTACCTCTTTTTAAACAGATGCTTGAGGGAAGCGTTGCCCGTGGCTCTGGATGTTGTTCAGCGACTATTTAAAAAATGGGTTTGAAGCTCTTATGCTAGTCGATCCCTTGTGACTTGAAAGGGCAGTTAATGTGCTGTTACCTCAAGTCACTACTGACATTAAACCAGCAGTTCAAGAGGAATGATGAAATCCACTGGTTTCTTCTCCAACACAAACATCTTCCTTTTCTAACCCATAATGTTGTTTTGTTTTTTATTGTATTATCTGTTAATCCTCCTTGAGCTGAACAAGGCAGGAACAAACAAACAAGTGGAGCTACTGCGATAAGTTCAATGTATTCTCGGGCTGCACAATTAATCGTGTACAATCATCAGATGCACTTTTTGAGTCCACTTGTTACCAGATGCATGTTAACTTGAGTCATGCTTAGTCTTTTTCCTTTTGCACAAACTGACCTTGCTTGGCCTTTTAGCTCTGGGCCCCTTTGACTGCTGTTTTTCTGATGGAGTTTTCCTCGGGGGATCTTTTCTCTCAGTAGGTGGCTGAAGATAAGTCGGCCCTCTGACCGATCTGTTATCTGGACACAGATGCTCGCCACTTCCACACTTGGACCCAGAGATCTGGTGTGTTCATCCACGATAGCGGTGTGTTCCAGAGACCCATGGGGCTTAAGGGATTATCCATCACCCACAATGCCTTTTGTATCCCTTTGAAGTATCTTGGATGCATGTAGTGCTGAGGCAGTGCCAAGCCAAGGGCCACATCCACTGAGATCTGGTGTGACTGACTGTTCGTTGAATGCGGTTTCTTTTTTTTATTTTGGCATTTTGCCTTTATTTGACAGTCAGTAGAGAGAGACAGGAAAGATCAGGTGAGAGAGGAGGGACGACATGCGGCATAGTTCCCGGGCCGGATTCGAACCCAGGACGTCACGGTTATGTGGTATGCGCCTCAGACCACTGAGCACCAGGACGCTGTTTCTGCTTAATGTTTGACCCTTTGAGAATTCTGACGGTGCATTGTGAAGCATGTAAAATGTTCATTGGCTGCAATGGAAGTTGATTGGTGACATGATGACGCTGAGCAAAAGACTGACGAACACGCTGGCTATAAGCATGGGAAGTCATAAACACTGCAATGTACACAATTGGACAAATTAGACAGTTAGAAACCGAGGAGGTCTGATGATTGGTTCTTCAGGTCCATCAGGGGCAGCATCTGCTCAGCAGGCCTATGACCTCAGCACTCGACAGTAATGGCAGCTCACAGCCAATTGGGTGTATGGTATCTGTACTCTTACCGGGCTCCCATTTGCCCAGCGGTGCAGGGCGTTTGGGTTGATCTAGCGCAAGATGGATGATTTGGTCAGTACCCCCTGCTGATGTCTGGCCCAGCCTGGCAGTTGCCCCTGATGCCGGTTGTCCCGTTGAATTGAGCATCTGTCTTAGATTCCAACAAGGTGGGAGTGATTACCAGCAAATACTTCTCAGTGATGCACATGAATGGTGTACTGTACTTCAGTCCTCTCAATTGCATCAGTGTGTAGCCAAGCTTATCAAGACAAGGTACCGAATAATCCCCATCCTGCAGCGCTCCTCCCCTAAAGCTGCACCAGCCACTGCAGCCTACTCTCTCTCTTTAATATTATTTTTCAGCATTTTTTTCCTTTATTGGACAGAAGCAGGAAGGATTGGGAGAGGGGGGGTGACATGCCACAAGGGTCCCAGGACATTGTGGTTAAATGGTATGAACATTAGCTGCTCCCAAGTCTAGGCGAAAAGGGAACAGTATGAATTATCAAGCGTTTCCTCTGGACAACAATAGCTACATCTGTGCAGCATTTTCTTTTCAAGGTTGTTTCACTCAAGTCATGGCTCGTCAAAACATCTATTTTGGGATGTGGAGGAACCACACAGCGAGGCTCCATCTGCTTCATCAGCAGCTCCCAGTTTGGTCGTCCACTCGAATAAGGTTGCTCTTCTATCAGTGGAACAAGGGGAGTGTTCACAGGATTATAATAGCCACTTGTGGGAGGCGAAAGGAGAAAAGAAAGTTTCAATATGGTTAAATATGGCTCGGTCATGGTCAGCATGCACAGTTATGGGAAAAGCTGGTTGTTATGCTGCCTTCAGGAGATCCAGGAAGGATCCAGGAAGTCAAAAGGTCACTGCAACAAAAGTTTCTGTGGCTCTTGATGTGTTGATGTGTTCTTTTCATTCGTCAATTAGTTGTTACTTAATGTTGTGCAGGACTAATGTGCACTTCAATGCAATTGTGATATCTCTACAAGAAGACAGTTCCATATTGGCAAAGAGTTTGAGATTGTTCTTGCCACACCTTCCCATGCCACGTGGCTCTTTATCGATCTGTAAAGCAGACGTATACTGGCTGTCTCAGGATCAGTGGATCTACTCAAGAAGCACTGCCTAAAGTGTGCATGGGCTGTAAAGCCTTTACTCTTTGTATGCATTTTATTTTTTAGTATTGAAAAGTGGTTCCCCGTCCCTTATTTCTGAAGTGCAAGTTGAGACATCAGTGTGGAGATCAGCTCATATTCTACCATATATACTGTGTTGACATTTAAAGTGGTAATCCACAAATTATATATTTTTTCATCAGCAAATAGAAAAGCTTCCATGAACTGGTAGAGGGTGATCACTGCTGTTATAGAGACATATATGGAAACGTTGCGGATTCATACTTCAAGTTTAGTTTGACGGGTTACTCTCAAGTTGCTTTTGCCAGAGGACAAACGTTTCCATGTTCCTGTTTACAAGTTGACTGATGACCACAACAAAAGGCACCTGAACCTCAGTGACACCGATTAGCACAAACCTAAAAATACTCCCACAGATTCCAGATGAGCTTTGGATGTACGACTAGTGGTGTTGACGGTGCTGTCCACAGGTTCCCATGGATAAAAGTAGCTTGCTTGTAAAATATTATGACTCATGACTTACAGGACAGTACATCTTGTTAGGAAGGTATCAGATATTGTTGATTCAAATTCATTTTCATCTCCTCTCTCCGATCTCTACAACTCAACAGTGATCAACCTCTACAGTTCAGGTGTCAGGTAGGTAGGTCTTGGAGACAGGAAGTGACAGACAGAAGAAGAACTGGGTAGTTAGCATGAGCAGCGATAGCCACCATGGCTGAAAGACAAAAGAGCGCCACCTACAGGAACTCAAACTCCATCAACAGGAAATCCAAGGAGAAAGACGTCACAGTACTGGACACACTGTTTGATTGACAGGTGATCTCTGGGAAGAGCAGTGAGGGACACCACAGTGAGGGACACCACAGTGAGGAACACCACAGTGAAGAACACCACAGTGAGGAACACCACAGTGAGGGACACCACAGTGAGGAACACCACAGTGAGGAACACCACAGTGAAGAACACCACAGTGAGGAACACCACAGTGAAGAACACCACAGTGAGGAACACCACAGTGAGGAACACCACAGTGAAGAACACCACAGTGAGGAACACCACAGTGAGGAACACCACAGTGAAGAACACCACAGTGAGGAACACCACAGTGAAGGACACCACAGTGAAGAACACCACAGTGAAGGACACCACAGTGAGGAACACCACAGTGAAGAACACCACAGTGAGGAACACCACAGTGAGAACACCACAGTGAAGAACACCACAGTGAGGAACACCACAGTGAGGAACACCACAGTGAGGAACACCACAGTGAAGAACACCACAGTGAGGAACACCACAGTGAGGAACACCACAGTGAGGCTGAGAGACGAAGATGGAGGCTGGATAAAAGGATTCTCCAGATTAGTATAAATACTCATCACAGATCATTTTTTAGAAGGTATAAATTCTTTGTTGACTCTATTCAAGGTGGTTTGAGATGCAGCAGAATCGAGTCTCAAGCCCGTTGCAGCTCTTTTTTTTTTTCTAAGAGCTGTTCTGAGTTCAGCGTGAATGCAGGTCAACAGATGAGAAGCCAGTCGTCCCATGTATCACTTCCTGTTTTCCTTTCCCAGGGCGAGAGCTGCTCCAACACAAGCGTTACCATGGCGCTGTGAAAAGGCTCCGGTCCCGCCCCCCCTGGGCCGGTGCCCCACACCGACCGCGTCATCCATTACCGCCCCGATGACAGAGGCCCAATAGCGCTCCTCTTGCCCAGAACCGGCCAATCACAGCGGACGTGGAGTGTTTTGGCTTTTGCCCAAATCTTGCCCACTCTGGTTTTATCTGGTCTCAGCCGTGTTGGGAACGGGATTTCCCTGGGAGATGCACTCATGCTTCAGCCATGTGCACCGCTGCAGGGTGTGTTTTTGTGTTTGAGCTTACATACATGTGCGTGTGTTTCTTGGCACGCCGCGCTACCGCCGAGCGCACAGATGTTCCTTTCAGAGCCGGTATCAGCCGAGGAGAGCCGAGGCCAGGCCGGCAGCCAAGTGCATGTCCTTGAGGCTCAGCGAGTGAGTGGCGCCTCGTTGTCCCGTAAATGAGATTACGCCATCTACTCGCCCCTGCTCTCCTCTGAGCGCAAAACAATAAATAAAAGAGGACGGGGGGGGGGGTGTTCTTCTTCTCCGCTAGGCAAAACAGCACCGTGTCACCACGTTGACTCGCTCCCCCGGACAGAGTTCACGAGGGCCACAGAACTGGATGAAAGGAAGATTTATCTCTGGAAAAAAAACAATATTGCTGATAATGTTTTCTCTTGGTGCAGCAGGCGTACAGCACTGCAGCAGGAAGTGTGTAGAGGCTGGAGATCTGATATATTTTATTTTATTATTTTATTATTTTTCTATTCATCCAGAGAAGGTCGACGGAGCATGCCTGCCCTTTTTCAGCCTCCTCCTCCTCCTCCTTCAACCAGTTGCACTCACCTACCAGAGTTTTGCTCAGAGGGGCTTTTCCCTCCCAGATTCTCCCGGGATTCAAACCTTCGACCTTCCTGTCACACCCATTTCTCTGACCACCGCCCCCATGGACATGTGTAGCTTACTGAGTGTGAGACACATGGCTCACGTTGACGCACACTGCCCTGTGCATGCTGGGACAGCCATGTTAATGCCGGGTTCGGTGTGTCTATGAATTAAAATCGGACCTAATCTGTGTTTTCCTGCAGTAATATGTCATAGTTTTCCTCTGCAGCGTGAGGAGGGAGTGAGTTATTGAACCTGGCCCGGTACCAGCTCCGACTTCCAGTACAAATGAAATGTAGCTGCTTTCTGTTTGGAATGTTTTGCTTGGTAGTCGACCAGACACGTCAAGTTGAATTGTTGTTCCCACCGAGAGTCAGCAGGCTTCTCGTTCAGGCCCGTTGAATCCACTACGTTAGTGTCACTTCTCATACTTAATGTGATGTGAAGACTAACAAATGGCAGCGTTTGATGTCTGAGGTCGACTTGCTGCTGTTCAGCTTCAGACCAGCTGGGGAACATGGGGTATGTGTTAGACTGACTGAAGCCCCTCGGGACCCTCGGCCATATCTCTTCCCCCTCTGAGCATGTTCAGAGTGAACTGACATCAGGTCAGCTGTTAAAGGCAATAAGGGAATTTCTGGTTGATTTTTGGGACATTTGATCACATCAAATCCAAAGATCAGACTTGTACAGCCAACCAATCGGATTGATTAAAGACCTGTTCAAACCGCCCTGATGAGCTTTCAAGTGACGTAACACAAGCCTCTGGCGGCCATATTGGAGGTCAACAATTGCTAGACCGTCTGAACAGAATTTAATCTTCATGGTTACTTTCTGTCTGTTTACTGATCATTTGATCACCGATGAATCTGATTGATTTAGTGTTTAGATGATGGTGCTGCCAGCGGCCATGAGAGCATCACTCAGACGTCTCTGTCTTTTATCAGCCTTGATGTTAATGGACACACATACCACCCAGGATGTTGTGTGTTTTTGATACTGTCCTCTCGGAGACCACACTGGTAATATGT
This sequence comes from Hoplostethus atlanticus, assembly GCA_034670405.1. NCBI lineage: Eukaryota > Metazoa > Chordata > Actinopteri > Trachichthyiformes > Trachichthyidae > Hoplostethus > Hoplostethus atlanticus. Next base: position 263,567 of record JAXDDX010000215.1, read on the forward strand.
TCTACCCACAGTATAAGAAGCCTTTCGTCACCATTTCGATAACGTGAGAGAAGAAAAGGAGATAATTTCAGGAATGCCAAACATTAACATCAGTGGATTTCTACCCTGCAGTGACACTGAGAGAAAACCGAAGTCCATTCCCAGTCGTCGCCTCTCGCCCCTCCTTTAGAGGATCTCTGGGAGTTTGACTAAGTCTTTAGGTAGCCAGGCTACGGCCGTCACAAGGCCCTCACTGTCCGGGAGGCCTCGACCGGGGATAACTCAATTTGTCTCCTCACCAACCAACACTCTCTCTGTCTGCCTGCTGCTGCAGAACGCAGAAACGTGAAATGAAGTGCAATTAAAGTAACGTGTTGTCCGAGTCTCAGGGGTCTCTGGTGTCCTTCCTCTCAACGTTTACTCCTTTAGAGGAAGGATGTCAAGTTAAAGTGGCGGAGCCCGTCTCTGTAATTGCAACACATTCTCTAGTCAAACTGTGTCATGTCTATTCCCTTCAGAAATCCAAAGGAAACGATGTAAAGTGAAGGAGTGCCCTACTTCGCTCCCAGCTCCGAACCAGTGAATCGAATGACTGTAGAGGAAGCTGAAGTGACGTTTTGTTCCAGGACGTGGCGTCTAATCTCAGTGTCTGCTCCTTGTGTTCCCCAGGCGGATTTCTCTGAGATCAACCTGGCCTCCTACGTGACCTCGGGATGTATGGTGGATATGCAGGTGACCCGAGGCGGCACCAAAGTGGTCAGGTAAGACCGTAGAGGCAGACCTGTAATCTGCCTCAGGACTGTGTATATACAATCAATGTAAGGTGAAAAAACAAGACCACCGCTACTGCCACGCTTACCGATATTCACCCCAGCTTGAACATGTGATTAATCTGAAAAAAGCGTTGCACATATTCGATCCTTTCACTTCATTCAATCTTTTCATCTCTCCAAGACTGAGCCGGTTTGTGACGGCCGGCGTTTCAAACTGCATGTTACGCAATCTGATCAGCGTCCTGGCTGCGTCGGTAATCCCCATGAAGCCACAGCTGAGATTTATTGGTTTCTGTGTATGTGCAGTATGTTTACCTGGTTGGAGACTGAAGAACGTCTACCTCCCTGGCTCCTAAATGAACCTGTTTACTAGTGTGGAGCAGCAGGGGGCCATAGTTACCATAGTTACCATATTTACCATAGTTACCATAGTTACCATAGTTACCATATTTACAGTAGAAGCAGTGATAGCTAGATATTAGAAACCATGTTGTTATTCTGTATATTTAACATTATTTCCACCCACTGGACCTAAGCCTCTATAGTCCCCTCCTTCTTATCTTCCTAGCTTCCTACTGGGCTCATGCACCGTGATTGGTTGATTAGATCAGCTAATTCAGCGCATGCCGTCCAGCGTCAGCCTGCCAGTTGGTCCTCGTCCTGCTTCGTAAACCTTTTTGGGAAATATCTGCGCAGATTATATCCACGTAATCTGGTGAAATAACTTCGCTATCAGTGTAGCATAGCAGGCCCTGAGGGTAATTGCAGACTGAGGGTGGCTAGACCAGCAATGAGGCACAGATTACAACCTGTTGTCCAACAACACTGAGGTTATTGTGTAATATTTTGGTCATATCACTGTATAGATGGAGAAGCAAATTGGAAGCAGATGGCCTGACTGCTGTAGTAAAGGAAAGACAAAAACACTGGTAGGGCAGGGTGGGGTAGTGGTTAGAGAGTTAAACTACACTGAAACTCAGGGTAATTCTGGTAAAACCATCAGCTAAATGCCTAAATTGTAAATCAATCAATCTAGACCCGTTAGAGATCTTCTGATAGCGATGTGTTTTATTCCTGTAGCCTGTCAGTACGTTGTGTAACACACACACAAAAACACTTTCCCAACAACCACAGATTACACTTTATGTTTGATTACATGTGTGTGTGTGTGTGTGTGTGTGTGTGTGTGTGTGTGTGCGTGCATGCATATGGGATCATGTTCACATATTCATAGCAGGGTCCTGGTCCGTGCACGAAGTCTCTCATAACCGAGGGCCATGTTGCGTTCAGCCATGCGACCTCTGACCTCTCTGAAGACATTCCCCTGCGCCGGCCCGGCGGAGCGGCACACTTTCTCACCGTTCTGCGGTTTCAGAGTTGTTTGTGCTCATGTGGATCTGCTCCTCTTCCTTCTGTCGGGTTTGCTGAAAAGAAGGATGGGCAGTGAAAGTCAGGAATGTGAGCTCAGAAAATAGCTTAGGAAATAAAGCTCAACGAGGAGAAGAGGTTATGATAAATGATGTGTGTCTGGACGTCTGTTTCACCTGGTGGGCTCCGGCCTCTCCACCTGCATTAACCTGCATTAACCTGCATTAACCTGCATTAACCTGCATAACATCCAGGTGTAAATGCAGCCAAGACGCGTCGAAGATCCCATCACACAAACCGCCTCCGGAGGTGGTCGGAGAAACATTTGGCCATGTTGAGGACAAAGAAACATAGATAGAAACATACTGTTCAGAAATGGATCACCAGGATGCTGCGAGGCGAGGCGTTCACTGTCGGTTTTAAAGGCCGTCAATATCACGAGAGGCAGTTAGGTGCGTGACGATCTGCGTTTTGGTGAGGGGGAAGAGAAATCAGAGTTCAATGATGATACTGGAGATGCATTTTATACGTACATGCGTTGTATAAATACAGTCCAGCGACATCAGATCTAGACACAGTCAGGATACGAGTTGCTAACGTTTCAGGTGAAACCAAGACCGTCGTTTAAAGTCAATATTGTGACATGGTTCTGCAATCCAAGCATAATGAAAAAACACTGTGAATTCAGTAGTACAACATTTACAGTAATGAAGTAAATGTGCAGTAAAATGATCACCATGGAGAAAGAAATACACCTGAACATTCCTCAGAATCTCTTTATTAGTCAGGTGCAATAAATGTAGAGGAATTTGTCTTGGTGACTTGGAGGCAAATAAGAGACGACTAAAATAAAACCACTGAACACAATGACACGGGGACAGCAGGACGTCTGTGTATATGTACAGTATATCATATAAATAACCCATACTCACTCTGCAGTCATGCGACGTGGCATGCGGTAGGCTGCAGCTGTAGGTGCGCCTCCAGCAGTGCAGCATGCCACGAGGGACAGTAGTGATGGTATGTTGTTCCACTGCTGTAGTCAGCCCTTTGGTTTCCCTGCCGCCTGCTGCCAAAACCTCCAGCGAGCTGCTTCACTTACAGCAGGAACACTGGTCTGGCTGGAAGACAGGCGACAGCAGCCAAGTGTGATTAGCCTTCATCCTCCTCCTCCTCTTCCTCAGCTCTCCTCCTGTGGTTAATATGTTAGTGCTGATTAACGCGGGCAGAGGCCAGCGGGTGTTTACTGTTGGTGATGTTGGTGATTGAGGATTTATTGAGCTTTTTTACTGTTGCACTCGTTGCCAGTCGGCTACATGTGAATTAGCTTCTCCTCTCCAGCTACATCACCCTGAGTTCAGCACAACAAACAACCTGGTTCAGCTAGCGCTCTTCCTCCGGTCCGATCATCATACATCAAATTACAGACAGTAGATTCTCCAATGGACCTCCAACGGCTCTATTAATAGCCAATGAACAATTACAGCACATTGGTTTCTTCTATCCTCCTTCACCAGGGTGGCTGGAGTGAACAGTTTAACCAAGCTGTGGTTCCACACTAGCATGTAGCCTTCCATACTGTCAGGGCAGAAGAGGATCTACTGATCTACTGATCTGATGATCTACTGATCTACTGATGTTATCTGTATATCTGTCAAAGCATCACAGCAAAAATCCATCCAGGACGACCAGACAGGAGGCACCTCACTCCTCTACCCTGTGGTAAAACCCAACTGTGTTGATCACTATATAATATATAACCAATATGTCTTAAGATAGCATCACTCCTCTAGTGTGATCTTGATTTGTATATGAATCAAGTGCTTTTGTAATACTGATATTCCAGTAACGTCCTGGTGACTGACTGCCCTCCTCAGACCTGCAGGGAGGTTAGATTTCTTTCTTCTCTTTCTATTTAACTTGATGTCCCGTAAGCTGCTGGTCTCAGACGGACCCCTTCCAAATCCCACGACGAGACTCTCCTCCTCCGGTTACCTCGGGTGGCGCTTAGTGCTCAGACCACACAGAGACACCCTTAGCTCCGCCCTCCACCCTCACGAAAGCCCATTTTAATCAAGCTGCCCCCGCCAGGTCTCAACACCTTAATACCTCAGACAGGTTCATCTTGTTACCGGGCAAATAAATCAGACCTGGGTTCAGACATGGCTTTAGGAGGTTTCCTTCAGGAGTGACTGTAATGAAAGCACACAGCGGTGAGGCCCAGTCCTCCTCTTCTGTAATACATCCCTGAATACAAATGGCCCCTGTAATTGACTCATAACAACACTCATTTCCTTTCTGCCAGAGGTCATTTGGTGCTCCATCACTCCAGCAGCTCCACTTTGGGTGCTTTTCCCGGTCATAGGCGCTTCCCACGGGACCCTTCTGCAGATCAGCATTAGGAATACAATCGCCATGTAGCAGCAAAACACGCTCTGATTGGTTGGCCGGTAGATGTGCTTCAGCTACACCCTCTCCTGATCTCAGATCTGCAATTCAAATGAATCTGCAATCTGTTATTTCCGTGTCGGTTATTTCTACGTGACCCTCGCTGCGTTCGGCGTGGCGTGGTGTGGTGTGCACACCAGTATGGATGTGAATGTGCCTGGAGCAGATCCAGATCCTCTGGCAGCCCAGGACCAGGCCACCGCCCTGGATCTGATCCCCTGCCAGGTCCCTCCGGTGGCACCGGGCCCGGAGCCACGACCGCGTCCACGAGGACTGCGAGTTCTAGGCCGAGAGACCGCAACAAGACGCTATCCCAGATTCACCTTCTGCACCCATTTGCTTCACACACACAGAAGAAACAGGGTTCTGAAAAGGTTCTGCTGTCAGGGTAGTGGTCCTGTATGAAACCCTAATGACTCCACGAACCCTCGGACCCTCGTGGTTCCTTAGTTTCTGACCCTGCATTGATTACGTCTACGTGCATGACCATGTAAACAGGAGTAACCTAGTAGTAAGTAAACCTATTCCAACGAAGACGTGGATTATTATGATGTTAGTCGGTTATTCAAGGTTGTAAACACCTTTATCACACTATTGTCGTTATCCGACCGCAGGAACTATCCTTGGTACTTAGTTCCAGGAACGTGGACCTTTCCCACCGGGGGAACTAGCTCCGAAAAGGTTCCTCTTGGATAGTTCCTGGCCCCAAAATAGTTCCTGCTAGCGAGGTAGTACGTTTTGGGGGACCAGGAACCATCCGGGCGGAGTTGCAGCACTGAACAACGCTGATTGGTCAATACAAGTTACGCAAAAACCGTCAAGTCTGCCAACAACCGGATTAAATACCGGCTTGTTCAATCTCTGCTTCAACTTCACCGCGTCTCGTTTCCAAAAAACAGCTTCCTGGGACTATTATTTATTTATTTATTATTATTGTGTAAACTCAGTGTGATTGAACTAGACGAGACAACATTTATTACACACGTTTGACATATTTAGACAACATTTGTTTCTGACCAAGGATGGAACTCATTTGGCAGTAAAGTTATTAGAGCTTGTATCGTTGTTTAATGTTTGATAGTGGTGCATAAAGGTGCAAATAACCACGATACAGCAGAGTTATTTTAATACTGTTGATTTGTTACAGCCCATAAAGACGCTGCAATACCTTCTGGTCCTACCGACCCTTTGTAGGTGTCGCTGTCCTCCAGACAGGAAAGGGTTGAGGTTTCTCCCTGAGGTGCGTTTGCTGTTTGTTGCTGCAGAGCCAGCAGGGCACAATGTCCCATTGTGTACGAGCGGCGCTGATCCTCGGTATGTACTGTTTGACATTTGTGGCATTCCCAGCGAGGTCTACCCCGATTATCCTTATCAATGAGAGACAGACTGATTGGAGGGCGATAACGCTCCAGCCGGCCTTTGAGCCAGGCACCAGGCCGTAATGAGGACAAATGTTCCCGCAATTCATACATCCCTGTGGAGCCTATTAGAAGGTCAGAGATTCTGCAAGATAAATGGATCTGAAGAACAAAATGGCAGCATATTGTCCCGGATTTGAATGGTTTCCTGCTCCAGGAATGCTGCTGAAAACATGCTGTTGGCACCGCGTTGCCTTTTGCAGTACAGGACATTCGAATGCCTTCCAGCTCATTCAGAACCTACACAGCTGAAAAATGCAGTCAACATCTTTCTGGTTAAAACCGCTCACTGTTATCTAGTGGATCTCTCTAAAGGTTCTGCAGTGGGATCAGATAAGTCCACGTGTTTCCAATCCAGTTGCAATAATTAAAAAAAACAAGTGCCAATATCATGAAGCAAGGCAGGACAAGTCCACTCCACTAGTATTTAGACTTTGTATGTCTTTATGTATTTCTTGTTTTGCACCATGGCACTTTCTTGTACGCAAAACATTCTGGAAACAGACAATAAAGTAATCTACTATCAGACACTTGATTCAGGAAAACTCTTGAAATACGTTGATTTAAAAGATCTCCCCTTACTGGCAGATTTATTTCCCTTAAGACTTGATACTGGATTAAATGACTTGTCAACATGGATATTTTCACAGTGCATATCTGCCTGTCTCACTGAACCAACTATTTGAATGTTTTGAAGCAGCCAAACATCCCCATCCCCTTTCCCATTCCCTGTCCCCATCCCCTGTCCCTGTCCCCATCCCCATCCCCATTCCCATTCCTTCCCATTTCATGTCCTCATCTATACTGCTGGTGTTCCCCTATCACCATTTATTGCACCATTGATGAACCTTTCAAAGAGACGTGATGACTGTAAGGTCTGAGCATTATGGGTCGTAAAACATAAATGTGCTGCTTTAAGGTAATCCATAACCCTGGGGGGGGGGGGGACAGATGGTAATATAGGGCAGCGCTGCCATTAACAGTAGCTGAGTTGATTGTCTTCTGCACTGTGATGATGAGGAAGGGAAAAGGTTCAATCCACCTTTCATACTACAGAACTTTAGTGAGTCTGCCTCCAATCTGTTTCCTGTCAGCTAGTATTAGTATTAGTATTAGTATTATGACCGTCCACTACTGACCTGGAGACAGAGCTTTGTCTTGACCCCATCTGGGACGAGCTCCATTGGAACAAATGGAGGATGTGACAAGGTGATTTGACTGGTTGGTCATCAGTCAATCAAACCTATTGTTCTGACTCCCAGAGCCTCCAGGTCATACGTCTTGGTTGTTCACGTTCAGAAACATCCATTGACTGTCCTGGGCCAGAGAAACAGCATATCCACTCGTGTTGCCATGGTAACTGAACTTTAGATACTACCTTACTGCTGTTAATGCTGTTATATAGCTATCTATGTATCAGAAACCGCACCAATCATCTGATATATTTATCCAGAAGGACTACTTTACTGTACTCTGGTCCTGCAGCCTCCATGAACAGCTTCATTCAGTATAAATAGCTGAGGTCTTGGTCCGTCGCCATCACGGCCGAGGGAGGAACAGCTGTAGTCGCTCTGTCGCCGAGAGCAGATCTCCAGTCAGTGATCCGCTCAGTCGCCTCTCTGCTGTTAACATAAGCAACACTTGAAGACCCAGAGCTCAGCCAACTGCACCCTTATACTGTGTGTGTGTGTGTGTGTGTGTGTGTGTGTGTGTGTCTGCAGGTTTTTATTGGACTGCTGACTTTAGAAACACTGACAGAAAAAATGATTTTGTACCTTTTATGCAGTTGTGATTGGATTTAGATTAGACATTGCCTGTTGTCAGTCAGGTCTGGTTAAATAAAGGTTACACAGTGAAGGTTAAAGGTTGAATCTGTCAATAACTGGTCAAACCAATCAGGATAAGAATCCATCCTATCCTGCAGTCAAACTGAAGTTCCCATCTCCATCAGGTTGAATGGAGGCCTCCAGGGGCCTGATGGGTTGCCTGGCCCCTGTCCCAGGACCGTTTGTAATGGGGGGGGGGGATTAAGCTGAGTTAATTGGATAGATGGTCCAAAAAGATTAAACGCTCCAAGACACATTCCTTCACATTCATTCCCCCCCCTGAGCGCTACGCCACCGAGTCACCGAGCCTTCGCTGTAAACACAAGGCCCAATGCAACGTGTTAACGTGCTGACAGAGCTGCCGGTCAAAACACTGCAATGTTCTCCGTCTGCTGCTGCTATGGTTACCTCAGTCTCAGGAGATGCTGCTTCAAGGTAGACAGACCATCAAGATGACTGACAGGTGTTGGGACTAAGAATACACTTCCTGTAGGGTGGTTCTAAGAAAGAGAGGTAACCTGGATAAAGAACAAAAGTGATGAAGTCTGTGTCAGAGATATTATCTTTAAGTTACGTGGACTCGTTTTCTCTCTCTTGACCTCTAAACCTTTTCCAGCGTTTGTTATCTGATGTCCGTCTCCCTGCAGGTCCTTCAAGCCAGACTTCGTCCTGATTCGCCAGCACGCCTACAGCATGACGCCCGGGGAGGACTTCCGGAGCCTTGTGATTGGCCTGCAGTTCGGCGGCGTCCCCAGCATCAACTCTCTCCTCTCCATCTATAACTTCTGCAGCAAACCCTGGGTGGTACGTGATCTGTACCTCGCCTCTTTCCTCCAGTTTACCCGGAGCCGGCCCCTCGGCGGCTGATTTATTTGGGCTGTTAAAGGGAGCTGTAGCACCTGGGGGGGGCAACCTCCACCACCACCACCACCAGACGCTATTATTCACCCTGGCTCTAACAGTCTAGCAGCACCGAGGCGCTAAGGTGTGCTGGGTCCGGCTCACATTTCATTAGCGTCTGAGAGGCCAGACAAAACAACGCCGTCCAATCAGAAGAAATATCTCCAAACTTCAAGGTCTGCACCCTGCAATTTGATTGGCCGAGCCATCCATCCGGACTGCCTCCTCGTGTCCTGTGTTATGAATGTGGTGCCGTGTAACTTAAAATGCTCCTATCTCCACATCTAAATGTGTTGTTTATTTTATTTTTTTTTGCATTATTTTACATAACAAAACATTTCTTGACATAGGACCCCAATAAAGATAAATTAATAATAATAATTAATAAAAATACAATAAAATAAAAATAAAAAGGATAAAAAAATAATAATAAAATAATAATAATTTAGTACAAAAAATAAGTATAAAAATAAAATAAATAAATAAAAAACATTTACAGAAGGGGTGGTAAATGTGATGTTTATTTCTGCTTGCAGTTTTCTCACATGATCAAGCTGTACGGCGCCCTCGGCCCGGAGAGATTCCCCCTGAATGAACAGACCTTCCACCCCAACCACACGCAGATGGTGAGTGCCTCGCAGACATGAACAGCACAGAGAACAAAGAGTCCCGTGGCCCGTTTTTCATTAAATCTTTATTATAAAAATATAAAACACAGAAATTAAGTCAAACATTTCTGTAACCCCTATGAGGAAACATCCTCCCCCCCTCAGGAATCAGTGTATTCTCACAGACTGTACACAGCCGTTTGCCAGCTTCCTTTTTTTAATGCACTCCGGATCGAGTTGACCACGTGTTTCTGTGTTAAGCGGACAGTATATTTACACGAACGTGAACCACAACGTGACGCAGAGACGCCACAGTTGGACAAAGACCCTCCAGTCGCCTCCTGAACGTTTTTCTGCTTGAAGAAATTGATTTCTACACTTCAGCCGAGGAAGAGGAGGCTGCAGAGACCTGGTGCACAGATGTGACACAGTGGCTGGCATTTGGATTTCATCTCAATCTAACCCGAACTGATCCGAGGCCTGGTGGAGATATCAGTTTCTGCCTTGAGTTGTAAAATACAAGAAATCAGATACATCTTGAGTATGGTGACACCGATGTATCAGGCCGATATCATGTGGTCCACCAATTAATTCTTCATGTGAAGTCAGTAACACTAACACTAACAGAATTTCATCAGTCTGAGTTTTAGTGTCCATGATGGTCTAAACACTGTTTCAGAGGCTTTTCACCCTGATGAGACTAAAATTCTGGAGGAAAAACTGAATTTTGTTTGGCAAGAAAAGAGTCAAATATCGGCCTAGCAGCAACTTCAATCTAGAAATATCAGTAAACGGTGTACTCGGTGTACTCGGTGTACTGAGTACTCGGTGCTTTAACTTTGTTGTGGCTGATGGAGGACTGGAGGGCTGTCTGTCCGGCTGAGGCGAGTCGGTGTCTGTTAACGGAATGGACTGAAGATACGACACCGGAGAGACGAGCTCCCCAGATGGAAACAACAGAAGAAGAATTTAGTGACAATATTGTTACTTTCATATAGATTTTTTTTTTGATCATTTCAAATAGTTAAATACAAAAGATGGAATATACACTTACAAAACACCTCAATGCCTGAAACCTCTGCGTATGCTTTCATCGGACGGGTGAAAAAGTACCAAGTGGGGAAACTATGATTGAACAAAAAACAAAAAATATATATATATCGTTAATTAAAATCTGCTGAAGGAGATTCAAACAGGACGAGATGCTGTGGTGGATGTCATGCTGTAGTGGCGGCTTAAGTGTGTTTTTTTGGGGGATATGCCTGATCCAATAAACAGATAAATAAGAGGCGTTCAGAGGTTTCAGTTGAGCTCATTTCTGTAGCTTATGTCATATACAGCAAAAATAAAATATCATCTCTATGCAAGAAGATTAGGTATTCCCTGTGTTGGTACTGTAACGGATCAGGACGTGGTTCAATACCAAGAGGTGTTTCTGATTCATATGAGTTACAGTGCAGACATGCAGGGAAGCAGAGATACTACCATCCATAAATAGACATGTTACAGTATAGACTGTGAACATCATAGATATATATATACTTCACTGTGAAACAATACCATTATTAAATACCTTTAGAAACTCTGTGGCTGTAACAAGAGGTACGAGTCCCAGAGGTCCGACCTCGCGTTTGATTCTGTTTGTGATTGTGATCTCTACAGGACCGTGATGCATCAGCTCACCAATTTGTCTTGGGGTCGTTTTAAAGGGGCAATAGGTAAGACTGTTCTGCCTCGTAACGCCACATGACCATAATAGATCTGCAGGCGTTGATTGATCAATACCAATTACCGGATGATTACTTGACCGGCTGCTGAGATTTCTGGCTTTCAAAACTACTATTGTTATTGCAGTATTCAGCTGCTCTTTATTACACTTTATTATTTGTGTCAATCACCGGCTTCTGTAATTCAAGGGGATGGGAGGAGTCTGGGAGGGATGTTGTTGCAATTCCTACCGGTTGCCAGTAGAGCTCCTAGATTACTTGATGCCCCTTTAAATGACTCTTTACTGCCATTTCTACAACGCTGAACCCTTAAGGAACATTTTGGTTTGGGCTGCGTCCGATTCGCGGTGCAGGGGGAAAAAGAAATGGAAAGCAGAGTCAAACCGAGACGTAGGCTATCTGTACAACAAAGAGACGGTCATGTTTTATATCAGAAGTGCTATGAAACAGGCACTGTTATATAGTTGTTCTTTTCTTTTCGCCCCTTTAAAGGTGCGGTCACCCAGGCCAGTGAGTTTAAGAGTCCTGTAATACTCTAGAAGTGATACAGGGCGGCAGGGAGTCGTGGGAGGGCGAGGAGGAGGTGGCGGCAGTCAGGTTGGGCAGGGTGCGTTAGGTTCAGGGGTCGGTGGCGTTGACGGTGGTTTTGTCGCGGGAGGTCATGCCCCGGTACCAGCTGCAGTAGCCCTCCTTCTGCTGGATGCAGGCGTAGTGCCGGGACTGGTAGCCGGGATAGCCGAAGTGGGACAGCATGTCCGTCCATAGGCACTCGTTCTTTGAGGTCACGAAGCAGGGCAGGTAGTGGCAGGGCTTAATCTAAAGAGAAAGAGGTGAAACTAAAGATGTAGCCATGAAGAGGAAAAATGAACAGCCACAACCAGCGTAGACTCACTGTGTTTATTTTATAGTCAGAATCATATCTCCTCTCTTATCTCCTCTCTCTCATACGCTCTTATTTTGGAGTACAAAATAAACCCTCTGCTCTCTTATCTTGGACCTCCTTACTGTCGGTTGCTTGTGATGTTGCTAATCTAGGAGTTGAGCTTTTTCTACTGTTGACATTTCCATGGAGCAGCTGGATGCTTCAACTTTACATTACCTATAATTGATAGCTCCATTCAAACACAAACCACAGTGAGTCTACAGTCTAGTGGAGGACTTGAACCAAGGCCAAAGCAAATTGATTTGTTAAACGAAGCAAGTGAGTGTGTATGATTTGGGTGAAACAGCAAAAGGGTGAAAGTGCACTTGGTGAAATGTTATCACAGATCTTTCTTCTCGCTGTTCAACTTTTCCTTTTTATTAAAAAAAAGTCATTAAGGAGATTAATGGATCAGGTGCACAAGATTGCGTTTGAATCATTTGGTTTCCCATAGTGCAACACTTCCTAATCGGTAAGCGCATGCTGGTATTTGGACGCTTTGCACACGGGAGGTTTAATGAAGGCAAATCAGTCAGCCGTCTTCTGAGCAATGAGGTTTCTTTTATTTTAAGGTCTCGATGCATTCAGTTATGGAATTGCGCTTTCCTGGATCTCTTTCAGACGTCACCCTTCCAGGTGTTCACACAAAACCTCCCTGAGAGCAACGGCTTCAAGGGTGAATACACAGCATGAACTGACAGGAAGCTTTGTGGAAATAGATTGATGGAAAAGCTGCTTAAAGACAAAAAACAACTAAGGATCCAATAGCAAAGCGCTTCAGGGACACGGAGGAAGCTCGTTTTTGTGGATTTCAATTAGTAAGTGAATGTTTTTGTCGTTCGAGGCTACGAGTCTGGCCTCCGCGGTTCAGAGATGTTCAATATTACTTCCTGGTTTGAGCAGTTTTAATGCTCTCTTGAGAATCATTTTATAACCGGTATAACATGCTTCCTGCATTCCATCGCTGTAAATCATTTGTTGAGGAATTCAGATGATGGCGGAGAGTTTAATAGGCTGGCTCTAGATGTTGACTCTCACACTGAAGCCTCGGTCAAATCGTGACCTCCGAATACCGCCTGACGGACTGAATGCAGCGTAGGGGCGTAGGCCGGCGTCGGGGCCAAATACTCCGTCTGGTAATCCGCTTACGCTGATAGGGGCCGATGGCCTCAGCAGATGCGTGGCCCCATGCTGTACAGTAGGACGTTTACGAGGCGGGTCAGCGGCTGCACAGCGGCAGACTTCATATTAAAGAGTCGCAGAAATTTGGGACTGCAGAACCGAGCTGATTCCAGCGCTGTTGAGTTATTGAATCACTGTGAACCTCTTGTCTCTCTTACACCCATAATGTATATTATTGGGGAAAAAATGAAGTGATAAAAAAATGAAATATAACAATAAAACAATACATGATCCCAGCTACCGTGGTGGATTCAGAAGCCTGGCCATGTAACCACGCAGGTCATTTTCAATCTAATAATGAAACTGACTTTGCCCTCTGGATCACTATTTGTTGGCTGGCACTTTAAAACCCACTGCAGGTCAGAGGTCAGCGTGGAGCCATTCATTCGCTAATCATTCCATCAGCCTTCAGGTTACGATCGTTTTGACCTTGGATCCAAATCTGTTTGACCCGTCACATGCCAAGGCACTGTTAAATGTGAATGTATTCTGTGCTAGTCTACAGCCGATCAGGAATATGCACTACGGTTGACATTGTGAGACATTGAATTCAGCAGACAGCCTCCTGGTTTCATGTTTAGCCTTACAGAGGAGGAGGAGGTGTTCAGAGCAGGACCGCATGCTTTAGCAGGACTTTCTGCTTGGCCAGGCCTCTGCCCTTCCCTCTGCCTTGGCCTTTCCTCCTGCCCCTCTTCCGGCCTCCTTCATTGCTCTGCTGGTTGACCTGGTCCTCCCCGGGGGGGCACTGGTTTCCACTCACCCTGCAGTTGCAGCCCAACTGGTAGCGGTGGTTGATGCCTTTCTTCTGGGCCAGCGAGAGGCGCTCCCACCGCTCGTTGAAGTTGCAAAGGCCTGTGTAGACTTTGCCGTCAAACACACGACCTGGGAAAGACAAGAGAGTGGATCCGTCATCGGTTATGACACAGTGGCATCAACTAGACCTATAACTATATCCATTTAGAGAAAATACTAGAAAACTGTCTCCTAACAGCAGCGAGGCTCCGTCCAGAGGAAGCTGGACCCACCGACGTTAGATCGCCTCCTCTCTCGTCTCTTTGGTATCTTTGGTATGAAGCATCGCAGACCGACTGGTTGGCGAACATGAGCTGCTGTGTGCAGTTCACTGACTCACATTACAGGATTTCTGGGTACTGAGGTTCAAACTGTTTTCAGTCACTTTCACTGTCATTTGGAACATGTTGCCTCGAGCAGCTTTTAAATCGAGGTCACGTTAAATTGTGACTTTACGTTCACGGCTCCGATGAAAGAACCCTCTAACCTTTTACTGTTTACTGAAAGTTCACAACTTCAATAATCTCAATAGTGAGTTTTCACTTTGTACGTGTCACATGGTTCATGTGGTGGGTATCTCACTTTGTTCTCTGAATATGAAGCACCAACCATGCAAAATAATGAAGACATGAATGCACACATGCCATTTCATAATCCTCCGTATGTAACATGGGATGCTGTAAACAAACCGCTCAAGCAATCCAAGTAGTTTAACTATGGTAAGACAATCTTGTACAGTAAGCCCTTATTAAACCAACACCCCTATTTCTGAATTTCCAAAGGTCGGCGGTCTATTTTTACCGCCGGACCGTTTGCAGCTTCCCGTTGAAGTCGGGGTTACAACCTCTGAAACAGGTGTGCTGCAGCCTGCAAGCCGTCAAGAACATCATGATTTGTCGCCGCGTGACGCCTTTAGCGTGTCGTCACTACGTGGGTATCTGACAGCTAGCAAATATGTGCTTCTTCCCCCCCACCCCCCTTCATTTGGATTATTGGAGTCGCTAGCAGGCTTATTACATGGTGTTGAGTGTGAGACATGCTCCTAAAATACTAATCACTCTTGACTTGATCAAAGGCGATCCATGAAGCTGATCTCACAGGCCCTGTAATGGAGTCCTGACAGTATGCAGTACCTATTATAGGCTTCCTGAGACCAGCGCTAGACGTGTGATGTCACTCACACCCAGTCTTGGTAAACAGCCATCGCTGCCTGGCAACGTCCTCGTGTTCATTTGCACTGTGGGTTGTATTTACAGTATTCAGCGACAGTTACATACACCAAGCGCCTGCGTGACTGCTGCAGGGTCTAAAGTAAACTGCACCTCCACTGGAAATAGCAACTCATAAAATGCTTCTGCTAGCCAGCGCCAGCGCTTCCTGCTAACGGTTAATTACAAGTTGTGAGGGAGAAAAGTGTTTTCTGCTGTTTCTGGCCCAAATTGGAGGGAAATGGACCCACAAAAAGCCCCCCTGCCTCGCCTCCTCGCACAGTGGCAAATGGTGGGTTATAAATAGTGGGAAAGATTGTGTCACAGTGCAAGTCAAGAAGTCCTTGGGGAGGGAGGGAGGGGAGGGGAGGGAGGGGGTTGCATGTGAGCCAAACAGACTCCCAGTGCTGTTAGCAATGCTGCCTCTGTGGTTGGACGAGCTGCAGGGAGGGAGTCGGGGGGGAACGTCCGAGAGCAAGACTGAGCTGGCTGCTTTGAGGATTTCATGATGTAGTGAAATGGCCGATGGCTTACCTGTGATCAGGTACTGGTATTTGTTGATGTCGAACTTGACGCCGCACAAGCTCTCGGAGGCGTCCGTGTAAATGTGCTGGACATGCTGGATTTTGTTGAATCCCTTGTACATCTGCAGGACAGAGGGTTGAGGAGTGGCGGGTGAGAGGATGTCGTACTGCTTGACTGTTCCCCTGAAACCGCTAAATCCAAATATTCAGGAATGGAAATAGTACTCCGCTTTATCAGATGGCATTCCTTCAGGAATTCCTTGTGGCCCTCAACTAAATCTTAGATAACATAATTACATTACATAACACGCTTTGACTTTGATGCTGTTTGGCAAGGTCAGCGCTAAGCCGTGAGCCCCTCCTACTCAGCTCAGGTATGCAGAACCAACAGTCTGTTTGCCCTGAGACTTGTTGTGTTTTCTCCAATGTGATTTATTTGTCTGGGAACAACAGGAAATCCCCGTTTAGACGCAGAACAAACTGTGAAGTTATTTAGACCCAAATCCGTGGAGTTCCTGGGAAAACCAAAAGCATTTGTCTCATAGGATTTGTGGAAATTTGGAGGGAAATCTCTTCATCAGCGAATAGAAACCCACTCTGGGTTGTGTAGTTTACACACACAAATCATCACTTCCCTGCCAATGCCAAACTATTGGATTACAAATAAACAACCCAAGAGCTACAGGGGTCACATGTGATTCCTGGGAATAATCCTGGTGATTCATTTATCTTCAGTACAAGAGGCCATTTAACGCTTTTGTTTCCCAAGTGTTAGAAAATGGGATTGTAGTGATGCAGTGCATGACTTTGGTGAGATGTTTATACTCTGAGCGACCAGTATGGTTGAGTTATAACGTACGCCTGGCTGCTGCTCGCTGTCTGAGCAGTGCTGATGTTTTCCAGAGCAGTCACGGTCTTTTAGAAATATGCAGCATTATGTAAGGATATACGGGGTAGAGAGCCGACCTCCATGCCAAATACCAAGTCATCTGAAATGGTTTTGAGTTACCACAGGGAGACTGAGCAGTTTGAGAGTCGCAGATTCGATCCCTGCAACAGCCAGTGTGTGTCCGTTCAAAGTGCCCTTGAGCAAGACACTGAATTGTACGATAAGATGTAAAGATGTGACTCTGATAACTTCATCCAGTACATCAACAGTGTAACTCAAATCATTTTCTATTTTCTATTTTGAGTATTTAGAAATTCCTGCACGCTGCCTCACGGTAATAAAAAGCTTTTATATTGTAGTTACAGTTCATTCTTACAATTCCTAAATAAGAAAAACTAAAAAACCACCCCCGTGTCTCCAGGTAGCTCCGTCCTTCAGTACGTTAAGTAAGTAAGCATGAAGATAAACCTTTTACTAATCCAAAACTAACTAATCCAATTACTAATCCAGTCTTCATCATTAGTGAAATCCATTACAGATCAATAGTGCAAAAACAAATACAACGAGTTACATTGAAGTCTGAAGCATGCACACCAGACAGAGCTCCCTACCGGAGACACAGAGAAGTTGCTGGTAGGGATTCAGTGTCTTGCTCAAGGGCCCTTCGGCAGGCACCGACGCTCTTACCTTCATTTGTTTGACTGTGTAGCGCATCGTTCCGAAAGGTCCGTCCTTCAGGAGCTTCTTACCCACCACTTTGGCGCGAATCACTGTGAAGACAAGATACAGACAAAGAGTGTTGGTCATGTTGCAGTCCAGTATTCAGCCAACTTACAGTCATCAGGACAAAGTGTGTCCTTGTGCTCGCTATCCATCAAACAGCACACCGCCTTGGCCAGTAGGAGGCGTTAGCAGCCCCTGATGAATACCATTTCGGGGCAGCTTGGCACCGCAGTTAATCCATTTATCCGATTTTCTGCATTGCTACCGTTTGCCAAGACGGTCCCAAAAAAAAAACCCAACTAGGGGACGTTTGAAACACAAACCAGAGGAAGGGAGGCCACAGCTTCCATCAGCCTGGTCCTCGTATTGTAAAGCTATGGCTGTGTTCACACTGCAGGCCTGGGTGACGGCTCATGTCTATTCTAGGACGCTAACTTTGAGCTGCAGTGTGAACGGAGCGTTGTGACTCCTGCGTTTGAACAGGCTTCCCTCTATAGTCGGGATCAGGGCTTGGACAAGATTTTATCGGAGCGCGGGGTGAAAACCCTCGGTGGCGGATCTGATTTTGTTTGCCTTCACCGCTGCTGCAGTAAGTGGGCCTGCTGTGGAGGGGGGTCGGCTTAGGGGCGAAGCCTGATTTGAGCTGGTGAATGGAGGCTAACCAGAGTACCAGGCTCGGTGCTGCGGGTCCTAGGGGCTTTAAATCCACATGAGGGATCAGTCTGGTGTGAAGTTCACCTGCTTGCCCGCAGCCGGATCGCCACAGACATAACTAACACTGGGGATGTTTGTTATCTTTCCCCGGTGGAATTTCCTTCCCACATTCTTCGGAGGCTCACATTCCCCAGCACGGAAAAATAAATGAGAAGCCTTTCATTCCTTTTAGACGAGAGAGAGAAATGAGGCATGTGGCGTCTTCTGTTTGTCTAGCTGCCGTAGTTCCAGACGACTGGAAATGGGCATAAAAATAAGAGTCAAACAGGAAGCTGGTACTGGTTACCACGGCCCTGACTCTGAACCAGTAGATCATTTAACTGTGAAACAAGGTGCCCATGTGGTCAGCCAGCAGGTTACGAAGAGTGATACCATGTTATATCTTTTTGATATCAATGACTTGTACTTGTTACATCACTTAATAATCAATATCATAGGCCTTCTTTTAGCATGCGGTCCTGGTCCATGTTGCTCTTTGGCTTCAACCATCCAATACCTTCAATACTGCTACGAAGCGAAGTGAAACTCAGGATCTTCGGAGGTTATTTTCACCTGCCAAGGCCTGGGTCATCCCCGATCCATCTGTATGAATGTATCCCCCCCATAATGCTCTCTGGCCTTTCCATTAATCTGCTCCGGGACATTTTGGCTATTAATATGTCAACTCATGTATTCTGAGCCCCGGAGCACTATTACCTGATCGACCTCGACTAAAAGCATCCAGACGCTATTTGACAGGCATGTGAAGGCGCAGTCCCCGAGGAGTCTGGGCATGTGCAGATATAACAGGACACATTTGCTGACACCCCCCTGTGTTAAATACACTGTGGCTGTTATTTGCCAGCGTAGCCCCAAAACCTAGTTTCCTTTCCTGCCTGACCTCAGAAGCAACCCTCCATAGAGATGAATGTTTACTTGTGAAGCCTGGTGGGAGGGTCCCAGGTCAGCTGATTCAACCACAGCACCATCAGATAGGACCCAGTTGTTGGACAGCAGCCACTAATTGGCCGCTGCCATCGCCCATAGCGATGTGTGAAAAGCCTCAGCTGCTCCTGAGACAGAGGGTTTTGTGTCGTTCCCTTGGTGACCTCTCGGCCTCTCCAGAGCGAACCCTCCGGACTCAGCTCCTTTCAGAAGTTATATTTACCTCCAGCCACAGAGCTCTCTTTCCATACGCCGGGCCTGCTCATGTCAAAACGGCTGAATTACAAGTGTTTATATGACCCAGATCCAAGCCAAGCGGGGCATAATGGAACCTCACATTGCCATAACTCTTTCGTCTCCGGGTGAAATGCCCCGGCTGAACAGGGCTGAGGGTGTCGCTAAGGTCTAACAGCATCCGCGAGACCTGCAGCCGTTAATGGAAGCAGCACAAGGAGTTGAACTCTCTCTCAGCTCGTCTATACTGTAATGTAAGAGCTACCTCCCCCCTCCCTCCCTCTCGCTGTAAAACATGAGAGGCAATTACAGGCAAGTGCTGTTCTGTCGCATACATATTCATCTTTTGCAGAGGATCTGACATACATCTGGAGGAGTGGGAGGCTGTTGGTTCAGCTCAGTATCTCTGGCCTGAAGCGAGGGATTACGCAACCGTGGATTCATATGCTCATCTTAAGGTGAGAACGTCGTTTAGTCAAGCGTTTATTTTAGCAAGCATGACGAGAACAAGGTTCCTCTGCTGTGTGAGAGAGACAGAAGAGTAGTGAGGGATGGGGGGGGTTGGAGGGATTCTACCAGGCAACACCGAAACTGAATCCTGTTTGTTGGAAGCTCACCGGCGGCAGGGGCAGCGATCCACTGATCTCTATTTATTTATGTTTAATAAAGACAGAAATAGATGCAGCCACTGTTGCTCATTCCTGCAGTTTGTATTACTACTTGTGATTCAACGGCAGCCTGTTCCTGCCAAACCACTGGTATTTTTATGAGTCAGCTCCACCAATCAGAAGTAATGGATTAATATGAGAGTTCAAGATGGCGGCACGGTAATAAATGAAGGGCCAGTGCCTCATTTTGAACCATTCGATTATTGAACAATGAAATGGATCAAATCTATATATTGTTGCCGAATTTAAAAGATTGCAGCTGAATTGATTAAAGTGGTGATCCTAGAGATCCATCTTTGGTGCTCACCAGAGATCACCTGTCAATCAAACAGTGTGTCCAGTACTGTGACGTCTTTCTCCTTGGATTTCCTGTTGATGGAGTTTGAGTTCCTGTAGGTGGCGCTCTTTTCTTTGTCTGTTCAGCCACGGTGGCTATCGCTGCTCATGCTAACTACCCAGTTCTTCTTCTGTTGATTCCAAACAAACCGGAAACGTAAAACTTTAACTCACTAATTTGCGCTTTTACTGTCGATATATTTTCATTTGAGTCTTTACTCTGCTCCATCACAACTTGGCTTTAAAGACACGCCCCATTCTCGGCCTCCTGTTTGAACAGTAGGGAGTAGGGAGGGACGACCTAGAGGCTCATGGGACATACATTCCAGGCTTGTAAGGAATCCAGCACCTTTGACGTCTTGTCGTATTTCAACACACTTTGGGGAAAATTGTAGCTATCTGATCCCAGATTACACAATACATATCATCATAGGAGCCCTGGCTTCTGTCAGCATGTCATCTGTCACTTGACCTGCAGATGGGGAGGCCTCACTGGACTCAACATAATTCACTAATGGCCATGGAGGATGCATTGGTACCAGGAGAACATGGCGACACAGCTCCAGGCCTTGCGGCGCCCTGTACCCGCTACCCTGCGGTTGTTTGACAAAGCTCCTCTATGCACAACAAAATCCCCGTGGCAGAACGACATCGGTTCCTCTTGAGCTGTGATCCCAATCCCAAACCGAGCATAAACCCAGACCACGCTAATCCTCAGCAACTGACCTGCTTCATGGTACAAGCACGTAAAGGTTTGCTCCTGCCGCACCAGGCGCTTGGGAACGAGGGATATTAAATCTCGGGGTCAAAGTTTAGGGCCGGGCTTCTAATCTCGCATTCAAACAGCTTTGGAAAAACAAGTGCTGCTCCTTTCCCCATGTGAATGGACCGTTTCAACCCGGCCGCTAAATTGCAGCCAAACTAGGTCTCTGCACAAAAAAAACAGCCAAGTCATTGCTCGGTCCTCAGGTATGCAGCAGGAAGATGTGTCTAACCTGTTCAGTAAGGCTTTAACTGAGGGGCTAGCTGGCCAAACGGCTACTGGCTGATGCCTTGTGGATCCGACTAGTCTGCAGCTGCATGACGTCGCTGTCAGGAGTAGTTCTGGGAGACTGTTGTCGTTACATAAGAACTAAATCAAAGCAGGAAAAGGTAGCCAACATCTCAAGAAGGTGTCCTTCTGGGCTAGTCAGGACCTCCTCAGTCAGGATCAAAACTAGAACAAGAGAACTCTCACCAAATGGGACTAAAACCAAATAAACGACCTCCATCAGGTCTGTATCAAACTTAGAGACCATCTTCATTTTTAGTGTTAAAATGCCTGTATCACATTCTGTAGACATGAATAACAGCCTTCGAAATCTCATATCTGTCAGAGGATCCACAAGGACCACGATGGTCCAGGACTTTTTTTTGCGTCATCCTTGACAATCTCTCTAACCTTGTTTCCTCAAACTCAACATTTAAAATAAAGCGATTCATCTTGTCGAGTGGTTGCTGGTGATTGTGGGTCAGGGCCAAGAAAACAAGGGAAGCATGCTTTGAACTCAACTATGGGTCTTAAATGGGGAAGATTCAAGCTCTGCCCTGTTGCCTTTGATGTTGACAGTGAAAATTACAGCTTTTCTCTCCTCGCCGAGCCTCGCCGAGCGTTTCAACCCCATACTTGTGTTTTCCACCTCTTGGTAATTTGTTGACACAGTCGGCTCCGAGATACAAACTCTCTCATGTTGTGGTTCGAGATGAGAGGAATACGTTGTGAATGAAAGAAAGAAGCTATATAAGAGTAGAGTCACATTTCAAAGCGGTTATTCAAAGTCCTACATAGATTTGTTAAACCGACAGGAGGGAGTTCAGATGGATTCATTGCTTCTCAAAGGCTGATGTGTTTTGTAAATATCCTTTTAATACGTCTGAAATGATGCAATGCATTGTGGGATGTCCTGGACCTGCTTTTTGTCCAAAATTTGACATGCCCTGTTTTTACAGGATTGCAGCACTTTGTTTTAACATGTCAAGATCAAACTATCAACCATAACACTTTCAACAGGCGACTGGCCTCCAAGAGGAACTACAGAGACGCTGCAGCCAAATAATCTTGTGCTGAATCTAAGATGAGGAATTCAACATGTATTTTCCTGCCTGCAAAGAAGTGATCAGTCGCAGTGATAAAATTACAACCTCATCTAATGCTTGAACACAGGAACCAGACTGGGTTCCTATGCAGGTCTTGAAAGTCTGGAAGAGGAATTTGCTCATTTTGCTGGATGTGTAGGAATCCTGACCAAAGAGCATGAATCCGTCCACACCAACTATCATAACATGCACCTGTACATTTGGCCCCGATGAGCGGATGCTACTCTATAGCTAGTGCTGCACCAGACCAGTATTTCTAGCAGTGACAGGACAGAGATACGAGGGGTTGATCACACCTCAAGCTAAGCCGGGGACCTTGGAAATGGGATTTGCGGGGCTCACGAGTGATCACTGCCCCCATTGAAGTCGTTTTCAGATTCTACACTGGCAAGTTTCGGTCGGCACCAATACCACGAGCGAACCCAGGGACCTTAAAAGGCATCACATGACATGTTTGTGGTAGCAGCATTTTCGCTCCAACCAGGTCACTTGGCTGAAAACCTCCCTGAAGCCTTGAGCCCTCGACTGGCAGGAAGTTCAACGGCGCTGTTTACCAAAGAGCAAGCGATGGCGGTTCCTCCGTGGCTGTTAAAGGGTGTTAAGGGTCGGGAGGGCCTTGAAACTCCTCGCTGAACTGTGGCACAGTGGCAGAAAGAAATAGCCCTGTCCTCGTGACGTCTTACTTGAAACCTTCCCACAGATCTGCTGCTGCCACAGGGGCTCCGGGCCGACCTGACCCAACCCTTAGAGTGTGTGTGTGTGTGGGAGTAGGGTTAGACCGATATATGGGGCTGATATTAAATATTATTAGATATCGACCAGTCGTGTGCAGCGACAGAAAAACAGCCTGAAAACCTGCATTTGATTTTCTTAACACATTTAATTTGTTCATTTAATACTTCAGCGAGTTAATCAAGTCTTCATTTGGAGGCAGTCATGTCCCCAGAGTTTCAGCAGTCTGGTTTCAGTGGAGAGTTTTAGTGTCCATGATGGTCTGACTGTTTCAGAGGATTTTAACCCTGATGAGAAGAAAACTCTGGAGGAATGGCACGGCAGTTTGTTTGGTTTCAACACATTGCATATCGCAACAACACTTCAGCCTAAAAATTCCTTCAAAACCCTGATCGGTCGAGCCCTCGAGTGTGTGTGTTCCTGTCTAGGTCTTTAGCCTCACTTCTGTCCAGTGAACCCGTCTGTCTCTCTTCCACCCAGCGGCTCACCTGTCTGTCTGACGCCCCGTTTTCACCCCAAAACATCTTCCCCCTCCCATCCGCCAGACCAGATGACCCCCAGCTCCAGCCACGGCTCCGGTCTGGATCTTACGAGTGTTATCCGAAACCAGCGGTCAGGTTAGACTGGCATTCCACATTAAGCCGGACCCTTAGTTCGTATTATTCTGGGGAGTCAGTGAAAGCATCACCTGGCAGTAAAACAAGCTATGTAAAGCTGAACCAGAAGCCGGGCATATCTGAGCTACAACCGGGTCGGCGCCTCACCTCCGCCTGAGCCTGGAACCAGCACAGAGAAATACCAACGTGCACGGATAAATAACTGTCATGTATACCGTCTAAGCTGACTGCGTATCGAATCACACCGCTGCCTCTGAAATGCGCCGTACAGCCCAAAAAGAAGACGAATCCTGCAGCGTGGAGAGACGTCGGA
Source organism: Hoplostethus atlanticus (assembly GCA_034670405.1). NCBI lineage: Eukaryota > Metazoa > Chordata > Actinopteri > Trachichthyiformes > Trachichthyidae > Hoplostethus > Hoplostethus atlanticus. The sequence goes on from JAXDDX010000215.1 coordinate 287,528, forward strand.
CCCAGAAGTGGTGAGAAAGCTCTGCAAGCTATTTTCAGCGAGCCCTCGGCTTCTGATGGCTCTTCCAGCTTGGACATCAATGAAAACCAAACCTACTGGAGCAAAACATCTCCACACATGGGTACAACTTTCAGCAGCCAACAGTAAAAGAGAGCCAGCCAGCGTTTCCCTGTTTATTACCCTGGAAGACGCAATGTAGTCAGAAAACTGGAGAAAGAATCATTCAGAAAGTGACTGCTTCGGTCTCAGAATAAATCGGATCTTGGAGGTTTTAAATGTGCTGAATATTTGTGGTGTGAACTCAATTCTGTATGTCATGTCGGCAGGTGCCCAAACTAGGGTCCTGGGACCTCCAGGGGTCCTTGAGGGGGTTCAAGGGGGTCCCCAACGAAATTTGGATTAAATCAATTTGGCTGTTACTTCAGTACTCTTCATTATTCTGATCAGAGGTTTCACTTTCGCCACTGTTTCTCTCACCTTTATCAAATGGGGAGAAACATAATTGCTTTCAGGGTCCTTGACTTGAAAAAGGTTTGGGAATCCCAGGCCGGTATACTGTAACAGTCACCTTTAATAAAAGTAGTGTATTCTAGTAGTTTGTGTTGCTCCTCAGTCTCAGGCAATATATTTTATACTCTATTTCCATTAAATAGTGAATAAAACATAGTGGTTTTGTGTGGCAGCTATGAGGACACACAGACTAACCCAAGTACTGTTACTGTACTGCAATATTACTTACAGGTTTTTAGACCAATCATTGTACTACTTGGGTGAAAGTGTACTCAAAGAAAAAGTTACTTTTTTAGATAAAGAGAAAATCGCTGCATGTGATTTTTTTTCCCCCGCGCAGTAAAAAAAAGGATGAGAGAGCAGAGAAATGCAACTAGGTTACTTCGAAAAACAAAGTGCGTAAAGGAAGTCGAGGCAGAGCCGCTGACGGCGCCGCAGCATGCTCTGGGTTCAAATGTAAAAAGTACAAGCACACATTAAAACTACTCCATTACAGTAACGAGAGCCACCGCAGTCCGTTACTTACCTATGTCGGAGTTGCAGTAGGCGTCTTGCGGGTGCGTCAGGGCGCACGAGCAGCCCTCGGTCAGCTGGTTAACCTGCAGGCTGCTGAAGACGAACAGCAGGCTGAGCAGATGCTGGAAGACTGGCGGCATTTCCCCAACTTCACAGTCCCCCTCTTGTACCGTTAAAACCTGTCGGTGGCCGTCGGTTGTACGTCCGGATCGCTGCGTGCTCCGCGTGCTGGATATTAAGGTCCAAGTCTCCGGCTGTTGTCACTGCAGCTCGGCTCGCGCGTCCCCAGATCCCGGAGAGGCGCACAGCCGATACATATATTGCGCTCGGAGACGTGCACGCCCCTCGCAACCTCTGCAAATCACAGGCAGGACGGCCAATCAGCGGCCGGTGATGCCATTTAGAATAACAGACACGATGACATATTGGAACTTTAGCCCGGGCGTCCGTATTTTCCCATACTGAAGAGAAAAGGAAGGGGGGGGGGGGGGGGGGGTCATGTTAGGATGTAGAATATGTGTAGACACGTTTAAAAAATATACAAGATTGATCAGAAAATGTGTTTGTACATATTGGAACTTTATCTTGGTTGTACTCATTTTCCCATACTGCAATTAATTAAACATAAATAATTTGAATTGAATAGAAAAAAATAAAATGACGAAGAAAGAATAAAATGGAATAATAAAAAAATAAACTTATAATTGTGAGATATGTTTAAATACTGCAAAAACTAAAAAAATCCTCAGACTATAGTTAGAGATATGTTCAAATATATACTTACATTTACTTACTTAAAAATACAAGCCTGGCCACACAATTTGTTTGTACTATTATTATTTTAAATATATTTTGGACACTGGAAATACATTTATTTCCTACACACTGCTGTATAATGCGTGTAATGCAAGTGTATATCCAAAAATGTATTTAAAATGATTGCCACATATTTTTTCCACATGGTCCTTTCTTGTCTTTTGTGAAAAATGTACTTTTTCATTTTCTTTTATCAGATGCCAAACATTATAGTCTGAGGCCTCTACCAGTCTCTCTCTCTCTCTCTCTCTCTCTCTCTCTCTCTCTCTCTCTCTGTTAACTGGCCATAATCAATCATTAAATACAGTATTACATATAGGATATCACCTTAAATATCAGCTCTTCACCTTATAACCTCAGTTCTGTTTGTTCGACCCAAAGCTGCTTGTTTCCTCTCAGCACCAAACAGTGGTACAGCGAAATAGTTGAAAACAATACATCTTAATAAAGACCTGATGATGGGCTCATATGCTACATTCACACCCTCATTTAGTCAAAAGATTTTATTCTGAAATGGAGAAATCACTTGTGTCACTGGCCATGACTGACGGCTAAATCCTCTGTGCACGGCACAATCAGTCAAATTAGCCAATTAAGCTTAAACCCCCTTTTCACCTCTTTTTTTATGTAAGTGTTCACGGACCTGAGTGGAGCTGCATTATCGCTCCAAGGGCTTATCAGCGGAGACTGAGGGAGCTATGTTAGGGGTTGACGCAACTACCAGTTATATAACCAAGCCAGAAATAATCAGGTCAGGGAACTATGACCCTTAATGTGCCTTCATTAACAGTTTCTCTCAGTGCAGCACCTACTACATGCCCAACGATTCAGTTTTACTTTGAAAAGCTTGTGATGTAATTGCTGAAATTGTCAAGTTGTGGCTGTTTTGTTCAAATGTTGTATTTCAAAATTTCCAACATTTGAATCCTATCCTATTGTATACAAAATGATTGATGGCACAGAATTGAACCAAACGTCAGGTGCTCTTTAAAGGTCATTGGTTGGCCAGTTCATCACACTTCTACTGACTGTTCTCTATATTTTAGAGATAAAGAAAGCTTCAATGTCTATATACCATTTAGGAACAGAACCCTTCAGGTATTTTCATGAACGTATTCACAATTTCCTTTCCGCCTTGCTCATGACACAAACATCAAGACTTCCTGCTTCCCAGCGTTTTTGCCCCATCACTGTTACCTGTGAAATCAGCCGGTGTTTGTTCAGCAGACCATGAAGGTGCATGAAGGAATTTCTGGTCGCTGTCCAGCAGAAAAGAACAACAAGACATTTACCCGCTGTGGAAAATGAACATCATCACGCTGCAGCTGGAGGTGTTATCAGAGGTTTTGTCTGAAGGTCCAGAGCAGGTTGGACGGCGTTAAGGACGTCCAAAGGAAACAAATGGGCCGCGTGGCCGTCGTTAACCATTGACCATTCCTGGTAACGTATTGTTTCAGCTTCAACCTGAAGTCTGGATCAACAGATGTGTGACATTCCTTAGTTAGTCAGTGGATCGCTGTGCGTGGGCGATGTGCGCCACATTACAACACACTGGGTCACTTCCTGTCGATAGCTATCCTCTGGCTACCTGTCAGTCTGAGCCAGTCAGTCTTCCATGTGTCTACAGAGGGAAAAAGCCCTGCACATCCGATTTTATGAAACAAATGAATAAGGGATGACCGTATGGCCTAGCCGACTGTCAGGCTGAACAGCTGAACAGGGCAAGGGTGCACCATATGTGTGGAGTCAGTGTGTCTGCGTCTTCCTGGCTTAAGTAACAGTGAAACCACAGTAAGATAGTTGGAAGTCATCGTCGAGCAGAAGTTCACTACGTCTGAACAGCTTCACCTAAAACGTCCCGACTGTTTGCTCTACTTTAACTCCACCGTCAGAAATGGGACACGATAAAAAAGGAAGAGAGTCGCAACAACACTCTGGTTATATGTGTTATATGTCTCTCACAGCTTGTCACCGTGACCTTCTCCATACAAATGATGTTGTCAAAGTAGGCCAACCTACTGTCAGCATCATGCAGAGCAAAGTGCATTTCATCTCAAAAAGTCCAAGTATAGAAAAGGCCTGTTGTTTGGCTGGCAAGCCGCCGGGGGGCCAGACGACAGCATTGTGTACCGGAGGTCTTCGAGGCCAGCGTGGCTCTGGGATGACAAAAGAGAGCGGAGTGGTGACTCAGAGGAAATACCTTTCATCCGACTGACAAGCCGCTAAAGAGACAGGAAGAGGCAGAAGTTGAAAAGATAGCACCGCTGGGAGTGACGGCCGCCGAGGGAGCTCATCCAAACCTGACTCACTCGGTATCCGCCGGCCCTGCTGCACAGCCGGCATGCCTTTCCAGTTAAGTGGGACAGATAGAGGATCCCCTCCTCGGCAGCGCTGCATTTTTTTTGGAGGATGAATAGTAAAAGTAAAGTGCTGCAATCACATCCCATGGGGGAAAAAAAAAACAGTAGATGGAAGTTGAAAATGCCGTTCTCCTCAGATTTGAGGTCAAGGGTCTGGGGTTTGACTTCCTGGGTTCTGGCATCGCCGGCAAGGACATACCTGTAGCGGGACTGGACCTGTCAGGGCCTAGACCTGCTCTATACCAGACTACGATTGCAGCAGTAGTGTCTTTAGTCCAGTACCTTTGGCAGTACCGTTATGTGATCAGTACCTAATATCCCCATGGAGATCCATACATTTACATTATATCTAACCCGAGGACATTTAATACAACGGATACCAACGTCACTTCTTCCATGGTCCTATACATACAGACAGAAAGGGAGGGGGAAAAAACTGTCTGGTAGCCATGCTTTATGGGAATTATCAGCTTAGTTGGATAGTTGAATGATTTTGATCAGATTGCTTGACTGCAACTACCTGTTATATAAATGAGCATTACTGTACATAGAAATATATTCAACAGAAGCACCTGACACTAAGGGTGCAGTCACAACTACATGTTGTCTCTCTGGTCTGAACCAGAGAGGAAAAGTTGACTTTGTTGTGTTTCTGTATCTGGTTGGTTCAGGTTCACACTGACCAATCACAAGCCAGCCAGAAGTCCCATGACTCCCCAGCAGCTGGTTGATTGGTTGAGTTTTGGTAACCTGTCATCCCACCAGGTTAGAGAGTCCAAACCAACCTGGTTCCAGTCTGTAACTTGATCTACCATGATGGACTTGTCTGCTCTTCTCTGGTGTTCATACCAGTTAAGAACACATGAAGAAACATCTGAGCATGAGCATCAGTCCAGACTGACCAAGTCTCCTTCTACCCATAATGCCTTGTGTTCTGGGGTGGTTTCCTGTAGCTGGTTGGATCCCGTTCTCTCTCCTAACGAACCACCACAGTTCTCTTCTACCCATAATGCCTTGTGTTCTGGGGTGGTTTCCTGTAGCTGGTTGGATCCCGTTCTCTCTCCTAACGAACCACCACAGTTCTCTTCTACCCATAATGCCTTGTGTTCTGGGGTGGTTTCCTGTAGCTGGTTGGATCCCGTTCTCTCTCCTAACGAACCACCACAGTTTTCTTCTACCCATAATGCCTTGTATTCTGGGGTGGTTTCCTGTAGCTGGTTGGATCCCGTTCTTTCTCATAACGAACCACCAAAAGACCAAAAGACATTTTGGTGAATGGTGTTGTTCTCACCTGCCACATCCCAGTGATTAAGTGTTAAACAAACTATAGGGTTGTCATCTCAGATCTATACTTCCTTCCATCTTCGTCGACCAAAAGCGTGTTCTGCAACGTCATGGTCCACACAAAGAGAAGTGGTGTTAGACTCGGACCCTGCCAACACACTGGTGAGACCAGTAGAGGGTAAGTGTGACACTAATTTAGACCTCCCCTCTCCGAATGTCTGGCAATGCAGAGCCGACCGAACAAACAACCCATTCAGAAAGTATTGACAGCTACATTATTAGACAACCTGAGTTATCTAATAATGTAATGTAATGTAAAAAGCTTCCTGTTAGAGCTCAGTCTGATGGTCAACACATTCCAGGGGTTATTTTGGGATGAAGTGTTGGAATTTACCGCTTTCCCTCAACCTGCCTCATCTACTTCTACTTCAGTTAGTGCTTTCCTACATTTCCCAGAATGCCTTTTGAGAACCCCCAGATAACTTGTCTTGACCTATTGTACAATAAGTTAGAAAACAATCGTGATAGCGATAGTAATGGCAAGACAACGAGTTTCCAGTTGAGAAAAAGTGAGAGCTGTGCTCTTGACTCAAAACCCAGCATGTGTTGTGGCTGGTCTTCTGGTCTATCTTGGCTGCTGCATTGCATTCTGGTCTATCTTGGCTGCTGCATTGCATTCTGGTCTATCTTGGCTACTGTCGGTGGATGGATTTCTCCCTGTATGATTGTTGAATGTTGGTGCAACATATCTAGACATCACGCTGTCTACGTTTGGCCAGTTATCCACGGGAAGAAGAAAAATACACCAAACAACAAAATGGACCCAGAAATACAACAAGCATTGCTAGTGATCAGTGATGTGTGTTAAAGTGTGTTAGGGAGGATTCTTCCTGAAAAAGGAGGATGATTTCTTTGAAATAAGCTCAAAGCCCGGTATCTGAGACCTGTCAGCACAGTGAGATATTGGTTTCTTGCCTCCTCCCAGTTCACCAGGAAGTGATATCAAGGCCTAGTAACATTCATCAGTCTACTGCTGTACTCCCCTCATTGAAACATTTCAACAGCCTAGACGATGCAGACGGCGACCCAAGCCTCGCCCGGTCACTTTCCAAGTACAGTAGGCCTGTCACCCGATGTTGAGTTAAGACATCAGAGAAGGAAACACAAACATGGCCAGTGACCCGTGGTCCTGCTCACAATGGGACTCCTTCTGCAATAAAATATGATGGACGGTCAGTAACTTCCTACGCAGCCGGGCCAGATGCAGCCGCGGCGCTCACGGCTCAGACGCTCTGCTCTACTGTACATACTTGGTGTGTGTGGTCAGAAAACCCCACAAAATTACTATGTTGAGTTACACCATGAGACAATGAGACACCAGGCCTGGCCATAGGCTTGGGGGCATGACAGCATGGAAATAGCTCTCAGGAATTCCTTGAGGTTGAGGGAATGCCTAATAGGGGTCCTCTGCTGAGCACAGTGAAAACTCACTGTTTGGTTTGGTCTCATGAGGGGGGAAACCAGTGAGTCACCAGCAGGTCAGAGGTCGAGGGTGTCGGGCCCGGGCCACAGGATGCTGACGTCACCCATCGGGGTGGAGGGACTCCGCAGGGTTAAATTTAGACATGATATCATCCTGCTGGAATACCCCTCTGAGCATTGTTCCCTTTGTTGTGATGAAGACTTTCACTCCAAAAACCATTTGAGAAAAATTGCAATGGTAGTAATGGTGGTTGGCAGGAAGCCGAAGGGTTTGGTTGTTAAAGGTGTGAGTCAAATGAAGTCCTTAGAGATGAGTTATGTTTTCAAAGAGAGAATCGTTTGTGTTTATGAAGTACTGGCCAAACCTTTTACAAGCCCTTAAAATGATCTGGGACATTTTCATAAAACTAAATGTCTGTTCTGGTACGTTCTGTTGCTGGTGATCAACAGTGATCAACAGTGATCAACCTCGACCAGGTCATGATCTCTGAACCTCAACATCATCAACCTCTACCAGGTCATGATCTCTGGACCTCAACATCATCAACCTCTGCCAGGTCATGATCTCTGGACCTCAACATCATCAACCTCTACCAGGTCATGAAGCTGCTCTTCTCAACACCCGGTGTCAGGTAGGTCTTTCCTGGGAGAAACCCTCTGGAGACAGGAAGCGATGCGTTTTACGTTTCAACAGAAGAAGAACTGAGTAGTTAGCATGAGCAGCGATAGCCACCATGGCTGAACAGACAAAGAAAATAGCGCCACCTACAGGAACTCAAACTCCATCAACAGAAAATCCAAGGAGAAAGACGTCACAGTACTGGACACACTGTTTGATTGACAGGTGATCTCTGGGAAGAGCAGTGAAGAACACCACAGTGAGGAACACCACAGTGAGGAACACCACAGTGAGGAACACCACAGTGAAGAACACCACAGTGAGGCTGAGAGACGAAGATGGAGACTAAGCCCATAACTCATTATCACTAAATTGAAGTAGGGTGTTGTTGCAGTAGCCACCCATGCAGTTTTTCAAATTACAACCTCTTTCTTGAGCAGTATTATAGTAATCCTCGTGGGTTTGGTCGTGATGACCGTTCCCCTGGCTGCGACCGGAGGGTGCGGCTTGGTTGACCATCGCTGACCGCGGCTTACCGGACAAACCGCCGCAGGAGGCAACTGCCCACATTTGTTTTTCTGGCTGGAATCTCCCCTCCACCAGACCGGAGACTCTACACTAACATTTATACACAGCATGGAAACACAGTGGTGTTACGCAAGTATTGTTTTAGCTGTTAAGAAACGTATAACGGTGTTTAGATAAGCCGGAGTACCAGAGACGGGGATGATCCTGCTCACCTCACCAGCTCTGCAAGCCTCTTGTTTATTTCCATCTCCTCATAAAGTGACTGCAGTTGAATAAATGGGGAAACGAGTAACTTTGTTGAGCTGCTGCAACTGTCTGTCCCACGCAGTGATGAAATTCATCAGTTCCTCGAGGGTTCAATGGGGTTTTTCAAGGTTATTATTGCATTGAAGCTGCTGATAGCTGATATTTTGTGCCAATATTGAGTATCTATTTCCATGAAAAAAACATCCCTTCTAATTTTCTTCTCATCAGGGTGAAAAGCCTCTGAAACAGCATCTCGACACACCATGGACACTAAAACTCTGAAACCAGACTGATGAAACTGTTTTCTGGTCAGTAGCTCCTTAAGGCAGGGGAGGCAGGTTTCATGGCAGTTTTTACAGACTGACACTGAAGCTGTTGAGTAAAATGACAGTAAAACAGGTCGGCTGTGCAGAGCCAGACTCAGTTTCCATGTGGAGGCTGAACCTCAGAGTTGGGATTACTCAAAAACAACATTTGTTCTTTACTTATTGCAGTGTTGTATTTCAGTTGCAAAGTGGCGGCTGCATCCTGCATCCTCTCTTACGTTCAAAGATCTGGATTTTTCACCTTCGTGCCTCCGTGAGTGATCAGGGAAACCAGATGAAGGCTGATGAAGTCAAAGAAGTGAGAAGACATCAACCAGAGAAAGTCAGCTTGAGGCTTTATGGATGACGAGAGACTCTGAGGAAAACTACCCAGGAGGTGGTAGTCCATTTTCAACTTCATATTTAGATAACAAAATCCTTTTATTGCTGACTGAAATTGAAATGTTCCTTACTAGCGCCGCCCAGCAGACCGGGTTCGCCACAGCCAGCTGCTCCAAAACGTTTCCCTCCTTGGTGTTCCTCCTCTCTCCTCCCCCCCCCCCCCCCCCCCCCCCCCCCCCGCCTCCCCCTGTGTACTGTCACTTAATTGAAAGCAGTGGCGGTGCTGAGGTTTGGGCCGAGCTGTGGTATGCACTCTGCAGAACGTCTTCTGTCTCCTCGACCTTCATCCTCCTCATGTTTCCCTGCCTTCACTTATTAAACTAACTTCACTAACTAAATTTATGTTTTTTGGAAATCGAAAAGATAGTGATGAGGATATTAAATTAAAAATGTGTGATGTTGAATTGAAAGAGTTTTTGAGACAAAATTCTTAGGGGTTGTGATTGATCATAAACTAACATGGAAACAACATATTGATTATATCAAAGGAAAAGTTTCAAAGTCAGTAGCAATCCTGTATAAATCTAGGGACACATTAAATTATAAGGCCTTGTATATAATTTATTGCTCACTTATACTTCCTTACATGTCGTACTGTGTGGAATTGTGGGGATCGACCTTTAAAACGACTATAAATGCAATAGTTTTACTACAAAAACGAGCCATACGTATTATTAATAAGGCTGGTTACTATGATAACACTAATCCACTGTTTATAAATTCCCATGCTATGAAATTTCATGATTTGGTATATTATAAAATAATGCAAATAATATTCAGAGCAAAATCAAAGTCACTTCCAGACTGTGTACAAAGGCTTTTTTCAATACGGGAGAGCAAATATGAGATGAGAGGTATTTGTAAGTTTACCGTACAAAAAGCTAAAAAAGGGATTAAAAGGAGATGTATTTCTATTGTTGGGGTTAAATTATGGAACAATGCTAATGTAAATTTAAGAATGTGTAATTCGCTTTTGGTTTTCAAAAGAATGGTGTACAAAGCTATTTTTGAGAGTTATAAGTGTGAATGATCTTTTATTGCTGATTTAAATCTAAGAACAAGTAATTCACTTTTGTTTTTTTCAAGACAATGGTTTATAAAGCTATTTTGAGGGTTAAAAGTGTGAATGTGTTTTATTTTATTTTTGGAGGGTAGCTTAAATTGAGAAGTATATAGGATAGGCATAGATAAGCATTTTGCTTCTGCCTTAGCCTGTTCAGTCACTGCTTAATACATAGACTGTTGATTTTGTTTATACTGTTTATATTTATTGTATTATGTGTGATGGCTGAATAAATATTACTATACTATTACTATTACTATACTATACTTATCGGAAACAGAGAGCAGGGAAACGTCGTAATATCCCCCAAATTTGACCTTTTGAGTTGTGAGTTTCAGGTCTGTCACCTCTAATATTTAACCCTAACCCCTCACCGTCAGATTGATGCCGTACCTTCTTGAGTTCAGACATCCAGAATGCTGTGTTTGCACCTGCTCCACTCCCTGCTGTAATTTGCTCTGAACTTGTAAACCCATTAGACCATTTCAGACTTCGGCCCTGGCTGCGGGTTTTGGCTTTTACAATGTATTAGCCCCAGAGAGAATGCAGCTTTTCAAGGCCTGGGCGTGGATCGTGAGGCTCACAGTCGAAGTAAAAAGAGACTTCATTGTTTGACCAGTGAGAAGAGACCTCTGGGTTGTTGTTACACATGAGGTCCTGGGGTTGCATTTTCATTTTCTTTACCACCTCGTCAGACCAGAGAATATTCAGCAGCCCACTGTACCCGACGTTGGAAATGTTTTCTTCACCCACCTTCTGTTTTGTTATTAAAGTGAACGCCCATTTCATAAAGGTTGGAAGTTTTGTTTGAAGGTGACTTTTAAGTTTCTATTTGAGTGGTGAGGTGGAGGTGGTGTGGAGATGAGGTGGAGATGAGGTGGAGGTGAGGTGGAGGTGAGGTGGAGGTGAGGTGGAGGTGAGGTGGAGGTGAGGTGGAGGTGAGGTGGAGATGAGGTGGAGATGAGGCGAGGTGAGGTGGAGGTGGACAGTAGCTGCTGTTCCCTTTTTTTATTGCACATTGGCTCCCTGCCCAAGAGGGATCGTGGTAAAGTACTACTACTAGTACTAAAGTACTACTACTATCTAGTTGTACTGTTACTAAGGCACCAGGATCTGCTGTTTGTGACGCTCCAATCTAACAAATAATCATGAGCATAAATCTTCTGCCTGTTTCGTCTCAGTTTCACGTTCCTCCCATGACGGCAGCGTCCCAGATTGAAGGGATTGATCGAATGATCGTGGGATCCAGCTGATCCATAGCTGCTTACAGTCTCCTCGTGTCCGCTCAGCCTTTTCCAAGACCTAATACTCTGGAAGCTCCTGGAAAATGGGAATGAAACCTCTCTTTCCCTTTTAGACTGAGAGGAATGTGGCGTGGCGTTGATCGTTTTTGCAGGACTGGCTCGCCCGAGGCCTGCCTGCCTCACCGACGGAGGGCCGAAGCGTAGGGTAGTGAATTGATTAGTACCAATACAGCCGGTCCAGGTCCCTGTTACAGCGCCGCCACAGACCCAAATAGCCCCGCGGAGTCTGCACTTCCACTTAACACCGACTTGCAAGCAAATCTGTGTTTACTTCAAATGGAGGGACTGTTCTGTTATTAAATCATATGGGTTAACCATCTGTAGTATCGACCACCTGTGGATCAGGATTACACTTTAATCCTCAATAGAACTCTTGATTTAGTTCATGTTTTAAAGTATTTTTGACAGGAATATTCTTTTTACCAGCTAGCAGATATAGTACAAATATAAGAAACCAGATAAATGCACGGGCGTTTAACCTGCATGTTTGCTTACTTGAGTCCATAAATAAAAATAACCTAAATGTTCTGCACACTAGAGAAGATTGAGGACACGTTCTGTTAAACTATGTATACGTAGTTAGTTTATCCCTTTGGATGGAGTGTGTTGCTTTACTCGACACCATGCTGCGTTACTTCCCCTTCCCTCAACTTAGCAAGTTGTGATCACGCCACCAAACATCTCCAGCACTTCTCCATCACCAGCTTGGTGTTGTCGGGAAGCGCCCACCCTGGAAACTTCCATCCCCGAGGCCTGTTTTCCAGGCAGCTGTTTCCCTCATGGAAATACACTAGGATGGACGGTAATTCAAGCCAGATGCGCCACCAGAAGGCTGTTACTGGATGTGGTTTGATACTGTGAGCATCTCTATCTTAGTTTGGGGTGGTTCGTAGCCCAGGAGTTACCATAGCAACGTGAGTGCGGGGGCGTGTCCAGGAACTGTGTGTCATGCTTGTGTCACGTTAGCTGACCGTGTTGAGGAATTTGCTCAGTAGCCTGGTGGCTCATCCACTTAAAACCCAGTTCAGTCCAGATCTGGTCAGGTCCGGCACAGTTCTGGTTTTTCAGTTGAAGCAAAATGTCAAAATGTTTGTGAATTGTGATCAAAACATCTAACCTTTTGATAGATAGCATCGATCAGAAACAAAGGATATAAATATATATATTTCTCTGATGCCTGTAAAGCGTTGCTAGCTGTATAATTGGTTGCTATGCTAACTCTTGATAACCAAAGAGCGAGGTAGCGGTATGTCCTGTTTTTTTATTCTTACATTACAAAAGAAAATGTTTCAGGTGCCATGCTGTACCTCTCTCATCACACTTTACCCTCATCATTGTTAGAATGAACCTTTATTCCAGAGGTCCGTTTGGTTCTGCTTCAAAGTGAAATGTCGCCGCTGCTTTAAAGCGAGCGGGTTTGAGCGTTGCCATGCCGTACGTCCGGCCAGGTGTGTGATGGCAGTCAGCAGCTCTGCTTGGACTTAAAACTTACTGGTCTCCCGAGGCTAACTCCATGGGTTTTATGTGGGCAGGCTGTCTTTGGTCCCAGTGCGGTTGATTTCTTGAAAAGGATTCTGGGTAAGGTCCCCCTGCGCTCGCCGTCTGCCCGAACCATTGCGCCTCTTGTCTGCCCCTTGATGTGGCAGGTTTGAGTGGCCGTAATAAAAATGAAGAGATCATAAATGCAGGATGGATGCACCATGTGCCTTTTTGGATCATTGATGTGCCGCTAAAGAGGGACTGAACCTCCAAGCAGCACCACAGCACAGCTGCCTAGCTTGTAGAAGGGTGTGTGTGTGTGTGTTTGTGTGTGTGTGACCCATATGTGCTTGCCTTTGTCTTCAATACTCAAATAGAGTTTTACAATATTTTTTACTTTATAACTTAAAAGGGCAATAAGTGAGTTTTTTTTACAGCTCCGTAGCACAAAACGACAGTAATATATCAGCGGGGGTTGATCGGGTGGTTGATCAATAACCGATGATTCGACCATTATTTGACCACCTGCTGAAGATTTCTGGGTTTCAAAACTCACTTTCCGGCCCGTAAACTCCAAACCCATTGGAGTTTCACACACTTTGATGATTGTTGTACCTCCTCGCTAGATTCAAGAAGTTTATTTGTCACATACACACACGAGGTGTGCAGTGAAATGCAAAGTGGCAATGCTCAGCAGAAATGTGCAAAATAACAGGTTCACACTATTTACAATAAACCAACACAATATTTACAATGTCAGTTTTAAGAGCTCTATATAAAAAAACAACACAATATTTACAATAAGAGCACTTTATAAAAAAATAGTAAAAAGGGAAATTGTATGTATAATATAATATAAATTATAAATTATGTGTAGTCTTTACCTAAGTGTGTGTGTGTGTGTGTGCATAAGAGGGGCAGTGTGTGGGTCTTGGTGGGGGCCCTGGTGAGGTCAGAGTTCACAGTCCTGATGGCCTGAGGAAAGAAACTCCGTCTCAGTCTCTCTGTTTTGGCAGCGTGACTACGGAGGCGCTTGCCTGACCGCAGCAGCTGAAACAGTCCGTTGTTGGGGTGGTGAGGATCCTTCATGATCCTGCAGGCTCTGGTTCTGCACCTCCTGGTGTACAAGTCCTGCAGGGTGGGGAGTGTAGTTCCACTACTCTCTGCAGAGCCTTCCTGTCCTGAGCGGAGCTGTTGCCAAACCAGGCAGTGATGCTTCCTGTCAGGATGCTCTCTACAGCTCCAGAGTAGAAGGACTGAAGGATCCTCCGAGAGACTTTAAATTTCCTCAGTTGCCTGAGGTGGTAAAGGCGCTGCCTCGCCTTCCTCACCAGAGTGTCAGTGTGTGTTGTCCATGTAAGATCCTCGGAGATGTGGACTCCCAGGTATTTATACCTGCTCACCCTCTCCACAGTAGTCCCATTAATCCCCAGACGTCTAGCTAGCTTACTCTGTTGGGAACATGTGACTTTTCTATTGTTTGCTTCACTTACAGGCCACCGTAGCTCTGTGTAGGAGGAGATAAGTTCTACTCAAGTTGTTACAGTTAGTACTAGTGGTCAGTAGAGGTCGACATACATGTTATTAGATTGCGCCCCTTTAAGAAAACAGATCAGTAACTCAGCTGTACACGTCTATCACGGTATCAGTCGGTTTGTAATCGCATTCACCTGCAACACATCTCAAACGGCGCGTACCGGGATGTGGAAATTTCCAGTCCGCCAGAGACACGCTGCCGGCATGTAATGCTTTGCCCATCTGCTGCGACGGTCAGCGCCGCGCCGCGTCACGCCGGGGGGAGGCTGGCGGTGACGGGGGAGGCTGGAATGTCGCACAGAGGTGTTTTCAAGTTAGCGAAGCGTGATTCACCTCAGACGTTGTCCTGAGTGATGCTCCCGTCTGACTCACAGACAACTAGTTTGGTTTATGCAGTGTTATGAACCAGAGAGGAGGGGTGGCTGGTCGTCTGGCACGTTTACTGGAAGTGACGGGAGCGTGTGTTACGAAACAAAACCTAGACTGGTGAAGTCACCCACCATATAATTAGCTTTCCTCTGTGTTTTCATGATGTCTTTACCACTCTGGATGCGTTTTACAGGTTTCTGCTGGGAGCGAGAGGCCTCGCAGCCCAGATGAAACGAAAAGGTTTAAATCCAAACGTCCACATCTGACGGCTCACGGGTGCTAGCGGCCGCCGAGGTTTTCTTTAAGGACGGAAACTTGTTTTGTCGAACAACCTCGTAAAGAATATCAATCACTGTAAAAACACAAATAGTCTCCCTCATGTCTGAAGGGAGATTTCCAGCCACAGTTTATACCAGTGACACAAAATCTGGACTGACGCATCCCTGCCTTCTGGTTGCCTTTGCCGTGTTTCAACAGAGAAATGTGCAATACAAACAGGCTGAGGTGAAGTGGGGGGAGTGGAAAGCCAGAGAAATAATAATACTAATAATACTAATAATAACAATATAAACTACTAATCATTATTTAGAGGACACTTTTCAAAGCACATTTCAACAGTAGCAACCTGGTTCAGGGTTATGAGGTCTGATTTAGGGTTTAATTCAGTAAAATCTTCAAATCAATTGTAAAGATGTTAAAATAAAATCAGGCTGATGTGATTTTGTCGTTGTGGCTGAGGCAGAAAGCTGTTCCTGGTCCTCCCCAGATGCTTCGCTATCAGTGAAGCTGACGGTGCGTCAGGAGTGACTAGATCGAAACAAAGCAACAACAACGAGTGCATGTCTCGCTGTGAGGCGGAGTCACGGCAGGTCCAGGACCAGATGCTCCAGTGTCAGGATGTGGTCGTCCGGCGTGTTCAGTGTCTGCCTGGAAGAAACATGTCCAGACAGAGTGGGCGGCTGCAGGCCTGTCCGCCCAAAAAACACTCTCTCCTGCAGACAGACAGGACAGGCAGACAGACAGGCAGGCAGGCAGGCTCTGGGGAAGCACTGTGCTGGCTCTGGGCGGTTCACAGATACTCTCTAAATCCAGTGTCTCCACGTCGGTCAGATCACATGCAGACGTAGCCGGTGGAACAGTCCGACTCTTCACCAAGAGGAACTGTTTGGAAAAATCCGGTTTTTAAACTTCAGCTGTGAAACATTACAAAGAACCGTCTGCTCACTAGTTGGTTGACAGTTGTAGTTGTAATAAACAGCATTCAGGAAAGAATTGTCTGCTTTACTAATGCAGGATAAATGCATGAAGGAGGCCCAGTAATCATTTGATGGATGTGATGTGCAGGATATCGTAATCATAATTGCCTATTTGTCGTCAATTATTTGTATGAAGCTCTTGTTTATTGGATCTTGTTTATTTGATACACTTATTTGTCTTAGCTCTTGCTCATTTGATTTTCTTATTTGTCTCATTTGTTTAAGAAAAAGTAGGTAGCTAACTTATTGCACTTTTACCTTAGCGCTAGTTCTGCTCTTAGTTGCTTGTTTAGGAAGGAAATGCAGTTACGATTTCTGGTGACTAGTAGTTTTCTTGCCTACCTATGTTGAATGCACTTATTGTAAGTCGCTTTGGATAAAAGCATCTGCTAAATGCCTGTAATGTAATGTAATAATGTGATTATGGAACAGTAAAACACCTTCTTGAAACAGATCTGGAACCTGTTTTCAATCAGGAGATGTTTAGGTCCTGATTTTGCAAAACGATGCCAGGTAGCAGCGACGGACGACGGACGTCTCAACTTTCACTCCATCATATCAACATCTGCTCAACATCAAAGTGTTGAGTGGGACCTTTACTGCAGCGCAGGACCGATGAAGAGGGACTTCTACAATGACTACAACTGTAAACTGGACATGAAGTCAAACTTTGTCTAACATGATGATTTGTTTCGTGCTGTACGTCAATTTACATCAACATTTTAGCCACTGTGGGTTCAGTTGAAAATACAAGCGCTTATAATCTCACTGTATTTCTGGAGTTATAAACCATACGAGTCACTTTTCTAAATGGTTGTTGTAAGCATACTTCCAAACTGACGGCTTCACTTCCAACTACAGTTTAACCTCCCTGCTAAATTGCAGCGCACGCCAAGCTATAATGGAGACGATTAGAGTCACTTTATCTTGGCAGCGTGTCGACCAGGGTGGTGTTGTCAGGATGCGGTGCCCTGGAGCGACCTGCAGAAAACACACTGACAACAGCGTTTAGATGTTCAGTCCTGTCGGCTGTCAGAGGCTTGGATGAAGTGATAGCAGCTGCCTAGGCTTCCCCTTCCTCCATGCATACTCTGGCTCGGTGCCTGAACATCTCCTGTTACTGTGTTGATCTGGCTCGGTCGCTTCACCTGGCGCTGCTCGGGAAGAGAACCGCTGCAAACTCTCATACATGTGAACACTTTTTACATGATGTGCAGCTTCAACATCGACCCAAAGGACAAAGATTTCAAAATCTGATGTGACGGTAAAGGTTCATATTGAAACCGCTTTGGAAAATGATTTGAAATGACATCTAATCATTGTCAAAATGTTCTTGAATGATGTGGAGAAAAGAAAGTATACTACTCTGTATCTACCCTGCATTCTACATTGTGTCCACCGGGTCGATTTGGAGGGAAATCTGCTGGATTGCTTTACGGCACCAAACAGGAAGAGGGCGCTGTTCTTCCAGCGCTAACGGAGCTAAAGATAAAGAGTTTCTGGAGACGGCAGATGGAGGAAGGAGAGAAAGGAAGATGGAGGAATCACTTCAACATGTTGATCCTCTTCAGGAAAGACAAAGAGCACCAGGGATGGGGAGGGGGGGGGGACAGGAAGCAACGGGGCTGATGGGAAATGTAGTCTTAATGTGGAGAAACACTAGTAACAATACCACTGGTGAGATAGAGGCTACCAGTCGTCTCCATGGTCTCACTGGTTTACTTATCATACCAACAATGTATTGGTGTTTAAAAATAGCACCTTTAATAATCTATTCCAATGTGAAGCTTTCAGTCCACTTGGATCTGAAAGGCCTTTTACATAACGTGGCCATTACTGTCTGCAGGCCATATCTTCCTATCTTCCTGAGAGCTATTTGAAGAGTGGTGAGAGTGCTTTTGAAACTGGAAAAGTCCCTCTCTAGGTTTCAGTCCCGTTTACAATCACATAAGCAGATTTATCAAGGGGCGTTAAAACCGCGGCGACGTTTGAAGTCATCTGTTGATGTTTCATCCACTTGAATTACACAAACTATGAGAAATGGCATGTTTTCAGTCTGCCCATCCCATGGCACTGTGGTCTTCCACCCAACTTCCCAGAACCTCTTTTGTGCAATAAACCGACATTCTTCTGAACGTACCTCATCCTCCTGCTAAACTGGGTAGCTTTAAAGTCAGTGTGGTGGCATGGGAGCCATTCCTTACGAGGCCCCGGGTCCGTACACATCACATATGTCAAGTCTGAAACACGCCAATTAATTACGTTTGCAAAGGAAATGGTTTGCACTGTTGTAGCGTGATGTTGACCACATTTCAATCAGAATTTTGCTTTCAATTTATGCCCTTAATTAGTGCTAGATCTTTTTCCAAAATATTAATGCTAAAAGTCTCTCAACTTCCCCTTTAATATGTTCTCATCCTGAAGTAAGCTAGTGAACCTGCTAGCTAACCTGCACCATGAAAACGTTATAGCTAGAGATAGTTCTGGTCTGGTCAGGTTTGGTACGCTCCTTACGGTGGAGAGAGGCCACCTCATGGGAAATGTAGTTCTGTAACTGCACTTATAAGAACACAATCTTGTTAAAACACAATCTATTACATATATGTGATATAAGACGTGTCCCTCCTTGTCTATGAAAATCCCACTAGCCACCTAGCCACTAGTAAACCAGTGGGCGGTCCTTGGCGGTCTCCTGTGCTTACAGTCCTTCATAGTCCCATGTGTCACTGATTGATTCATCCAGCTAACAATCTGATCTTGTGATCTTGTTTATCTGCAGGCTTCAACACCATCCTTCCCCGTGGTGGTCAAGATGGGCCACGCCCACGCCGGCATGGGCAAGGTGAGTTCCTGGAAATATACCAGCAAACTCTCTCACACACACACACACACACACACACACACCACTGATAGGATCTTTCAGTCATGCCGTCTGGCCAGGTCTTCTTACCTCTCGGCCAGTCATGACATTTCCTGAAAGCAAACATGAGAGGAGATGGAGACAGACGGAGCTGGATCATCAGAGTGTTTCATCCAGTCTCCATCTTTGTCTCCCAGCCTCACTGTGGTGTTCCTCACCGTGGTGTTCTTCACTGTGGTGTTCTTCACTGTAGTGTTCCTCACTGTGGTGTTCTTCACTGTGGTGTTCTTCACTGTAGTGTTCCTCACCTGTGGTGTTCTTCACTGTAGTGTTCTTCACCGTGGTGTTCCTCACTGTGGTGTTCTTCACTGTGGTGTTCTTCACTGTGGTGTTCCTCACTGTGGTGTTCTTCACTGTGGTGTTCTTCACTGTAGTGTTCTTCACCTGTGGTGTTCCTCACCTGTGGTGTTCCTCACTGTGGTGTTCCTCACTGTGGTGTTCCTCACTGCTCTTCCCAGAGATCACCTGTCAATCAAACAGTGTGTCCAGTACTGTGACGTCTTTCTCCTTGGATTTTCTGTTGATGGAGTTTGAGTTCCTGTAGGTGGCGCTCTTCTCTTTGTCTGTTCAGCCACAGGTGGCTATCGCTGCTCATGCTAACTACCCAGTTCTTCTTCTGTTGAAACGTAAAACGCATCACTTCCTGTCTCCAGAGGGTTTCTCCCAGGAAAGACCTACCTGACACTGGGTGTTGAGAGCAGCAGATGGAGAAGCTTCATGATGGTTGAGGTTGATCACTGTTGAGGTCCAGAGATCATGACCTGGTAGAGGTTGATGATGTTGAGGTCCAGAGATCATGACCTGGTAGAGGTTGATCACTGTTGAGGTCCAGAGATCATGACCTGGTAGAGGTTGATCACTGTTGAGGTCCAGAGATCATGACCTGGTAGAGGTTGATGATGTTGAGGTCCAGAGATCATGACCTGGTAGAGGTTGATGATGTTGAGGTCCAGAGATCAGAGAGAGGAGAGGACAGAGATTTATTTTGGAACTAAGGTTTCCAAAACGGTTCCTCCGTCCTCATTTTGGTTCTGGATTGGACTTTTTCATCTACAGGAACCATATTAGAAAAAGGTTTGGAGACGGTGCTTGGTAGTAAACGGCCCTATAATAAATCTTTTTTTAATCTTTTATCTTTTATACCTGAAAGACTCTGGAGGACTGCAGGGTTGATTCAGAGATGATCATCTGTCTGCTTCATCTCAGGTCTTTTGTTCAGTTGATTTCAAATGTTTTTGTCTCGTTCTATAATCATGAAAACTCGTTGGAGGAATATGGGCGGGGCCAAAATGAGATCTGAAAAACCTGATACCTGCTGTGACAAAATGACGGCAGGCATGAAGGTGAAACTCACTGCTGACTATTATTGAAGTTATGATCTTTACTTAGAACATTTTAAAATACTAGAGGACGTAATAATCAATTAAATTAATATTGAGCAAAGAACATCAAATACCATTTTATTTCCAAAATATATATATGTCATTTAATGAAACCTTCATATGCTGTTTATAGATCAACACATGGAATTACCCAACCATGTATGCCCCAACATGTGTGTCTCTCTCTCTCTCTCTCTCTCTCTCTCTCTCGCTCTCACTCTCTCCCCCTCCCCCCCAGCTATGTGGATTCACAGGGGGAAACACTTCCTATATGTCTTCCTCCCTCGTCTGTCTAGAGGGGCTGGGTTTCCTCTTCAGGAGCCAGGAGTGCTATAGAATTTCCCATAAGGCCTTTGGATACTTGGCAACCATTATAGGGCAGGACCTCGCTTAGCCCCCCCGACCTCGCAGAGCTCTGAGAACAGACGAAAAGATTTGGGATGTAGGCCAGTCCCGTTTGGTTTGCCTTTCACAGATACTTCTAATGTTTTTTTAACTGGAGTAAAAGACTCCAGCTGCATTTCTTACAACTAACTTCACCTCCATTCGCCTCCATGATAAACCAAGTGTAACTTAAAGGTGCTACATGTAACGTTTTAACATCAATAAATCATCACATTACTGTAGAGTCAGTATAACTCCACCACCAGCAGTTTGTCAGCCTCTACCAGCTTGTCAGCCTCTACTAGCCTCTACTAGCCTCTACCAGCCTCTACCAGCCTGTCAGCCTCTACTAGCCTCTACCAGCCTCTACCAGCCTCTACTAGCCTCTACTAGCCTCTACCAGCCTCTACTCTCATTCTACATTGTGTCCACCAGGTCGATTTGGAGGGAAATCTGCTGGATTGCTTTACGGCACCAAACAGGAAGAGGGCGCTGTTCTTCCAGCGCTAACGGAGCTAAAGATAAAGAGTTTCTGGAGACGGCAGATGGAGGAAGGAGAGAAAGGAAGATGGAGAAATCACTTCCAACATGTTGATCCTCTTCAGGAAAGACAAAGAAGCCAGGGAGGGGGAGGGGGGACAGGAAGCAACGGGGCTGATGGGAAATGTAGTCTTAATGTGGAGAAACACTAGTAACACCACGTGGTGAGATAGAGGCTACCAGTCGTCTCCATGGTCTCACTGGTATTATACCAATTGCCTGAATTAATCTGACTGTGATATATTGATGTTGAAATGCGACACATTGCACCTTTAAAGTTCCATCACACGCTCACCAGCAGTTGTTCCATTTCATGTGACTTAACAAAAAACAGCTGAAAGATGGTAATTACTTCAATCGTTTCAGATGACAAACTTTATTTAATTCAATGTAGACCGTGGCAGGGAGAAACCTCGACGCCCTGTTTCCCATTACATGGTTTCAGACCTGTGATCTTTCCTCCTGTGGCTGGCAGGTCGTTGCGACTGGACGCTGACCAGCATGACATGAGCCTTTCCACCCAGCACGGCTCTGATCTGCCTCCAGTATTTCACCGTCTCTGGCTTCCCCTTCCAGTGTTAGGGTTTGTTGTATTGACTCAGAGGGGTTGTGTAATCCTCTGGGTGGGTTCAGGTACTTACAGCATGGCTTGGCTTCGCTCACCGCCGGCCCTGCCTCTAGATATCAGGTTCTACCTTTGGAGCCACGATGTGAACTATGAGTCAGCTCCTTTGATTTAGAACATTGTGCAGCTTCGACTTCTGCCCAACTAAACAGCAGCATTCAAAGCTTCAGTTCTCACAGAGTGGTGAAGCAGGTTCCCTCAATGCTCGAGTCCTCTGTCTTGGACTTGAACTGCAGCAATCCACCAGTCTATGGAAGGAAGGACGGTGAAGCCTGCCTGGGTGACTTGAGTTAAGGATTCAATCACACATAGTTTGTTTTTTTTGGTCGTTGAAAAGTTGAAATATATTTTCTTATTTTGTTTGTTTAGATTCATACTGACCAATTGCAAGCCAACCAGGACCTGGAAACAAAAGTCACATGGACTCACATGTAGCTTGTTTATTGGTTACCTGTCATCCTGCAAGGTTATTTTGACCCCTGCTTCCCACATGCATATTGTCCCAATGTAAATTATATTGTTTATAACAAGCTTATTACTCCATACAGTGTAGTCATTGTAGCAGCACCACATTGTTGCTCCGTCTCTGAGAATAACTCTTCTGAAATTTTCCTTTTCTGCCACCAAACGTGAGAAAGAAGTCGTTTGGAAAATGGCCGTGGAGTTGTTTGTTGCAGCTTCATTCACATTTGAGAAATAATAGAGTCCAGTTGAGTCGATGGGTGCAGGACCCTCACATACATACACATGCAATTGCCTTTCAAAGTGACTTCATCATTCATTGGCCCACCTTCTCTGGCTTCTTGGGTCTGTGTGAATGATAGAAACTCCAAGCCAGAGGATGGCGATGAGTGAATGGAAGCTTTGGACAGTATCATTTTACATGTTATGCATTTGGCACCGACAACCCACCATACATTAAAGGCTGTTGATTTATGAGGGTGTCTGCTCAACGTGCCTGTTTCCCACACCTAATATTAGCTATGAGTATCAATACAGTTAAAGGAATCATCTGTGATATTCTCATATAATTAAATGTCCGTTTGCTGATTGATCTGGGAGAAACCCTCTGGAGACAGGAAGTGATGCGTTTTACATTTCAACAGAAGAAGAACTGGGT
The DNA here is from genome assembly GCA_034670405.1 of Hoplostethus atlanticus. Lineage (NCBI taxonomy): Eukaryota > Metazoa > Chordata > Actinopteri > Trachichthyiformes > Trachichthyidae > Hoplostethus > Hoplostethus atlanticus. The sequence continues at coordinate 310,574 of JAXDDX010000215.1, forward strand.
AGTTAGCATGAGCAGCGATAGCCACCGTGGCTGAACAGACAAAGAAAAGAGCGCCACCTACAGGAACTCAAACTCCATCAACAGAAAATCCCTTAACCTGAGAAGCCTAATGGGAGTGAGAGGCCTCCAGTTGAAAGCAGACCCTGGGAGTGTTTCCACCCAGGAACCTCTCATTATCCTGTCTGTGTTAAGTGTGAAGTTCCTGTGGGATTCTAACCAGCAACCGCCGTGCGTTGTAATTAGCCAGTCACTAACGATCGGCGTCTTCTCTGACAGATCAAGGTGGAAACCCAACAGGACTTCCAGGACATCACCAGCGTGGTGGCTCTGGCCGGGACCTACGCCACCTCAGAGCCCTACGTCCAGTCCAAGTACGACATCCGCATCCAGAAGATCGCCAACAATTACAAGGCTTACATGTAAGGAGTTTCACCTCACCGTGGACGACGCCACCGGCTGATTTACAATATTTAACAAACGGACAATATCAGCCTGATATTTCGGCCAACCTGTATACTGCTCTAACCCTGTGTGATCAGTGAAACCAACAAAAATGACTTCAATCTTTCTCCTGCCCCATTAAATGTTGTCAGTACAGACGTGGACTACATATCATTTAATAACATTTATGGGTGTAAATGTTGATATTAAATCTAAACCCTAGTCACGTTTGAGCTTTTAAAATTCACAAAACATAGTTGTGTTCTTCATCAGGTAGAGTAGGCCTGTAGATATTGAACACCCAAATGAGAGAGAAAGAAAGAAAGAAAGAAAGACTGCAGGAAAAGCCAGTCCAGTCCATATTGCCTTATATGGTCATAAAGCCCATGTGACGCTTGGAGGCGTGGCTGATGCTGCTAGCCAAAAACAGGACTATGCCGATACGCCCTGTAGCGAGATATGGAAACATAAAAGACTTCCAACACCACTGTTCAAGAAAAAGCAAGCCTTAAAATAAATCAGTAACAAGAACAAAATAATGTACATAACATTATTTAGAAGCCACTGTTTAGAAGCAAGCCTAAAAAGATGAGTTCATGAGTGTTTTAAAAGGCGGGTCGCTCCAGCGTCCAAAAGGAATAAATACAGATCAAATCAAAAGACTGAAGCGTTTCAACGCCCACTTGGAAGCAAGAGACCTTGTACAGTAAATGCAACAATGAAGCTGTGAGTCAACACCCTCTGAGTCTTCATGTTGCTGGTCTAAACAATTTGATCATGAGGAACCGAGCGCCCTCGCCTTATCTCATCTGTTTCCTTGGCCTCGGTCATTAAAGCACGTCTCCAGGCGGCCATGACACAAACATAATATAGGCGTGGATTGCAGTCATCATCGCTGAACCGGCGATAAGATCTCCTTTTCTAACCCTCCGACTCAGGAGAATGGCTTCATGGATGCTTGACTCATTTCCTGAACTCTGTCTTTGGTTTTCAGGAGAACGTCCATCTCCGGAAACTGGAAAGCCAACACAGGCTCTGCCATGCTGGAGCAGATCGCCATGACTGACAGGTAAGCCGATTCATAGACACAGATGATGAAATTACAAAACTTCATACCAGGCCTGTAAAATGTTGACAAAATATCATATTTCTTATCATCATAATCATAATTTCCTTTCATTTTCCTTTCATTTTTTCATTCAAAACACATTTTAAAAATCTGTTTTTCTTATGTTTTGAAGAGAAAACACTTTAACCCTGTTAAAACTATTGGTGATGTACCTTGTATTTCTGGTCCATTTTGTTTGGCCAGTTATCCACAGGAATAAGAAAAATACACCAATCGTAGACGACGTTGAGATATTTCCAGTCTGATTCCTGTCTGTTTCATGGATCTAAACCATCAACGGTAACCATCAGGTTTTGGTGTCAGCCAATCAGAATCAAAGAGCAAGGGCTTCTTTCTAGACCGACGATCAACAATCATACAGGAGAAATCCATCAGAGGAGAGAGAGAGACCAATTTCTCCACCGACAGTAGATAGACCAGAATGCAATGCAGTAGCCGAGTTAGACCAGAATGCAATGCAGTAGCCAGGCACTCTCTCCACCTACACAGCTTAAGTTCAGGTCCACTTCAGGCCCATTTTCTGGGGGTTGTCAAAAGGCATTCTGGGAAATGTAGGAAATGAAGCAGGTCGAGGAAAAGTGGGTTCACCAAAAAAAAATCATGTGGAGTTTTCCCTTTTAGATTGTTAGGTTTATAGTTGTTTCATTTCTGGGTGTCACTGTGTTGCAGGTATCGCCTGTGGGTGGATTCCTGCGCCGAGATGTTCGGTGGCCTTGACATCTGTGCTGTGAAGGCGGTACATGGAAAAGATGGCAACGACTATATCATCGAGGTCAGTCTGAACCCGTATCCGTCTGAGGTTAGAGGAGGCGGAGCCACTCAGAATATCTGATGAAAACTTGAGAGACAGAAGTGTCTCTTAAACAGAGAAAGATGGACTCATCAACAATGGCTGACCTTCTTCATCACCCCCACCTTTCTGGGTTTTGAAAATTAAAAAATATAGAAATTGACGTGCAGCTTTAACAAAAATAATATATTGCAACTCAAAACTCAAGTGTCTCCCATCTACTAGAACATTCCCTGTAACCTCCAGGAAGCAGAATTAGATTTAAAAGCAAAAGTTGGACATGTCTGGACAGCCGACGGACAGAGGGACAGATACCCAACTCCCAAGTTTTCCGTGATGTTTCTTTGATACACATGATGAAACATCATTTCACTGTCTGCAATATTGTGATTCAGTCTGATTATTTTCCGCTGGTAATGTTTTTCTGTGGTTCTGAGGTTAATAGATCATGTTGAAAGGCAAGAGGGCGTAGCCCGGCTTGATCACCCATGATCCTCTAGGGCCTTGAAAGAACCATTACTCTGCAGACCAAACACAGACAGCAGATTTCAAACAAAGCCTTGAGTAGGTGGTTGGGTCACGCTGTCCAACGATTTCACCCCAAACTGTGTCGAGGTGGAATGAGCAGCTTTAGGACGCTTACATTATTGATGAATTGATGAATAAGTCTGTTTACAGGCACAGTAATCTTCCATTTATAGTTTTCTGCATGTAAACACCAACCGAGATGAGCCCACACATGAAAATCCTGAATATATAGCTGGGATATGCCGATACTAACCGGTATATTCTGGCATGTACACGCCATAGGTAATATGTTATTGTTGGGTTTGGTGGAAGCACACGAGTCACCAGTATCAAATTAACAAGCCACGTATGAACACAGCCTCAACAAAGCCTCTGAGGTTCATCCGGTCAGCATAAACGTTGTACAGGTACATGACAAAACGTCAGAGATCCTGTACGTTACATCATCCTGCTGCTATCAGGACTGAGGAGGACTTCACTGTTACTCTGAAGCCAGATCAGTCTGCAGGTTTCCTCAAGACCAGTTCCATGTTGGATTCATGGAAAAGTTTATAGAATGTTGAGACATGACATGACATGACATGACATGACATGACATGAGCCAAGCAATTTTTACAGCAAAGTAACAGTACTTCTACTTGAGCAGGATATTTTGTATTGTGGTGAATGAGAGCAAGGCACTACCACTGCCAGGGGTCGTGGTTCAATTCCCACCCCTGCTACAAATGGATGCATTCATGGTACTGTAACATGTTAAGGATGAAGGCTCAGATTACATCACGTCACGTTATGGATGCTGTGTTGAAATGGGAGGAAGGGCAGGGACCGAAACGCTCAAGACAGAAGCAATTAGTTTTGCGTTCAGGAGAAACATATTTCCTGGTATCACTCATAATCACTGTTTCATTTTTAGAAAGACCTCCCATTGTGTTTCTTCGAATCTGAGGAAACAGGCTGTTTCAGGACCTCTGACATGCCCATATATAGGCGGAGGCGCTGACATCACAGCCCTCCTCTCTATCTATACACTGGGTGGAGGTCCGAAAGGCTGCCGCTATCTCAGGAAATATCCAGCAGCTCCCCAGAGATAGGTGACTTACAGCCAGGGACTCTGGTGACACAGTCAAGAAACAATGTTCCCTGACGAAGAGCACCTCCTCCTCCTCCTCCTCCTCCTCCTCTTTCTCTTTCTCCATCTCTTTCTCTATCTGTGTCTCACTCTCTCACCCTTCAAGACAATGGAATTTAATTGGCAGCAACAGAGGGTTGGTGCATTGTGGGTCACAGTGGGAACCTGTTTTTTGTTCCAGGCAAGATGCTAGCTATGACAGCCCTAATGAAGCGTCATGAAACGTCATGAAGCGTCATGAAGCGTCATGAAACGTAAAGAAACAAAAGAAACGCAATGCCACGTAACGACACATAATGAAGCGTCATGAAGCATCATGAAGCGTCATGAAGCGTCATGAAATGTAAAGAAACAAAGAAACGCAATGCCACGTAAAGACACGTAATGAAACGTAATGAAGCGTAATGTGCTGACTTCATATAGAATTCACTGTAGCTGATATTAACATAAAGACTAACACAATGTTCATAGACCAAGGGACGTGATGTGACGTGACGTGGCATGACGCACACAACCATGACATGATGTGCATGACTACAGTGCTATAACATGACAGCAATGACCTGCCATGACATGACATTCATGAGACAACATAGTAATGACATGACTCAATGACATGACATGATATAACAATGGCATGACCTGACATTCATGACACAATGACATGGCATAACAGGGCATGGCACAACAATGACATGAGACAACATTCATGACACAACACAACAACAACATGACTCAATGACATGACATGACAATAGCATGATATGACACAACCATGACATGACATAACAGGAGATGACACAACCATGACATGACATTCCTGACAACACAACAATAGCATGACATGACAATAACAACATCAATGACATGACATGACAATAGCATGATATGACACAACCATGACATGACATAACAGGAGATGACACAACCATGACATTACATTCCTGACAACACAACAATAACATGACATGACAATATCAATGACATGACATGACAATAGCATGATATGACACAACCATGACATGACATAACAGGAGATGACACAACCATGACATTACATTCCTGACAACACAACAATGACATGACATGACAATAACAACATCAATGACATGACATGACAATAGCATGATATGACACAACCATGACATGACATAACAGGAGATGACACAACCATGACATTACATTCCTGACAACACAACCATGACATGACAATAACAACATCAATGACATGACATGACAATAGCATGATATGACACAACCATGACATGACATAACAGGAGATGACACAACCATGACATTACATTCCTGACAACACAACCATGACATGACATGACAATAACAACATCAATGACATGACATGACAATAGCATGATATGACACAACCATGATATTACATTCCTGACAACACAACCATGACATGACATGAGCCATTTGATGCTTTTATCCAGAGTGTCTTACAGAACGATGCATGCATAGATCACAACAGAAGAAGAAGAGAGGCAGATAAAAAGAGAGGGATCTCCACAGATCACTAGATCCACTCAGATCCCTCATGCTGAATGAACTTGGAGTGGCCCCCGGCGGCCCCTCGACGGTCCCCGGGGGCCCCCCGGCAGCCCCAGCCTGCTAGATGACTCTGTATCCTAATAAATCAGCAGGGTGGATCCGGGCTCTGGTTGCCACCACACTCCGTTTGAAGTGGGGCCTGGCAGTTGCTTGCCAGTCCTCTGCTCAGTCCGCTGTGGTAATGACTCAACTGGCCAAAACACCGCGCCACACCCCACCTTACCACCAAGCCCCAGCCAAGGCACTGTACCACCACCCCCCCTCCAGGGCACACATAAAAAAGGAGGGTTTTTAAAGGGTTCTTTGGTAAGTGTAGTGAACCGGAATAACTCTGATTTGTTAAAGTAAGGATGTGGTGTATGCTGTACAGAACCAGAACCAGGGTTCTGCTGAGGAACCTGAACCCTTCTGGTTCTACATTGAGCCTTTTTTAAGAGCAGCAGCAACAACAGGGCTTTCCCCTGACTTTCCACAGGCTTTTCCTCTGCAGTGTCTTTGTGGCGTTACGTGCCTTCGAGGGCCAAGAGCGTGCACGTCGTCTTTCCAACACTACACCAGCTGATTTGACTAACTGCCACAAAAGCCCAGGGGGCGGGGGGGCTGAGATTAATGAAATTAACCGGTGTAGTGTTTGTTTGGAAGGAAAACCCTGCATACTCTTGGTGCTCGGTGGCGCACGATGAGGCTCCGCTGGTGCACGCTGAGTGCGAAGGAGCGTGCATGGCGGGCCGGCGCTGTGTTTACAGCCTGCGGCCGGGGGCGCGGTGCAGCGGCGCAGGGGATTTGCATCCAAGCCAGCAGTGCCAGCAGCCACACTTCTCCGCTCGTGTTTGTTTTGGTTCTAAATTGCCGGGTCGCGCCTCCATCGACGGAGAGGAAGGCCATGGGTCTCGGAGCCCCATGTGCTTTGTGGTTCTTCGGTACACGTGTGCATGCATGTGAGCCGAAGTGGTGGGAAAGTTCTTCGGTGAATTATTTGTGTGGCAGTGAATGTGGTCTGTGCCCTTCCAAGTCAAGCCCAGGGTAACATAATATTTACAGATGCAGTCATTGTAGAAACCCCACGTTTTACTGGAAGCTGGCTGCACAAGTGCTGTACTGTTCCGCCTCAGGCAGGAAAATCAAATATTGATCCCATCAGAAGCTGCAAAGAATGATCTGTAGCGCATCAGGAGATTAAGGTTTTGTGTCCCCTGCTGCAGGAGAGATGCATTATGGGAACCACGACAGCCGACGTGGTGCTCAGTGCATCCGGCAGCTCACATTCTCTGAACTCAAGCTTCCCCCATTACTAAGATGAACAGTTTTGTAAATGTGATCTCATGCACAGTGAAATGAGTCGTCGTAGCTGGCAGAACACCAACGAGTCCATTATCCATGATGCCTTCAGGGGCTGAACAAACCTAGTCAGCAGCGGTAAGACAACGCTGCCATCTAGTGGGGGAACTAGCTCGTCTACAGTTGGAGGAAGTGGGTCACGGCTCTGAAACTCACTGTCACTCACTCAGGGAAGCTCCCACCCCTGAAGCTGATTGGCTGCATCTGTGTGTGTCTCCAGGTGATGGACAGCTCCATGCCTCTGATTGGAGAGCACGTGGAGGAGGACAGGCAGCTGATCACAGAGCTGGTGATCAATAAGATGGCCTCCATCCTGCTGGGAGTCTCCACACCTCAGCCCTCCTCCATCAAGGTGGGACAAACTGCTAGTACTACTATACTACCACTAGTACTAAATTATTACTACTACTACCTCTACTATTATTATCATTACTACTGCTACTATTATCACTACTGCTACTACTACTATTATCAGTACTACTACTACTGCTACTACTATTATCACTACTGCTACTACTACTACTACTACTATTATCAGTACTATTACTACTACTGCTACTCCTGTAGCTAGCTCACACATTTTCTCCAGGAAATGTACCTATACCTTTCTAGTTATTATTGCAGTAGTAGTAGTATCAGTAGAAGTACTAGTTGATGTTAATAGTTTTTTATATAAATACTACAAATTGTAAAAGTCATCATGCTGACTGTGACTGTGTCATCATCCACAGACCACCCAGCCAAGACGAGCTCAAGGTAGGTAAACCTCCCTTCCCTCCAATACCAGAGGACCGAATCAGTGCTGTCATAAGAAGTGTGTGTGTGTGTGCGCGTGTGTGTGTGTGATGCAGGTGGGCATCGCTCTGCCTCCGCCTCACCGTCCCAGTCGGCCCAGGGTTCTCCTCAGAGGGCCCGGTCCGCCACCACCTCTCCCAGCCAGGCCTTCCAGCCCGGCCCCATCCCCGCCTCCTCGGGGCCCGGAGCCCAGAAACCGTCTCCCCAGCTGAAGTGAGTCCACACTCGGCTTCCTCTGATGTGGGAGTTGACCACCACCGATACCAGTGCTTTTAGACTGAAGCTGCTGAGAGCTCGTATTCAGTATCTTAAAACTTTCATGACAAAAACAAATATCTGATATTTAATAAAAGGCTGATATCAGCCACATATATATCGGTCTAATGATTGGTCTAGTTCAATACCCACTGGAACCACTCACTAACAATGTATGCAGTCATGATGCTGTAAGGTGCTTAAAGGTGTTACCCAGACAGGCTTTCATATATATTTGCCTTTTGAACATATTTTATTTACCTCTGTATTTAATATCTACCATTATTATGATTATTAAAACATGACAATATAATCATAGAATATTATTATTTATGTATTAATCCATCCATCTAGCCTTAACACAGTCTCCTTCAGTCCTCAGTACTTCATCTGTCCATTGTGAGTACCTCCACTCATGTAAAATACAATAGATCCACATACAGAAGGAAGAAAATATCTTAAAAAGACGAATTCTATAAAAGCCTTCTGGATAACATGAACTTTGATCCATACGGGTATCCCATACGGCGTAACGCCTCGTGTCGCTGCTAGGTGGCGATATGGAGTCGGCAGCTTTCCATCAACTCACTTCCTGTTTACTGCAGACAAAACGACATGTGAGATGAAAGTTGAGCAACAGGAGTTTTCTTTCTGTCTGAACTGGTAGGAGTGAAGGTGGCTCCATCTTTTCATCACATTTAGACCAAGTGTCCCACAATGCATCACATCGTCCAAAACCATTTGATTGTCTTTTTAAATGAATCTCCTTTGGCGTTTCTTTCATCTCACATGCACTTTTTAAAATGTTCTCTTCATTCTGTGTGACTTTATTTTATCGTGTATCACTTTTAATCTCTCATCACCAAACTAAAACTATACTGTAGTAAACGTACTAAGACAAGAACACCCATTCTTTGGTTGTTCATTTACAAGGTCAAATAATCAAAGAATTTGGAGTTCAGATCTGTAAATGACCTTTTGTGAATCGGTAACAAAAAAAATGTCATTTGCCATTTAGCATTTATATGATAAGTGATATGTGACAAAAAGCAAAACCAGTACTACTCCACCTATCTGCCCCCCCGACCTCCACACCCTTACTTTCCACCATTTCAACGTCAAACTACTTCCTGTTTCTAGTCTCCTCCCCCTGGTCGTCTCCTGGTGGGGAAACAGATTTCTCTCCCTTTTCATACGTGGATCGCGTTATTCACCTTTTAAGACATCACAACATTTCGCCTCGCCGTCGCATCGATGTTTCATGTTTCACCGCTGTTCCCTTTACTGTGCAGCAAATCCCAGTCGCTGACCAACACCTTCACGGAGACGCTGCGAGGGAACCTGACGGACGACGAGGCCAAAGCCGAGACCATCCGCAGCCTCCGGCAGTCTTTCGCCAGCCTCTTCTCCGACTAAAAGAGACTCTTCCTCTTCTAGTTAATCTGTTTCACAGCCTTCCTCTTCCTCAGAGTCTCAGCTTCCTGTTCCTCCCTACTCCTCGTCAAGTTCAATACCCGGTGCAACCTGCTGTCCCCAGATCAGTGACGCAACACTAGAAAGGCCCAAGCCGTCGATTGAAGGTGGTGAAAATTATCAGAACTCCTGTATGGAAGCAAATAAACAAATACCTGAACTTATTGGTTTTGAATTCACTTCTTCAAAAGTCAAATATGACATTTCAGGTTTTGCAATTTCAAAAACTCAATTTTACATTTTTGTTTCCGTAAACTGACAGAAGGCGGTTCGGTTGCAGTCAGACTCGATTGGTATCCTGTACGTTCTACCGGAACGTTTTCCAATTTTTAGATGTGAATTGGAGTTTTAAATATCTGAAACTTGAATTTTTGGATCTGAATTTGTGAACATTGGAAACTAAAATGTGAAATTGAGTTTTTGAAATTGTCCTATTAGAATTTTAAAGAAGTGAATTCAAAACCAATAAATTCAGGTACATGGTTTTCAAAGTAAAATATTTAAATGTTATGAATTCATAGATTTTTAAAAAGTCCAAATGTAAATGTAATTTATTTGCCTCCATACTTTGTTTCCTCACGGGATTTTGAAAATCTAACAACGCCAGTTTGTACAAAAAGCAGAAAAGTCATGGAGGGACTTTTTGAAAACCATCTGCCAGGCGACGGCCGGCCAGGCGGCTTGCCCTTCCTAGTGATCAGTGATTCCAGTAGCTAGTCTCGTTGTGCTGCTCGGTATTTCGTAGTTATCCTGCATTTGTTCGTCCTACCAGTGAACCTGTTCCTCATCCGTTTGGTTTTCTTTTCAACAAACTGATATTTTTGCAGATATCTAAGGCAATATTATTATGGGAACATATTTAGGGGTTGAGTCAAGAGAAATGCACCGAGTGTTTCGGTTCACCAGCGATTTCGAGCATCTTGTCAGAGACATTTCTCAGAAGAACTTATTGGCTGATGTAGTACGTCCTCTTCATGAATCCTACCTTGGCCCAACATTACCAAAGTTCTTTTTAATGAAAAAAGAGAAATCCCCCGCTCTGGGTCAAGATAGCTATCGCACTACGTAACAACCTGTGAGCTCCAGATTTCACAAGGTGCAAACGCTGTACTGACTTACAGCCCTTGTCTTCCATCGCAGCCTAAATCTTCCCCTCCAAAACTCTTATTTATTGATTTATTTGTGCTTTGTAAATGGCACTATGGACGATACCTTTTGTATCATGTTACTGCTGCTGTATGTTGGAATGTGAGCAGTGAGGATGTAGTATTTCAACTTAAAAGTGCTTAAAGGTCCGTTGAGAAACAGAAGTTTTCCTCTGTCTGCTTCAACCGAGTTCACAAATATTTTAGGGTGAAAATGTAATTTCCCCAAATTTCCTTTTCCATATTTGCTCAAATAGTGTGTATGCAGGGGTAGCCATTGCAGAAATCCCCTTCAGTGCATTTTCTCCTGCTTTAACACGGCAGGAAGTTTAATGATCTCAACCACCAAGTTCAGGGTTCCTACACAGATCTGGAAAGTCTGGAAAAGTAGGGAAAATGTCTTGATAAATTTGGAAATTGTACCAAAAAAAAGTATTGGAAGTACTGAAAAATATTGTTGTACTGTTCTGATATACAAATAAACACCCATCTATATAGTGATAAAAGCCTAAATCATATTGAACACTAAAATCAAATCAAGAAATTAAGGTCTGAAGTTTTGAACTTGAAACTGTAGGAATCCTGGTAACTTCTGAGATTTGTATAAACATCAAAACCTGATTTTTCGAAATAATTCCTCTGAGAAATGCAGCAGGTAGAAGAGGGACTTCTACAATGGCGACATCTGTATCTTGAGTTTTTCCCAATCTAATCAATCCCAATCTAATAATCCTGCAAACATCCTGGTTGTCGGTTCCATGATAATCTGCTGCAGACTGAACAGCCCAGATCTGATGTGGAGAGACGTAGGCATCAGTAACTATGCTCCCATTTCTTTTTCCATCTAACTGCGCCAAATGGAAATGTCAGTGTGCATTGTGTTCTTCAAATACAGCGTACAGTTTGAGGTTTGACTTTCCCAAGTTCCTCCTGAGACGGATGGACCCATCGCCATCCCAAACCTTCAGGCCAATACAAACTCATAGTTATGTGTATTTTAATGATTTAATAATAATAACAATAATAATAATGGACCCTTATTTCTAAGTGAAAAACTGATTAAATGCATGACAGTGTACAGAAGTTATAGTGGTGTGTGAGCGTGTGCAGTTGTGAATCTTGCTATTATGATGAATAATAATAGTACCGCAAAAAACAGGACTGTCCATATTTGCAATAATTACTTTAATAATTTGTCCCTTGATCTTGAACCTGGACGCTTCAGTGCATTAAGAAAAGCCATTGTTTCTACCAAGCTCTGTTCTGGACTTTGCCTTTCAGTGACAGTAACGTATTAACCTTGTTTACTTGTTGATGTGTTAGCTTGGCACATTGGCCGAACTAGCGTATGCCCAATAGTATTCACTAACCAATGGTCATATTAAGCAATCAAGCAGATTGAGTTTCTGGAGAGTTCTAGAAACAAGGATTCGATTCTTTCAGGCTGTCGGAGGAGTCACAGTAGTGAATCGATTCACAACTGATTCATTTGATTCAGCTGATCCAACAGAGATTCCCCTCTTCTCACTTTAAAGAATCGTTCAAATGAACAAGTGATTCATGAATTGATTCATAGCTATTAACTAACTGGCAAACTTGAACTCTATAAATATAAATAAAAATGACAATAACTTTTATTTATGTATTTATCACCATGGTCTTGGTAAGTCAGCAGGCTAGCTATCTAGCTAACCTAGCTAGCTATAGGCTAGTATGGCTAGTTTGAACTTGAAGGTCAGCTAGGCTAACTAGCTAACCTAGCTAACTCAGTATGACTAGATTGTATTGTTTCAGTTAGCAGCAGAGCGCTCGGCTTCATGATGTTAGCTAGCTCCTCTTACCTCTTGTCTTTTTCACTGGACTTCAGTCTAACGTTACTTAGCCAACGTTACTTAAAGGGTAATTCCAGTATTTTTAAACCTGGGTTCGTTTTGTACATATTCGTCATTTATACCGCAAAATAGGTACCAAACTTTTGGGAATTGCTCCGGTAGATCGCCTCAGCCAGCAGTCGTGAAACCGGCTGCTATGGCCGCAATGTAATCTGTTGGGGCAAGTGGGCCGATCAAAGTACGTCCACTAAAAGTTTTTGCCACTGACAGGATCAGATTGTTATTGGTGACAACATTAAGGAAAGGATCCTACAGAGATAGACCTTTGGTTAACCAGAAACAGAAGTCTCGCGAGATTTCAGAGCGAGACTTTCGTTTTCAAACAAGCACTTGATCGGCCCACTTGCCCCTGCAGATTACGTTGCAGCCATAGCAGCCCATTTCGCGACTGCCAGCTGAGGCGATCTACTGGAGCAATTCCAAAACTTTTTGTACCTATTTTGGGGTGTAAATGACGAATATGTACATATAGAGCCCAGGTTTAAAAATACTGGAATTACCCTTTAACAGCTGTGGTTCTTTGGCCCCGCCAACTGAGGTTTAACTCAACCAATGAGATTATTTCTGCCTCCCAGAAATGTTAGTAGAACTAAAACTACAATCTGCACCAAGCTTGGTCTTTGAATTCATACAGTTGCGTGTGTTATTGAGAAGCAGTTCATTTCCTGTTTACCTTCGGCACTGTGTCAAAATGGACCAAATGAGCATTTTGCTGTGAGAACCACTGAAGGTATTTATAGTTTCTCCTTCAGTGTGAAGATGCCTACCACTTAGTTTGATACTTCAGTGTGATAAGCCATAACAAAACCATGAGGATTTGTCATCCCTTATGTTGCCATGCAATACTGGCTGTGACGTTACTGATGAACTGACATGTTGACTTGTTATCACTGTGTCCTTTAACCCGTTAGACATGAGGAAGCCTGTCCTGCCCTACAAACACACAGCAGGAACCATTTTTTTTAAAAAACATGAAAGGGATTTCGAGTTCAAATTTCAAAAAAATACTCTTGTTGAGTTTCCGGTTTTAGCGCTCTTTGGCTTTGCAGGGCGGTCTAGGCTCCATCCACAGCCATACACCATAATACACCTGTTTGATTGGTTTAATAATACACCAGTTAAAGGGGCCAAAGGCAGTCTCTCATCCAGCCGCTGTAACTCAGCATTACGACAATAGGTTTTGATTTGACCCAATTCCAATTGAGCGGCAAAGTTTACTAGCAACTACCTCAGGTTCAGCGTGTCGAGTGGTAGCTCTGAGAAAGACCGTCACATGTTCCCATCCGTTATTACATCCAGTTATTTCAGTTTGAAACGATATTGAGATCACTAGTTAGAGAATAGGAAACACTCGGCTGCGTCTTATGCTTCGTGACGCGGTCGAGTCACAGTAAAATAAACACTCGGCAAGTGGTTTCCAGGTCCTCGGTGACTTGCCACTGAATACAGCAACTACTGAAGGAAACTAAAGTCCATGTGGGATTTCAGCCTCCGCTCGGGTCCTCGATGTTTTTGCCGATCTTACAGTCCACTGAGTCCCTGGATGGTGTTGTACGGTACTGTGAGTGTGTTAACGTTACTCTTCTGTATATCGGTATAAATGTGGCATGAAAACCAACCCACCCCCACCACCCCCCCGTGCCTCAGGTGTGTAAATTCGGTTGTTGTGATTTTAACGTCTGGCTGCTTATTTGTACGAAGCGTGATGCATCTCATGTGTTTCTGTAATTCACTGTATTTATTTGGGTTTTTGGTACTTTTGTTTTATTGTCTGAAGAAAAAAAAACAGATTTGGGTTATTAAAAGTGAGAACTTTTATTATACCTGACTGCATTCCTGTTTCTCCCAGTCATCCCCAGAGCTGCAGGGCGGCTAACGGCAGACATAAATAAGTTTCTTTTCACCATGTATGGTCACTGTGGAGAAACTCTTGGCTGGTCCTGAACCTGTTTGGAACACGCAACCTGCAGAATATGCAGTGATAATCGCAAAATCCCCCCAGCCTGGATTACTACTGTATTTTATACCTCTTGGCGTGAGCTGAGAGCGCTAAAAAGCGAGCTGGCAGTGCGAGGCCACCGGGAGGGAAAACCTGCTGGACTCATTCCTCCCAGAATTCCCTTTGATCCGCGGCCCATTTTGAGGTGGGGATCCAAATGTATTTATTAAGCGTTAATGTTTCAGAGGTAATACGAAACACATTCAGCCGTCAACTCGTCAACACACACACACACTGTTGCTTTTCAAACAATGGCATCATTAAAATATTTCTGAGACGACTTCATGTCTGAATACGTCTGTCAGGTCAGCGATGCCTTCAGAGGGATTCTTAGTTACATGCTTTGATTCTCCCTAAAACCTTTTAGACAGAATCTGAACTTTTCTCATCATTTTTTCCAGACTGAACACTGTTGAGGTTCAGGTGATGCTGTTTTCGTCTGGAGAACTAAAAGCCATCCGTCCCTTTTGGAGAAACAAAGCACCTGAACCGAGGGTTCGACCAGTATGGATAGACGATATTTTGTGGCCAATATTCAATATCGTTAATTTTTTCAATTTCCATGCCAGTGTTCAGCATTTCCACCAGAAAAAAAAACACATAGACAATCAACTTTCTGCTCCTCAAACTCCTGGTCTACTCCAGGACCTCCAGCAGCATCTCCAGGACCAGGATCCATCAGAGTCTCTGTTCTCCGTTGAACATGTGGTGTGAAGGTCCAGGTCTGATTTCTGCTCCAACTATCTCTTAGGACCGAAACTATCAGGACATTTCTGATCTGAAGTGGATCAACAAGCAGCCAAGCTGGAACATTCAACACTTCACTGGTTGGAGGAGAAGATCAGCAACATGTCTCCATCATGTTTATAAAACTATATGACCATGATCCATAACTATTCCAGGCCTCGAAAACATGTTTTTAATTCCATGACTTTTCCAGGTTTTCCATGACCGTAGGAACCCTGATCATGTGACACTAAAACTCGGCATTGACACCCAGACTAACGGATTTCTTAGCAGCTCTTTGTGGCAGGTTGAACACATCACTGCCTCTAAAGAAAGTTCATGTCAGGTTTTCAGGAGAAACCTCCATCGTATCAGAGGTGGATGAAGTTACTCACCATCGTTTAAGAGGAGCCATCAAGAAAAACACCTTGATGTTTCTGTTCAGCAGCAGTTCGTCCTCCCCAGAATAAAAATTACATTAGGAATAATAAAAAATATATAAAGCTTTACAAAAGTATAAAAATATACAAATGCATGATGTAGAAATAAAAAGGTGAGAACTACAGTATGACCTCCGGTTGGTGATCATCATCAAACAACCACGAATTTGTTAATTTATGCTTTTAAAAACCACAAATACGAACAAAAATCAGTTGGTTTCAGAAAAACAAATCCCCCATCTTCATATAACTCATCAGTCTGATGCTTCTATCATGTTTACTTTGAATTCATCTGGATTGACGTCATCCTTCAAGTCTCGTCCTGCTGATGAACGGCAGGTCAAGTGAGTTGAGGCGGGACTCCCCTGATCCGACCACACAGTTCCACTAGTTCACGGACCACGGGCTGCCTGATGGGATCAGCTGGGATCTCTTGCATTCTTAAGGTGGAATATCAAATCTCCCATCTGCTGCAGGTCCCGGCCTGTCGAGAGTCCAACATGGAAGAGTTATATCCTATGAAACCTTTCTGGTTAAAAAGAAAATCATCTGAAGTTCATCTTTCCATAACTCTGAAAATCTGGAGGGTCCAGATTGGAAAAGTGGGATCACATTTAATCAACTTACTTTCCATCTTTTTAAATCATTTGTTTTCATTTTGAACGTCTCATTCTGGAGGGAAACCTTACTGCGTTGATAAAACAGTTCTACTGACACTGCAGTGTCCACCAGTAGGGGGCGCAGTGCTCCCAAACACAACCATTTAAATGCCATCCCTTCATCCCCATGCCTCTGTGAGCTGGTTGACAGGATACCTGATCCTGGGTCTGTGTAGAGCGACTCGTATTTTCAGTGATGATCAACAAAACACTTTTACATGAAAGGAAAAGAAAGTCAATCCGTGAAAAGATTTCCCTTTAATTCTCTCGAGTTAAAATGTCACTTCCTGTTTGTGCTCCTTTTCTGATGGATCGTATTTATAAAAAGTGTAGATATTCTAAAGTCTGACGCCACGCTGGGTTTCTACCTGAGAAACAAGGAAATGATTTTCCTGCTGAAAGAGATAAAATGAGTAAACCACCCGCAGTATTTTAATCATCTGATATCACATGAATGTATTTTCCCTTTTCCCCTCAAAGTTGATCTGATAGCAGCTCATGTCTCTTATGACTTACTAAATAGTGTCATTCTTTTCAAATTCTTCTCAATAAGCAATAAAAAGATAAATAAAACATAACACAAAGATCCCAGTAAAACTGAACCAATAGCAGAAATATAAATATAGTTCAGAATGTTTCGAACATTTTAAATATATTTTTAAATATTTTAAATATGAATAGGTGTAAATATGTATGTATGTAGTTATTATCAATCCTGTTACTGGACGTCAGACCAGTCAAGGTCTCAGGATGCATCAGAGGCATCATCACGTAGTGTGTGTGTGTGTGTGTGTGTGTGAGTGAGAGAGAGAGAGAGAGCTTCCATCCTTGTGAGAACCAGTTTGAGTTTTAGACTGTCAGAGTGAGAGGAGGAGGATTGAAATGAGAATGGGAATGAATCTAGTCAGTTGAAGACAAATATAGTAACGTGTGTGTGTGTGTGAGACCTGCCTACTGTACAACATCTCGGTCACCATAGTGAAAATCTTTAAAACAAGGAAAGGCCTTGGTTGTCATGGTAACTGCAATGCTTCATAGAGCACCACGGAGGGAGGGAGGGGGAGAGAGAGAGAGAGAGGTGAATACTTCTGTCTGTGATGGAAATCCTGTTATTTTCTGTCTTAACACAGTAATCTGATTACTGGGAGTATCTAGCTGTGATCTGATTACTGTGTGTATTTAGTTGAAATCTGATTACTGTGAGTATCTAGCTGTGATCAGATTACTGTGTGTATTTAGTTGAAATCTGATTACTGTGAGTATCTAGCTGTAATCTGATTACTCGGAGTATTTAGTTGAAATCTGATTACTGTGAGTATCTAGCTGTAATCTGATTACTCGGAGTATTTAGTTGTAATCTGATTACTGGGAGTATCCAGCTGAACGCACCATTCAATTAAAATGTTAACTAACTACTAACTACCACTGGTGAAGGTTCTGACTGGAGGGAGGGGAACTAAGTGACCTGAGGGGCTGACACCAAAACCTGACGGTTACCGTTGATGTTTTATATCCATGAAACATTTTCTGATATCAAACTGGAATTATCTCAACGTGACGTCACGTCGTCTACGATTGGAGGAAGAACAACACACCATGTAACGACATGAAGGAATCATCTACACGCCTTCATAAATCATGTTCATGTTTCCTCTGATTATGAGCTCAGTCCGATTTAGATGATCAGATTAAGGAGTTTCTACAGTTGGAATTGACTTAATCTGGTTAAATGTGCTCTATTAGTGTGCATGTGAATGTCTCGTTACCTTGAACAGTTCAGGTAGGATACTGAAACAGCCCACCTGCAGCAGCAGCAGCAGCAGGAGACGTCAGGAATCTGGTTCACCAGGGGTTTGAACGTTGTTTATTAAATACTTACATAGAAAATCTGTAACCATAAATATAAATGGTTTATATGCT
This sequence comes from Hoplostethus atlanticus, assembly GCA_034670405.1. Taxonomy (NCBI): domain Eukaryota; kingdom Metazoa; phylum Chordata; class Actinopteri; order Trachichthyiformes; family Trachichthyidae; genus Hoplostethus; species Hoplostethus atlanticus. The sequence goes on from JAXDDX010000215.1 coordinate 328,799, forward strand.
GCACTGGTTACCACTTCAAACTATAAATGGTTTGTATGTTGTACTGGTTACCACTTCAAACTATAAATGGTTTATATGTTGTACTGGTTACCACTTCAGAATACACCGTACATCTGTTTAGAGTGAAACCTCCAGGGGATAGAAAACTGGAGTTTAAATGAAGTGAATGTGTACAACTTTTGCACTCTGAATCGTTTCGTAAGAGCAGTCGTCACCTTTTCAAACTGTTTCCAACTCTCTGGAGAGGAAGAGTCTCATCCCAAAGGAGTCACAGCTGCTCTCAAAAAATGAAAACAAAACAATTATCATTTTCAGAAACCAGCTCGACAGACGGCACGCTGTTTCAGAAGACGCCGTTGAACTTCAGGTAATGTTTTTCTTTACTCCCACAGTGGGTGTGCTGCATAGCGTTTTGGAAATAAACTCTAGGGATATGAAGCCAAACAGCCTGTCAGCGAGCCTCCGAGCCACTCAGGGGAAGAAGAGTTGTTTTTTAAGAGGGAGGCTTCCCAGAGTCGGCCTGTTTACTGAGGGAACACTACCCCTCTTCATTTCCTCTGCTTCCCTTCCCGCTTCATAATGGAAAGTCTCATCAGGAGGGTCTCAATAAGCTCATAAAAAATAAACCCGGTAGCTCGTCTCACGAACATGAACATCCAGGCGACTTGATTTATTGGGATTGATTCTTCTGCGTTTATCAGCCGCAACAAATGAGTTTCTCCATCTCAGTTTCTAATGGGTATTTACACCAGGCTGCTGCAACCACTGCAGAGCTATTTTCCCCTTGATTGCTTATCTAAACAGGATGTATGGGGGTTATTATTAGTGTTTATCTCTGAATATGTCTGTGGGCATCGCCAGAAAGAAAGATACGCTTTCCTGGGGGCATTTGCGTAGGCTGAAGCTCTAGAAATGATTTGGAAGCGTGTCAGTTCAAGGTCACTAGTGTGATACGTCGTTTAACACCGTTTTGATTTCTCACTTCCTGTGTGGAGTCCAAACCCAACACAAGGATTTATGCCGCGTTCACGCAATGTCGTAATGACCGTTACTTCCAACTTCCCACTTGGAAAAAACATCCCTAGTGGTAATTACAAGTAGGTGAAATGGAATTTTATTATAGACCATCTATCATCGATCCCACTTGACCTTCTGAATTGCAGAAGTAACAACAAAATGTCAACAAACAGGGAATTTATTCTGGAAATTATTACTATTAATCCCACCCAGCGTGGTGTGTAATATATATCTACTCTTTATTACAACCAGCTACAGTTCCTGTAACTGGCTAACGAGTTGTAGCTGTGCCGGTCACTAGCTAGCTAGAGTCGGCTAATGTGAGGTCTGGAAGGATCAGACAACATGCTGGTTGATGGTAATGTATCTAAAAAAGCAACATCACAAACATTGACCTGCTGACCACCATCTTGGATGTGGGCGTTGCCAACGATTTCAACCAGTTAAACGCCTCCAAGTTGTAGTAACGAGATGAGAATTGGTTCTTCCGCTTTTTCCCACATCGCCTGAACGCAGCATCAGTCTGGGTAAATAGAGTGGATCTAAATTAAGGCAGATGGGACACTTCTCTGTTGCAGTCCTGCCCTGGAGAAGTATGTGTCAGACAACACATGCTTGAGTTGTCTGAAGGGGTTTAAGGCCACAGAGACTATCCACCACCTGCGGCAACAAATCTGGGAAGGCGAACCTCAGGCCCGCAGAGCAGGAGGGTCAAAGCTACAGCGGCGTTTAAAACCCCTGGAGGATCATGGGAGGAGAATGACCCCGACCTCATATCGCCAACTTCCCCACATCCAGTGATCTTGTTTTTCAACGTGTGTTTCCAGGCAAGTTGTTGGAGGTCGAGTGACTTCCTCGAAGGTCTAGATAGCTACTTCACAACATTCAGGGCTTTCTCTTTCTGGCGGCCATGTTGGAGGTCCTCAGCTCTGTGAACAGCTGACTGTGTCTTGTGGGATTTCAGGGGTCCAGCCACCCGCTGACCAGTAAGAATACAGTCCAGCCTCATTTTGATCTCATGAAAAAATAAATCTTTTGAGACAAATTATTTTAATAAATTATATATATATATATTTATTTATTTATTTTTAATTCTAAAAAACTATTGGGCAATTAAAATTAAAATTAATATTACAGAATATTGCACTTTTTCAAGTGTAAATGTGAAGTGGACTGTATTTTATTTTTTTTAAACATAAGCCTTTATTCATCCAGGGAAGGTGGACTGATCACACTTTGAAACATCCATACTGGGAGCTGCCCAGTTCAACCAGTCTCCCTCTCCCTCTCCCTCTCCCTCTCTGAGCAGTAAGCCCCAGTGTGAAGCTGTTTGTACTTCAGGGACATTAAAGGGTGACACATTAAAGCCTCTCCAGGGAGGAGCATGACGCTGCCGGCCCTCCCCAGTTATTATGGGACTTTGCCTCTAGCAATTATCTGCACCGCCCAGACTGAAGAAAGTGGTTTTAGTGGCTCTTCTCCTTGATGAACGCAGAGCGAAACGCTTCAGCAACCTATTTAAAGTAACAGGGTGTGTCAAGTGGGAGTTTTCCATTTTTAATACGCTGTCAGAAGTGGGTAGCCTTTTGTTTTCACCTTGATTTAGCTGGATACCGTGTCTAAATTAAAGGGGAGGAAGCCTTTTGATATCCACTGTGTGTACAGTTTGTGAACCCTTTTGATGACCTGCATAAATGTCTCCTAAAATATGGTCTGATGTTCATCTAAGTCATAACAATAGATAAACACAATGTGATTCAATAAATAACACACAAAAAGTGCACCTTTAAATGCCCCGCCCAGCGTTTCTTCCTCGCACGATGCAGATGTGGCATTTCAGTGTCTTCCTATCCATCATACTGGATTAGAATGAACACCAAGTGACGTGGACAGAACATATGGATTCATTCAACTGGTAGGATATATATCTCAGTTTTTAATTACATGTGCACAGCTGGTTGGTTTGACAGATCATGAGACTTACAGAGGGGAAAAAAACAGATATAACATCTCATTTAAACACTACAGAACGTTTAGATGCCTTTGGGTTCTGTACACTCCTCGGACACAGCAGTGCTGAAGGCAATATATCATACATAGTTTACAGTATTAAAGGTATGCTTACATCATCCCTGGAATGCGACATGGTATGATGGACGGCGACTGCTTCCCTCCGTAACATAAAACAGTGAACGCATGCTTTTATAAGCCTCGACATTTCAGACTTTCCGACGTTCATCTGTCTTGTTTCGCTGATGATGGTGACCTTCATCATGAGGTCAGACGACGAGGGGGCAGCGGTACTTAAGCCTTTTTATTTTCTAGGGTCAACATGAGCAGAAGGACAACACAGATCTCCCGATAGCACAGTTGATCTACTTCTATAATGGTATGGTATACACACAGGTGGGCCGGTCAAAACTACAAGGAAGGAAACTACAAATCATTCGTCCTGCAACATCAATAAAGGTTGGAGTCTTCGCATGCTGTTTGGGGCAGTTTGCATGCATCGTTTTTAGACTGCCTGGCTTATTTATTGACTTATTGATTTTGATACATGAAATAGGAAATGGGATACCCTCACTGTATTAATTATATACCTAGTTACTCAAGTCCCCAGAACTATTTTGAAATGAGCCAAAATGCTTTGACAAGGAATCATCCCCGAGGCTCTAAAGCCTAAATCTTTTCCCGTTAGTGAAGAAGGAATAGATCTTCCACTTTGTTCTTGTTACCTTTTTTAGTGGAAAACGACCAGAGAATAAGTAACAGAACACCTTCCAATTCAAATCAGTCAAATATAGTCCGTCCGGGAGGCAGTACTCATTGGAAACAGCGTTAAGAACATTTACATTAATCTTTGTTCTTGTGTCAACTTCCCTAGCTGCTGATCTTGGTCAGCATCTTGTTGATGGCCTGTTTGACATGTGTGGTGGAGCTGCGGCGTCGGGCCTTTCCCTGCACAGCTTTGCGGCGCCTCACCTCGCGGCAGAGCTCATGGAAAGCCTCGGCCACGGCGCCGCCCTCGTCGGCGCACGCTGAGCACTCGTAGAAGGCGCAAGCCATTTCAGCCGCCAGCCGCTCGCCCTCCTCCGTGCCGACCTGCCTGACGTGGTCCAGGTCGGCCTTGTTGCCCACCAGGACCAGAGGAACGTTCTTCGGCTTCTTCACCTCCTCTAGGAGACTCCTGAGCGGCGCCACCTCCTCAAAGCTTCCCCGGTCGGTGATGTCGTACACGATGACGAAGCCGTCACCCCAACGCATATGACCCTCCTTCTGCTGGACGTCCTCCTGAGGTCAAGATACAAACCGTTGGACAAGCCGTTAGGTGACATCACTTTCCCTCTTTAGCCTGTTAGCATTACAAAGCTATTTGTTCTTCTGATGACAGCAAAGACAAACATGTAAAAGTATGTAAGAGAAGACATACATTTCACTGGCTAACAAAAATACAAAACGTATTAAGATTTAGTTTACATGCATGTTTTGGCAAGTTTTGGGATAACGTGTTGGTTGCATTACAAATAATTCTTAAAAAGATTTATCTAAATTCTCACTAATTATCGTCTATCGTCGACATCCTGACATCAAATTAAGTGCAATATCAATTCAATATCTGATAGCAATATCTAAAGCTGTCGTTGAACCTCCTATATTATGATTCATTAATTACTGCTATCAAATGAGTGTTATTTTGTATTTTGTAGCCTATAGCTTTAGAGGTACAGCACAGTTACAGTTCAACATGTGACAGCATTTACTGGAAGGATAATATTAAAAGGTCAAAACTCAGAGTCCATTTACATGATTCATCTTTCTGCTGGCCTTTACTAGAAGCAACCAGTAGCAAAGTGAAATAGTTAAGAAATAAGGATTTGGTTTGTACTTCTTGATTTGGTTTGTATTTCATCTGTCATTACTTTATACTGAACTTCGTCCCGCCAGCCGAAGCCATTTGTGGTGAATTCTTATCTTGGAAAAAGCAGGCAGTGCCCCCCCCCCCTCGCTCCCCCTCACACCTGATAAAACCACAAATGTAATACTGTGAAAAGTCAGGCATCTGCTCCCAATTTGATCAAGTTGAAAGGGAACCAGACGTCTGGTTGTAGCAGGACTTAACTGGTGGTGTAGCAGACTCTAAATCGTAACCTGACTGGAGGGAGGCGCTCAGATTCTGATCTCATACTTATTGGCAGAGTTATACCCAGGTTCAAAAAAATACTGCATTCCTCCAGAGGACACGAGAGAGTTAGACATCTGTATACCTGACCGACTTTTGAACCTGGAATTTATGAGCTCTGAAGACAACGCCACATCCACAAATCAAGATAGCGTTAATACTCTGTCGTGATCCAATCAGAGCTGATTTGTTTTTTACATCAGTTTTCATGTTTTTCGAGGAGGGCGAGGAGCGACTGGACATGCAGGCGGCATGTCTGGAAACATTCGGGCCTCATCTGAACGCAAGCTCAATATAGAGCACAAGGTAATGAGAGAGGGATGACTTGGCTGGAAGTGTCGCAGGGGAAATCAGCCGCCAGCAGGACACCTACGCAGCGGATTTATCTTCAGCTGGAGGACTTGCGCAACCTCTCCCTCGCGGCTAGTACAACGCCTTTCACCACACTGCAAAAAATGGCACTCACTCTTAAATAGTTTTTAGTGGAGTGCTTACCTGCCCTGCGGTGTCCAGGATCTCCATGCTGACAACCTCATCGTCAATATTTGCTTGGTGGCGATACGTTGATTCTGTAAAAGAAAAAGAGTTATTCCACTTTTAAAACATTAATTCCAAAGTGAGATATTCACCATTAGAAAATAGTGACACTGACGATCACAAAATGACAGGGAAGTAAAAACATGTTACGACACAGTAGGTTTTGACTACTTTAACACTAGAAAGGCCAGTGGGATCTGGGGCTCAGTCTGATTCAGAAGATCTAACAACACTGGGTTGTGCAGAAAGTGAGTCGAGGAGAAGTTAGAAAGCTGAGATTGACTGTGGTTTGGCCTTTCTAGTGTTAAGATCTTTGGGTTTTTTTGGCCATTTTTGCCTTTACTGTTGACAGAAACAGGAGGGGCTGAGGGAGAGACGTGGACTTGAACCCAGGACGTTGCAGCCACTGAGCCACCAATCGAGTCAAATCCTTTTGATTTTTGAGGTTGGGATCACCTGTATTTTTTTAAGTCATGCCTTTTTTTCTCTCCATCAAATCATTATCTTGCATTTTGCACCGAAACCCTTCAGTTCACAACAAGTAGGTGGACCTCCACGGCTGCTGGGTGACAAAGTGAGTCCTGCTATAACCTGGATGACCTGAGCTTGAGCTCTGGTGGGTCTGACCAGCAGGATAAGAGCTTGTAACTCCTGGCGAGAACACAGGTGTGAACTGTGTCACCTCACCTTGCTCAGGACAGGAGTTATGTAACTGGATTGGCCTCTTGTAAAAGCCCATCTGTGTAAACACCTTTCAGAGAGCACAGAAGCCCTAAAGTCCTCCCAGCAAAGAGAGAGATTTGGATTCTGCGTCGTCTCAACCGGAGGGCTTAGGGTTTTACTTTTTCAAAGCTTGCTGAGTTTGTGAATGTAGTCTGACTCATGCTGCGCCAGCTCTGCAGCTATTTCCTAACAGCTGTGGGGTTTTCTGTGAAATGAGAATTTGTTTTTTTATTTATATATATTTTTTCTTTACAAGCATATAGAGTCAGTCAAAAAAAAAAAAAGGTTCTTCCATATTTTCAAACCTGTCCCACCCTCGACCCCCAGTAACCCCAACCAACATTCATGGTTAATTTCTGTCTGTTTCTACTGAACTGATCATTTCATCACTGATCATCTGATTGATTTAGTGTTTAGATCATGTAGCTTGTTAGCTAGCTAACCATAGTATCTGGTCAGCTAACCATCACTGTCTTGTTAACACATCTGATTAGCACACTAGCTAACGTATCTAGTAGAAGCTAGCGTTAGCAGTGGCTAGCAGTCCCATGTTAACAGTAACTAAACTAGCCTGCTGGCTAGTTAGCTAGCTACCAGTTAGTTCAGGTGAACTAGCTGACTCTTCTCCAGCTCCAACTCAGAGTGTTTTGGAGTAGAGACTAGGGCTAAAGACAAGACAGTTTACTGAGTCACAGTAACCTACATTTGGAGACAAATCTACCTGATCACACTGATCACTTTTACTGAGAACGTTACTGGATGATCTACAGACACACCACAACAACCTGGTTCAGATGGTGAACTGGTTCTAGGTGGTTCTGATAGATTTACACATTACATCCGATTCTCCACTGGACCTCCATGATGACTCCACTGTAGTCATTAGGAGATGTATGACTAATCCCAAAATCTCAATACCACAAACAAAAGACTCATATTATGCCAAAAGACCTGTAACAATCCTCAGAAGTGGGAGGTTAAAGTGGTAGTCTGGAGCTCAGGGGGTCTCCAGCCCCTGCATGTCAGCCTCGCTGTGGCCCAGGTGTGCTCACCTCTCCGGGGGATAAACTAACTGGATCCCCTGATGTAAAGCAAATGTCAGCCGGAGCCCGGGGGCAGCAGCGACAGGCAGATTTATAGCTGTTTGGCTGGAGGCTTGAAGCTCTTCTCTGAGGAGGATCCCCCTCCGAGACCCACAGGACTTCCTATTTCAGGAGCTACCACTCTGTCAGCCGCAAACACCACCCAGAGCTGCCACCCCCACCCTGTATGCCGCTAAGCCCTGACAGGGGGCTGGGTTGGGATGATTTAACCAGCCCGACCTTCCTATCTCAAGAGCTCACAGAGAACAAAAGCAGTGTTTTTCCTGGCAGAAAGTAATTCATCTCTCGGTGCCTGAAGCCTGTTTTGGCAGAAGGCAGAAAGAGAAAGTGTCATGCCAGACTCAAACCTGGAAACAGAAGCCAATTCGTCGATCGCCTGCTGCTCTTAACTGGTCGAATATCTTGAAAAAATGCTTACTTTAACCTTACTTCCAAAATATTCAGGGAATTTCTGCTGGACTACGTGATAGTACAACATTAAGTAATGTTGCTATTACAAACCCAGACCATAATACTAGTACAAATACTCCTCTTTTAGTCTGAGGGATTTATTGCAGGTTGGATTCTGTGCACCAAAGGAGACTAGATCCTACAGTTGGATCTAGCAGTGTCAGAAATATAAATTGACTAAAAACTAAAAGGTTACTGGTATTAGTGGCCATCATGCTTCCCATGGATCGACACAGAATCAGATCCTACTGGTGTCAAGGTGCTCTGACTGACAAACACACACAGTCAGCAGACGATTTACTATCCGCCTAACTAGAACAACTGACTAGAACAAGCTTTACATTTTAAAACAACAACAAACAAGTTCAGTCACATCATGAAACAGAGGCATCCTCAGAAGAAAGGTCTACTCGAGAGCTTTCCTTTCCCCTCAGCTCTCTTCACCACAGTCTGGTACCACGTCCACATTACAGCCACAGCAGCTAACCGGTGGTCGACCCGCGATCGAAGGGACGGGATCGTCTAGTTCTGTTACAGCTCGAACGTCTCACGTCTCTTCACCGACCCCACAAGATGTTACAGCAGCAACAGAGTGGGCTGGCATCTTTACAAGTAATAATAAGGTTGTGATATTTTATTGATCCCTGTGGGGAAGTTCTCTTGAGGTTCTTTGTCTCTACCCCTACCGGCTACTACAAAAGGAGTCTAGGTCCGAGGAGTGCGTGGTTTACTGACATCACACTACATGATTTCTGGGTAATGAAGTCTTCACAAACAGTTATCTCCTGCTGCCACAAGTGGCCTAGTTCAGCTTCAAGACTCTCTCTATCAATAGCAAGACGTCCATGAACTCTGTGGCTGCTCTCTTTCTTTAAATGTCAGACTGTTGTGTTCAGGTGACCCATTCAACCTCCAGAAACCAGCACAGCTCATGGAAACAAACATGATGAGGTGGATGATACTGTATGAATTGGCTCAATGCACTGGTATTAACCGATACAGTCCAATTGACCAATACAATACAATGTACTGATAATGGCAGAAAACCACTTTCTATGATAAACCTGGTTGCAGTACTTTGATGTATTTGAGTTCCACTTTTGTAATAAGTTTGTTTGTTGCGTTTTCTTACATTTTGAACTGATTCTTTTAAATGTCATATTATTCCTTGTTTTTATGCCTTTTTGTAAAGCACCTTGTAAACACTGCCTTAAGAAAATAGCGTATTAGTATAACTATGGATTAAGTGGATAAGGAAAATGAATGAATTAATTATTATATTATACTAGTAGTAGTAGTAATAGTAGTAGTGGTAGTGTGGCTGGATGTGTTTTACTGACAGGCTGGATGGTTTTACTGACAGGTTGGATGGTTTTACTGACAGGCTGGATGTGTTTTACTGACAGGTTGATGTGTTTTACTGACAGGCTGGATGGTTTTACTGACAGGCTGGTGTATGTTACTGACAGGCTGATGTGTTTTACTGACAGGCTGGGTGTGTTTTACTGACAGGCCAGGTGTTTCTTACCGAGTGTGGGGTCGTACTCCCAGATGAAGCGCCTGGTCAGAAATCTCACCACCAAAGCTGCAGAGAGAAAAACAAATCGACAATAATATTAAAACGGCTCAGGAAATTAGAAGAGATAACAATAAATTAGATAAGATTAGATCTGATGTCTAGAAACGAGTAGATTTAGTAGAATGTCTGTAGAATTATTGCATTTTATGTTGCATATTGTGTCTTCCTGGAAAACCTACCTACCAACCAATCGGTCAACTCCATTCACTACAGCTTCGCATCAAGACCAATCAGCTCAGATGCAAACCACCTGAATACATTTTCCATCTCAACACTAATACCTGTGTGCATCCAGGCAGCATTCAGAGCCTGCTGCAGTCGCCTCGCCCTTTACTGCATCAGCCTTAATTACCAATGAAAAGCATTCCCACCAGGCCGGTGACTCACTCTCTTAATGGTTTGCCATCAACAAATAATCTGCCGGATGGATATGTTATCTCCTCGTGTCCTTATGGCAGAATTAAAAAGCCATTACCTGAGCTTCAAATCGAACAGCCTGCATGATGTCTGCCTTTGTCAAAATAGCAGTGAGCTCTAAAACGCTGCAACCTCTGACTAATCCAACACGTCACTTAGGCCGCAGAAGGCTTCCAGAGGATTCTGGAAACTGCAGATGCCATACCATGAGATGGAAGTAACGAGAGATGTGCGATGGTGTGAACTGTAAACATATCGCCTCGGCTAAAACAAACCAATCAGCTTGTGGGCTGAGTCTCATTAAGGGTAATCATTAGCTGGCAGCGCTTCATCCCTGTTACTCTTGACAGCTCGCTGCATAGAAGCAAGAATCTGCTCCTCCGTCACCTTCGCCTTGTCATGAATAGGCTACACGCTCCCTGCATGCTTCCTCTGCTGCTAATTACACTGTTATCAGCCCCTGGTCATTCAAAACCGAGCAGCGCATACAATCCAATTAAGATACCCAGGGTCGTGCTGCCCTCCACCCCCCAGGAACTACATGCAAGAGGTGTGTGCCTTGGTTTTCTCCAATGAATTCAGCATTCAGCCTTCCAGTAGCTTTCATTCCAGTGTAAGATGACAGGTCAAGGAAAACTCTGAGGCTGCGTTCACAGCCAGCGTGTTCTGGTGGGTTTATTAACCTCTGCAGCGTGTCCTCCTCTAGCTGGTTGGTCTCCAGGTGAGAACAACAACATTCACCAAATAACCGACGAGACGCCTGAAAACGTCAGTCCTCTAACAAGAGAACACAAGGCATTATGGGTAGAAGAGAACTGTGGTGGTTCGTTAGGAGAGAGAACGGGATCCAACCAGCTACAGGAAACCACCCCAGAACACAAGGCATTATGGGTAGAAGGAGACTTGGGTCAGTCTGGACTGATGCTCATGTTCAGATGTTTCTTCATGTGTTCTTAACTGGTATGAACACCAGAGAAGAGCAGACAAGTCCATCATGGTAGATCAAGTGACAGACTGGAACCAGGTTGGTTTGGACTCTCTAACCTGGTGGGATGACAGGTTACCAAAACTCAACCAATCAACCAGCTGCTGGAGAGTCATGGGACTTCTGGCTGGCTTGTGATTGGTCAGTGTGAACCTGAACCAACCAGATACTAAAACAGAACCTAGTCAACTTTTCCTCTCTGGTTCAGACCAGAGGAAACACCCTTACTCTCTCTCACTCTCACGAGGTCGATCATCAGTCCTCCACCTACCACCATCCCTCACTCGGTCCACCATTAGCCTCGTGAGGTGACGTAGCTCAGACTCCGGCCCTCACAGCAGGCAGCCCAGCGCTTGGACCCCGCCGACACCAACCATTACCACCACGGGGCCCCTGGAGCTCTTGAGAAGGACAAAAGGCTAAAATGTTGTCATGTCCAGTAAGAGCCTGTTGGGCATCTCAGCGTGTCGGTTGCGTATTTGCGTACGCTGTTCGGAAACACACGACCAACACACACCACCAGTTTGTATGCTTTCCATCCTGCGTTCTCTGCAGGAGCTGTCATGTGCATGAATGACTCCCAATGGGCCTGAGTGGTCCACTTCAGTCTGGAGGGGAGTCGCTTTCCTCGTGCTGCTGCTTGGAAAAGAGGGACAATGGGGATAATTGCCTCGTCTTTGAACTGGGGAGAAAAAGGCATCCATCTTGGCCAGGCCTCTTCTCTCTGCTCATAATTAGCCACTACAAGGAGAGAAAGAAACCATTCTGTCAGCTGGAGAGTCTCTGCCACGTTTCATTACGCTCCGACAAAACTCAAGTCCAGCCTTTCAGCTGAAAGCAATGTTTAGATGTTCACTGAGAGCCTGGTCTTTCAATTTGTCATCCATTGACATTGAACACTGTGGCTCAGTGGGGGGTGAGGTCGCCCTACAGCAGGACGTCCTGGGTTTGAATCTCCTGGTCCTTTCTCTGTTGGTTTCCTCCCGAAGACATGCAAGTCAGGCGGGTTGGAGACGCTCACTTTCTCTTTGCAGGTGAAATCATGTCACATGTAATAGCAGGCGACAACATGTGAAACGAGCTTTCCGCCTGTGGCTTTCATTAGTGAATAGACTCAACACAGTGTGGCTGTTTTCTATGCAGAGGCTCTTTCAAAGTAACAGTACGACCGCAATCTCACGCTTTTCATGTTACGTGAATGCAGGCACATAATTGAACAGTTAGTCATTGAAATGTTCTTTTGTAACCGTGCTGTTTATTCTGTCCTTCGGCAACGTGCACTCCCTTTCTAATGCACTTAATGTGTGTTCAGGCAAAGGGTGTGTGTGTCACTTAGTCTCTGAATGTGGTGAAAGCCGAGCGTCATGTTGTTGAGGAGGCGGACTGTTCCTGCCACCGGCCCGGGTTCACCCCTACGAGTGTTTCTGCACTCGGACTCCAGGTGGACAGAGCAGCCAATGGGGTGTGAAGTCCCGCCCTCCTTGGACGAAACTGTATCTCCTGCTTTTTTCGCTTGCGGCTAGAAGTGACGCCTCACATGGAAGAGAGGAGCTTTTGTTGTATGTGAGATTCATGAAAAGGTTTGAGCAGGAAACCTTTAAAGTCTCCAGGGAGGCAATTTGCTTTGCAGCCATCAGGCCAGCAAAACAACACACACACACACACAGACAACAGCAGCATCGCCTGACCGGGGAAGTCAGAGCGGGTTTGGAGTCCATTTAGCATTTAGCTTACGAAGCTAAATGTGACATAATTCAATTCAGCCTGACCCAGTTAGCCTGTAAATGTCCTTTGAGGCTTGTTTTGTGATAAAGGGCTTTAGAGATAAACCTGACATGACTCGGCTGCTTGGGACAAAAGGTTGGCGAAGCTGGAGAAACCACGGAAAAAACCCGACACGCAAGAGGAAACCCCAGCAGAGAGCGATGTGGATGATCTGAACACTCAACGAAGGAAGAACAAAACACATTTTCACCACATTCAAACTCCTCAGTTTCCTTAACAGCAGCCTCTGATTGGCCTTCCAGCAGACGAGGTCGGTGTTTTCATCCGGTGTGGTCCCTGGATAGTCCTGCTGCATTGCCAGCGCTATAATAGATGAGCCAGTGGAGGTGATGCCAGATGTAGAGGAGTTTGTTAGCCGCTAGCTGAAGAGCTAGCGGCTAACAAACTCCTCTACATCTGGACGGCTCCGATCCATCTTCACAACACCAACGGCCTCAAATCCTCGTCGATCCTTTGAAAAGTGACTTTGTGTAAAGAGGTCGTCCATTCTATTGACCTTGATATTCATTGTCTTGTCATCTAATGCTCAGCCGTCCTGGTGGGAGGAGCCTCTTTGAATTGCCCCGCCCACGGTTTCTTCCATTTTCTTCTCTGATTGGGTTTTTCCTGGATGCCAGCAGTTTGGTTTGGTTTGGATTGGCTATCACCAGGTAATGGTGCTGCTGTTTCCTGGTATCAGTTTTTATGAGCCAGCGTGGTGCATTTTGTGGTGTGTAATAGTTTGATAAATGTGAAAATGATCTTTAATGTCTCTAAGGCCTGCAGTACTAATCTGACAGGCTCCTCAGGGTCTTGGACATTTTCAGCTTTCAGAGACACTATGACCAGCAACACTGAAAGTTCTCCAGCGGCATCAAGTACAAGCAAAAGATTCCCAAGCTTCAAAAATGACAGAACGTTAGAGTTTATCCTCCAACATGGCAGCACCACTGGGAAGCCGTCGCTAGGAGTTTTTTTTTTAGAACTAAGCACTAACAACGCCAGGCCAATATCATATCTGGTACCTGGCAAAACTCAATCTGCAGCTTGATCAATCAAGTCCAGACTCGAGACCTAACGAGACCTCATTTCATGGGATTCTCCAGCCCGACGTGGCAGGGCCGCTCTGAGACAAAGGATGGAACGGCGTTGAGTTTGCAGTTGTGCGTCAAAACACAGCGCCCACGGGAGGCAGTTGCCAAAATCTGCTTTTGTCCAAAGGGAACTAACCACATTAGCAACACAATGTTGGACTGATTGCAAACAAAGCCGGAGCAATTAGTGGCGCCGAGGCCTTGTTCTGGGCATTGAACAGACCCTATTGATCCCCCACGGCTCGCCACTTCCTGTCGGCGTCCCGGAGCCACAAAACCACCTCGTAGCCGGTGCCCAGGGCTGCACTGGAGCTAGTCCTGGAGCTAGTCCTGGAGCTAGTCCTGGAGCTAGTCCTGGAGCTTTTGTCTTCCCGCCGTGTAACGTCATGTCGCATCTCAACAGGCTCCACCTGCAGTGATACAGGTCTTTTATTTCTAATTAATTATCTAAATTAAGGTTATTGATATCAAAGGACCGTCTGGATATTTGCTCATCACGTTGTTTCCTGTGAGGTTTTATTGCGTTTCTGTCAGAATAAAAGCAGACGATGGCCGCCCATGCTGCCGAACAGCGTCTCCATCCCACAGGCTTGTACATGTGAAGAAGAGGCATTTCATGTCGCGTGTCACCTTGTGATATGTCTTATTTTATCCTGCACGCTGCAGAAAAAGTCTCAACGAGTCATTTTGTCTCATATTCACTCATAAAGCAACGAGCCATGACATAAATAATCTTTACTGCTGATTGATTTAATACAATAATATTATAGGATCGTCACATATTTTCTAGCTGTAATATATCTTAATATATGGGACCATGGGAAGCAGCGTTCTCCTTTTTCATGATTTCTTGTAGGAAAAATGAGATATGAGAATGAGTATATTTTTATTTCCATCTAAATGACAGACAAGCTGTTATGTATTGCAACCGGCTTCAAACTGTCAGATAGTTTTCGTGTCATTCGCTCAACCAGGGCTTTAAACGTTGCTCCAAGGTCTTTCAACCTTTCAACAGTTTCTTATACAAGAACTAGAATTATTTTATTACAGTGTGGGAGCGTTTCTCCAACGTCTTGAATGAGCTCTGAGCAAATTAACAAAAATACCCTAACCACAGGGGGTCAGGCCTCTGTTTCCCAGCCTCAGCATCCAGCGAAAGCTTTCCCAGAGTTCCTTTCACCACCAGACACTCCCTGGGGCTCGTCTGTATCCCCCCACCGAGCCGCCCTGGGACCGTTTGACAGACGGCAACAACATTTCTCACTATCAGGAAAATGTATGTATGTGCAGCAGGGACTGCTGGGAGCCCCCGCGGTGCCCAGCTGCCAAATTATGCTTCTGATATAAATGGGATCTAGTCTGATATCTCTCCATCTGAGTCTCTTTCCAGATCAGATTACATCTCGCCAATAAAACATCTTGCTTCGTTCACGCTGCAGTTCCGATTCGCTGCTCATATTTGATGTGTTTGGACAGCTGTTCTAGGATGGAGCCCAACATGAACTGACAGTGATGTTGAAAAGACACAGCAACAAAAGATTTGACTTCAGTTGATGCAGCTTTCAACACATTTTGGTTCCAGCGCGAGCCTTCGGGTTTTCAGTCGAGTTGCTATTTGGCGTCATGTTGAATGCCGGCTCAGTCAAGCTGCTGCAGCACCAAAATTATGACAAATGTCTCAGGTGAATGATGTAAAATTGACCTTTTGTCAGGGCAATATTCTGATTTAGGTGTTGAAATACAAGGTGCATGTCAGTCACGGGCCTCAGGATCTGATTTTCAGAAAGGACGAAATGCCTCATGCTGCTTTTTGCTGTTTATTACAATGAAGTGCTGAACGGCGTCTCACCACGATAGCGGTTAGTCTCTTCAGGTGTGTGGAGGTTCAGATGAATCATAGAACAACAGTGGACGACAGAGGAACCTGGGCTAACTAGCTAGCTAGGCTAACTAGCTAACCTAGCTAACTTAGTAGGGCTAGATTTTATTGTTTCAGTTAGCATCAGAGCGCTAGGCTACATAATGTAGCTAGTTCTTCAGTCTAACGTTACTTAGCCAGAAACACTGTTGTTCTTTGGCTCCGCCCACTGAGGTTTAACTCAACCAATGAGATTATTTCTGCCTCTGATAAAAGTTTGTATACTGTAACTTAAACTGCAATCTGCCTTCAGATTGATGTGATACTTTTCAATAAGCCTTTGAATGCATCTTGCCTTTACACAGGGAAGACGGATGTTTGAACCGAACCGGTGGCTGGATGTCTCAGGTTCTCTTTGAAGGACAGAGAGGGAAGGATAAAGCTCCACTTTGGACGAGCTCCATAAACACACAATGGGAGAGAGAGGCGGCCATTCTCCTGGCGGCCCTGCGGCTCGGTAAAGTGGGACACCAGGGAGGCTTTGATTTCAGGAGCCCGGGGTCGAGGGGCGGGGCCTGGGAAGGGCATCATGTTTCTAACCCTGCATTCACTCTTCCTTTAATTTAGTCCGCTAACAATAGCGCTTCACTCCTATTCATCACCGTGTAACCCAGATGAGGCTGAGATGCTGCGGCAATCAAACCGAAGAGCAACGTTACTGATGCACGTCTCTTTCTGAAACGTTCTGCAGACGAGAACAGGGAGCCGGCGTTACCCAAGACCCCCCGCTGGTCCACCGGCGGCTCGGTGGCTAGTAGAACATCAACGAAACGAAGCAAGAGATTTAGTAGAACAGCACCTGGTTACATAAGAAATCATAAAATACGCACATTTGTGTCATTGTTGTTTTAAAAAATGTGGGTGTACTTAGTATGTGTGTTATTATTTTTGATATTATTATTATTGTTATTGTTATTATTAATAGTATTATATTGCTGTTGTTGTTATTATTGATATTCATTAATAATAATAATAATAATATAATAACAATAATATTGTTATTATATTATTATATGTATTATTTCTTCAAGGTATTGAATGAATAAATATCACTTCACTCTATACATATACACATATTTCAGTATGAGAAGAATCTGTACGTTAGTAGTAATCTGTGATGTATTAGAGTTAACGTCGGCTCCCTATACATACATAGAAGGAAGATTGCCATGGCAACCAATAAAACAATTATTATCAGCTGAAGCATTTCTTGCTCCTACACGTTTTCCATCGCTAGACCTCCTGACTGTGTTGTACATCCAAAGTGATTTTCACAGCGTTGCACTGAAATCACATCAAACCACCAGAGAGCAACAACTGAAATATGACTTCAGGTCTAGAATACATGAGGAGAACATGTCAGGTCACTGTGATGAGGGGGGGGGGGGGGGGGGGTAACTCATCCAAACTCTGAAATGTTCATTAATGTCTTCCAGAACAAAAACACTCTTTGAAAATGTTCATTAAAAATGTGAAACTGACGAAAGGAAAGCATCGAGTGTTCAGTGGAAAGATCCAGACTCAAAGTGTTTGGCGAGCGGCCTTCGGAAGCACAAGGAAACTATTAATGGATCCATCATGAAATTTTTAGAAGCTCTGCTAATATCCAGAGAGAGACGCAGCGTGGAAAGGCTGTTAGCAGCGGAAATGACCAGCGATGAGTCACCCGGCAGCCGAGTGGAGGCGAGGCCGCGAGAGGACGACGGACAATACGTAGCGGCTGCGGAGGTGGAGAGTCTAAAAATAATCCAGCGGAGGAAATAAAGAAATCCACTAGAGAAGCCCACCTTCCTGTGACAGTCCAGGTCCAGTGTGGGTGTGGAGAAAGAGTCTGATGTATCAGTTTGACGAAATATCGGATATCAATGATCAATCGGCGTCGCCCACCACCGACATGGACGACCACAGTCTGGAGACCCGGACATGGGTCATTTTATTGCTCAAAATGGTTTTTTTGTGCATGAATTCTTCATTTAAAAGCTAATAGTTTCATCAGTCTGGTTTCAGTGGAGAGTTTTAGTGTCCATGATGTGTCCAGATGCTGTTTCAGACGCTTTTTCCCCCTGAGGAGACTAAAAGTATGAGGGAAACACTGGATACTTGGAATTGTTTGGCATGAAAATATTTGGCAAATTGTACCGAATATTGTGTGTGTGTGTGTGTGTGTGTGTGTGTGTGTGTGTGTGTCAGGTGTGTGCATGCTGAAGCAGGCAGATGGCCTTTAGAAAACTCAAACAGATAAGGAGAATGCCGAACACATCCTGTTCCATTTGGAGGACAAAAGGAAGCTGGAGATAATATGTTCAGAGAGCAGGAGAGACCCGGAGGAGGAGGAGGAGGAGGAGGAAGGGCCCAGGAGAGGTGAGGTTATGTATGCTTATTCAGTTTAATCAAGCCTGAGAGCTCTTCGGCTGCAGGGTCTGATTACCGCCGTTCTCACATCAGGCTCTTCATTGTTGTCGAGGAATTCAAACACGCAACCTCGCCTGCCCTCGTTAACGCGCGGCACGCCGCCCAAGAAGAAGAATCCCAGATGTATAGATGTATAGTAAATGAATGGGTTTTTTTGCTTCCCGCAGCAAATGGGATACACAAAGCTTTGGGTTGTTTAAAGCTGCACCAGTTCAACGGTTTGAACTCGGATAGCCAGAAATCCCGTAACCCGAAGTCAGTGAACTGCACACAGAGCGCTCATGTTCACCAGCCGCTCTGTGACGCTTCATACCAACCAGACGAGAGGAGAGAGAGAGTCCAGCTTCCTCTGGGCGGAGCCTCGCTGCTGCTGAGGAGACAGTTTGGATTCGTCACTTCCTGTGGGCGGAGAAACGACCGTACCTGATGCCGGGATTTAGTTTGTGCAGCTTTGATTCACCTGCCTGGCGAAAGCAGCGACCATTCCTCCTGTCCTCCTTGACACAGATGTACGGAGTCATGGTGTGTCTTCACATCACAGTCATCGCTGACTCCACATCTGTAAAATCACTAACAGTCACAAGTTGGCTGCAAAGCCTGGAGGTTAGAGGAGGTTCAGATCCCCAGACTGACCTGGGGTGAGTAATGCTCTCCCCTCCCTCAACTCCCTTATGACTGCCCTTGAGCAAGGCACTAACGCCCAGTGGAGCTGCTCAGTGGCCAAGACTGGTTGTGCTGGGAAGCTCCCAGGTGAGAGTTTCAGTATTTCAGCAGGGCGTGGCCGACCCTCCCTGGATCAATAAAGCTTTAAAACAGCATCCATTTATTTTATCACTGATCTGAAGGCAGATCCAAAGCCCTGCTGGCTCCGTGTAGGCACCAAACCATTTGAACACACGGATGATTTAACAACCAGACAGCAGCAAGACGCCCTGATGCTGAACATGCAGGTAGAGTTACGCAACATGGCGCGGTGCTACGTGGCGTGTACTGAGCATGTGCAAATAAAAATCACTCAAAACATCTCAAAGTTGAAGTTGGCACGGCAACACTCAAATCACTCCCGTCGCCCTGAGAGACACTTCAGGACTTTTCTAGATATCGCAAAGAATAAGATCTGCCTGCGACGCTGATTAGTGATTAGTGCGTTGTGCTCTGGTGTAATGCACCGGTGAGTCAGACTGCCGCCCCCACGCCTCAGCACACAGACTGCAATCAGGGAAGTCAAACAGCGAGCTGGCCCGGCTCCTCCCGGCTCCTCCGGGCTCCTCCAAGCTCCTCCCGGCTCCTCCCGGCTCCTCCAAGCTCCTCCCGGCTCCTCCCGGCTCCTCCGGGCTCCTCGGCTGTCAAAGGCCAAAGATGTGCCTGGAAATCCAAGCAGCAGGATGACCGACTGTCAACCTGCAGTATCCTATGAATCGCTGGCAGACCTCAGGGTTTAGTCATGGTGTCTTTTCCCTCTTTATAACAAAATGCTCTTCATACTGCGTTACTTCAAAATGACTTCCTGTGGAAACGACGGCGGCGTGTTCCCTCCAGAAGCTGATTCTTGTTAAAGTCTGATTCTCTGGGAGAAACCCTCTGGAGACAGGAAGTGATGCGTTTTCACGTTTCAACAGAAGAAGAACTGGGTAGTTAGCATGAGCAGCGATAGCCACCGTGGCTGAACAGACAAAGAAAAGAGCGCCACCTACAGGAACTCAGACTCCATCAACAGGAAATCCAAGGAGAAAGACGTCACAGTACTGGACACAGTGTTTGATTGACAGGGTGAGGAACACCACAGTGAGGGACACCACAGTGAAGAACACCACAGTGAGGAACACTACGGTGAAGAACACTACGGTGAGGAACACCACGGTGAGGAACACTACAGTGAGGAAACACCACAGTGAGGAACACCACAGGTGAGGAACACCACGGTGAGGAACACCACAGTGAGGAACACCACAGTGAAGAACACCACAGTGAGGAACACCACGGTGAGGAACACTACAGTGAAGAACACCACAGTGAATAACACCACAGTGAGGAACACCACGGTGAAGAACACCACGGTGAGGAACACTACAGTGAAGAACACCACAGTGAATAACACCACAGTGAAGAACACCACAGTGAGGAACACCACAGTGAGGAACACCACAGTGAAGAACACCACAGTGAAGAACACTACAGTGAAGAACACCACAGTGAGGAACACTACATTGAAGAACACCACAGTGAGGAACACCACAGTGAAGAACACCACAGTGAGACGAAGATGGAGGCTGGCTGAAACAACAGATTTCTTGGATGACTTTAAACCAGGTAGTCTCTTCATCTGTGTGGTCCGAGTCCAGGCTGGCAGTCGGTCCGCTGTCTGACCGGCGCTGTGTTTGTTTTGGGCCTGGCCCCGCCTCCCTGGCCCGCCTCCCTGGCCCGCCTCCCTGGCCCCGCCTCCCTGGCCCCGCCTCCCTGGCCCCGCCTCCCTGGCCCGCCTCCCTGGCCCCGCCCCCCTGCCCTCTGATGACTGTTTACATCGCTCTGCAGCCAGACAGTGGCATTAAGCTGATTCATGGTCTCGCACGGGCGTTGGAAACCGTAAACAGCTGTATTTCTGAGGCAGGCAGCAGCGGGCAGACTGCTTTATTATTGTTAGCTTTTCTCTTACCGTCAGGGGTGGGGGGGAGGAGGGGGAGGGGAGGGGGAGGGGAGGCGAGGGGAGGAGGGGGGGGGGCGCCTTTCATGAGCCGACGTCTCACACTACATAAACCTCATTTCCATCTCCAGACTACCAAAACACGCATCCCACCATCTCCAAAACTACACCTCATATCACTGGAAATGTGTGTGTGTGTGTGTGTGTGTGTGTGTTTAGCAGGGACTAGTTGGAGGTAGTGTAAGTGGACCAATCCATCTCATTTCCCTCCACTGAGTCAATAAAGCAAAAGGTTGCAAAGTGCCAGAACAGCCGCACTCGGGTCGATCGATCGGCTCTTTATTGGTGCTGCGGATCAAACCATCACAACCGGCCCAACTGGCCCAACTGGCCCAACCGGCCCAACCGGCCCCGACGAAGCCCGGACCCCCGGTGAGCCGCCGTCCCGGATCATCACGCTCATTACGACAGCCTCTGGATGAGCGTGGTCGGTGCTAATGCACCATCACGCCCCAGTTCTCCAACCACAATAACCCCCATTAACCCCCCCCCCCCCCACACACACACACACACTCTAACACACACACACACACACACACACACACACACACACACACAGTTGCTGCTGTCCCAAGTCCTTTTAACAGGCGGAGGTGATCCTGATGGTTTGGAGGTATTAGACCCGATACTGGTGGTTCTGTATTGATAGTCAATGTTTTGTATCTTGTGTGTCGTGTTTCTGGGGGGCGGAGCCTCTGAAACACATCTACAGCATCATGGGAGACTAAAACTCTCCACTGACATTTACAACACAAACAACGATCAAATTACAAAACTGAACAAGATAAAATGTCACGTCAGAACCTCCTATCAGCACCAACCATCATGTCAGAGGTGGACGACGTGATGACGTGACCGGCTGGTATCTGGTATCTGGTATCTGGAGGAGGGCTGGAGGACATCAGGCCTTTACATCACAAATGAATTGACTAAATATTATTGATCAATTAAATCAATATAATCACATGTATCAGTCTCACCTTAATAGATGGGATGGATTGTGATGGTTTACTGAAACTACTTTCTTGGCCCCTCCCCCTCCACAGGGAGCTCAGAGGTCAGAGGTCAGGGCCTTGCAGGTCTGCCTGGTCTACATGGATGTAAGTCCAGGACCAGTAATACATCAGCAGCACAAAGCATCATGGAGACGCTGCGTCTATGTATTGTCCATCCGTCATATCGTGCACGCCGTGGGTGTGTGATATTATGACTGCTACTATTACGGGTTGAGTAGATCCAGATGTACGTTGAGCATGGAGAAGAGGGCTGATTCATTAGCAGCTGTGGGCTCCCACTGAAAGGCCATGTTTAGATGAAGAGCCATTTACTGATGACGGGATCACCAGGGATCCATGTAGCGTCAGATGTGACAGCAATGAGTAATCTGCTAGTGTGTGTGTGTGTGTGTGTGTGTGTGTGTTGAAGAGCGTTGAGCTGTCCATGTGAAAATCACTCCTCAGAGTGATCACCAGATCTCTAGATCTCTTTCCTCCTGGTTTACCAGAACCAGGCTGACCATTATCATGATGACCTCATTTGACATGAAAGGATCAAAGATCAACCAGCTACCTTTAAATCGTCATCACTGACAGGCCAGACTGCTTACTTTGGATAATGCTAGAGCCTTCTATCACTCAACATAGTGGATGTTAAAGAGTTATCATGGAGCCTACTATCACTCAACATAGTGTATGCTAAAGAGTTAGCGTGGAGCCTACTATCACTCAACATAGTGTATGCTAAAGAGTTAGCACAGAGCCTATTATCACTCAACATAGTGTATGCTAAAGAGTAAGGTAAGCGTGGAGCCTACTATCACTCAACATAATGTATGCTAAAGAGTTAGCGTGGAGCCTTCTATCACTTAACATAGTGGATGTTAAAGAGTTAGCATGTAGCCTACTATCACTCAACATAATGTATGCTAAAGAGTTAGCGTGGAGCCTACTATCACTCAACAAAGTGTATGTTAAAGAGTTAGCACAGAGCCTATTATCACTCAACATAGTGTATGCTAGTGTTAGCGTGGAGCCTACTATCACTCAACATAGTGTATGCTAAAGAGTTAGCGTGGAGCCTACTATCACTCAACATAATGTATGCTAAAGAGTTAGCGTGGATCCTACTATCACTCAACATAGTGTATGCTAAAGAGTTAGCGTGGAGCCTACTATCACTCAACATAATGTATGCTAAAGAGTTAGCGTGGAGCCTACTATCACTCAACAAAGTGTATGCTAAAGAGTTAGCAGAGAGCCTATTATCACTCAACATAGTGTATGCTAAAGAGTTAGCGTGGAGCCTACTATCACTCAACAAAGTGTATGTTAAAGAGTTAGCACAGAGCCTATTATCACTCAACATAGTGTATGCTAGTGTTAGCGTGGAGCCTACTATCACTCAACATAGTGTATGCTAAAGAGTTAGCGTGGAGCCTACTATCACTCAACATAATGTATGCTAAAGAGTTAGCGTGGAGCCTACTATCACTCAACATAGTGTATGCTAAAGAGTTAGCATGGAGCACTGACGCCAATGATATGTTCAATGGTTTGGTGTCTCCTCTCCATGGTCCAACATGCTCATCGCTGTATTCCTGCTCCGTCTCTCATCCATGTTGTGACTGTAAACATCTCTCTTGCTTTCTACGTGGTGACGGTTTCCTCCTCACTCGCTATCGACCCGGCGGCCAGCAGAGACCAATTTTCTGCTTCCGTCCACGCTGCCGCCATCGGCCCGGGCGTCGGATTAGGATCCAAACACATGATTGGACTGTCTGGACCTCCTCGTTGAGCTACAGAACAGGCTTTCTATTCACCTGCAGAGCGCCTGTCTGAGATACAACGCCTTCTGTGTTTCTATTGCTGCAGGACGTCATCAGCACTGATTGTTTTGTGTAATGTTCCTGCTGCTGTGAAATTGGATGCGGAGATGAAAGATGAACGTCCAAGTCAGTAATGATCACGAGGTGTCGTTAAAGGAGGCGGCGCCCCGGGACAACTCCATAACCTCATCAACCAACCCGGACCACTGTCTCTAGATCTGACCCGGTCCACTGTCTCTAGACCTGAACGGTCCACTTCCTCTAGATCTGACCCGGTCCACTCTAGATCTGACCGGTCCACTGTCTCTAGACCTGACCCGGTCTACTGTTTCTAGACCTGACCGGTCCACTGTCTCTAGATCTGACCCGGTCCACTCTAGATCTGACCGGTCCACTCTAGATCTGAGCCGGTCCACTGTATCTAGATCTGACCCGGTCCACTCTAGATCTGACCCGGTCCACTCTAGACCTGACCGGTCCACTGTCTCTAGATCTGACCGGTCCACTCTAGATCTGACCCGGTCCACTGTCTCTAGATCTGACCGGTCCACTGTCTCTAGATCTGACCCGGTCCACTCTAGACCTGACCCGGTCCACTGTCTCTAGACCTTTTTCATGCCAAACCTTTCCCAGTGTTCAGTATTTTCTCCCCAGAATTTCATCCTTGTCAGGGTTGGAGATTCAGTGGTAGGAAAACGTGCCTGCCTTTAAGTAAAGAATTATTTACAAAAAACATTTACATGAACAAATAAAAAAGGTATTCCCGACGCAGAAGACGATACCTGAGCCCGGCATCGGCCCAGCCCTCCTTTGGGTTTTCACATCGCCAGAAGTCGCCAGGGACGGCGAGTCTTTTGTCCATCATTCACAACGTACCTGGATCTCAAAGTGCCCGTGGCGTTGAAAACGGGAACATGAAACTTTTAGGAATGATTTGTCAGGATGCCAAACTTCAAACTGTCCCTTCACCATGGGGGGGGGCGGGGAGTAGGGCGGGACTAACAATACACTTCCTGCCTCAAGCTTTAACAGATGAATGACATCACTGCCACGCCGCGCTCCATCGAGCTCCTACTGTCCCTAGCGTCGACCTCCGCAGGCATTTTAATGGCCTCCTCCAACATGGAACAGATCCCAGGTCTTGTTTTCTACCGGCTGATTGCTGCGCAGAAGCAATCCGTCTTGATTTGCGGTCAGCGGGAAGCATGTGGTCTGTGTTAGCGCGTTAGCGCGTTAGCTACTGGGGAAAACACACACAGCGCCAGATGAGGCTTTACAGGTGGGTAGATCAAACAAACCCTGACAGGTAAGACACACACACACACACACACACACACACTCGCAGACGAAGGCCTACCTGACTTGCCCACCCCCGCTCTGCCGAAGACGGCCAGCTTCACCTCCGGGCTTTTTGCCATGACGCCGGTGGCCAGTGAAGCTCAGCGAGCCAATCAGAGAGCTCCCAGGTCAACCGTCCATCGTCTCATCAACGCAGGAGGAGACGGCGTCTGAAGAGCAACATAAAAACACAGATACAGGACGTCACCGCCTTCGTTTTATTTACTCCAAAATAGAAATAAAATAGAGACACGAGGAACGTCCTGACGAGGTGCGATGCCTTGATCTGATCCTGGGTCTGTGTAGAGCGACTTGGTTAACACAATCAATACGCTTTCACATCAAAGGAACCTTTTAATCAGTAAAAGGTTCATTTAATTCATTTGATTAACTCATTTGAGAGGTAAGGGTCAAAGGTCGGGGTCAGCGAAGGTCCTCACAGATACAGTAACACAAAGCTTGGAGCAGGGTTAATGAAACAACAACCCCGTCCTTCAGTCATTTCACAAAATAATATATACGTATATATATAAAACGTTCTGCATCCCATGGACCAGAACCAGAACCGTGTTATCGCGTTAGAGAGTGACGGGCGACGGGGCGACGGGAGATACCGAACCCGAAGACAGAAGGAGGCCGAAGGTCCCGCCTCGTGGACTTCATCTTCCTGAGGCAGAAATAATCCGATTGTGATCGTGTGTGATGGCGGCTCACACCTGCTGTAGTGATGGAAGAGGCTGCGTTACCGAGGGCAACAGCATCATCGCCTGACGTGACTCACACGCTCATTACTGAGGAAGAGGCTTTTAGCGGGCATGAGTGTGTGT
Source organism: Hoplostethus atlanticus (assembly GCA_034670405.1). NCBI lineage: Eukaryota > Metazoa > Chordata > Actinopteri > Trachichthyiformes > Trachichthyidae > Hoplostethus > Hoplostethus atlanticus. The sequence goes on from JAXDDX010000215.1 coordinate 354,668, forward strand.
GTGTGTGTGTGTGTGTGTGTGTGTGTGTGTGTGTGTGTTCCTATGTATGGGAGACCCAGTGCAAAGTGGATCTCCGCCCTCTTACAGTTGTGAAGGTAAGATTAGCAACAGATGAATCCTCCAGTGTCCCATAATGTGTGTGTGTGTGTGTGTGTTGCTATGTCCTCACAAGGTTAGAAAGATGAGGGGAAATCCTGAACTGTGAGGACATTCTGGCCGGTCCTCACCTGGTTGAGGGGTTAGGGGTCAGATTAGAACTAGGTCTAGTTGGGTTTCAGGTTAAGGTTAGAACTAGAATCAGGTTTAGGATAAGGGTAAACTTTAAGGTGAGTCAGTAACATGGATCAGTTTAATAACTGATTGATGCTGAAATTGACAGCAGGTCTAACTGACATCTACAGCCAGGCGACTCCAGAGGAACCATGGGATACGTCTACAGGCGTCCTGCGGTCTCGGAGAACCTGGAGACGGTCCTGGAATTCACACATTGTGTTTTCCAGGCCTGGAAAAGTTCTGGAAAGTGGAACATATAGAGCTGAACGCCACACTGGCTCAGGTTCTGAGGTGGCGGACGTCCAGCACGCACACACACACACACACACACACACACACACACACACACACACACACACACACACACACACACACACACACACACACACACACACACACACTAGATGTGTGCTAACCTTTTCCCTTTTGCGTGAACACACTCCCATATATGGAGTGGTTGTGCGCTGGCATCACCCGTCTCTCTCTCTCTCCCAGCAGGGTCAAGATGGAGGTCGAACTGCAGCGGACTCAAGTGTCAAGCTGTCTGTCTGTCTGTGTGTCTGTCTGTCTGTCTGTCTGTCTGTCTGTCTCTCTCTCTCTCTCTCTGTCTCTCTCTCTGTCTGTCTGTCTCTCTCTCTCAGGGTTTTCTTGTTGGTTTTTTTTCCTTGATCTGTTTTTTTTCTCTTCCTCATTTTATACTTTCTTTCTTTTTCTCCACACACACACACACACACACACACACACACACACACACACACACACACACACACACACACACACACACACACACGCACACGCACACGCTAGATGTGTGCTAACCTTTTCCCTTTTGCGTGAACACACTCCCATGTACATGTAGTACAGTACAGTATAGTACAGTATAGTATAGTACATAGTAGTTGTACATCTAATTCTACTCTATCCTGTTAAATATACTCTAATTATGATCCGGTTCACCTTCAAAACCACAAGATCCTACAACCAGAACCATCCAAGACCCTCAGTCGGGTCTCTCTGGGACCCAGGGCGACCCGGGGGGACCCGGGGCGACCCAGGGCGACCCGGAACCCAGGGGGACCCGGGGGGATCCAGGGCGACCCGGGGGGACCCAGGGACCTCTGCTCCGGTGGGACGTGATCCAAACAGTTAAATTGAGCATTTTTGTTTTTCTTTCCTTGCTGCTTTGTGTCGTTTCTACAGTCAGCGGCAGGAATGAATATGGGTGTTGCTGCGGTTCGGGAGATTACAGACCTCTAGGTCCAGATTATGGGAGGAGACCACATGCTATAGAAAGACAGTCGCAAACCCACAGGCCTGTCATCAAAATATGGGCGGTCAACTGGCTAACCCGCCTCGGAAATAATGCTTATTCAGCTAAAAGCTCGTCCAAAACACGTGATTGGACAGGTTGTTAAACTAGAATTAGACCCTTTTACCATTCCTCCTGGTGGGAACTGTTCCTCTGGTTTCTCTCCCTGCTGCTTTCAACTGAATTCAACAATACTGAAATGAACGTCAACTAATGCTCATTGAGCTGGCGTCCCCCCTGGAACCCTCTTAGGGTCCCCTGAGAGCCCCCCGGACCCTGGTTTGGCAACCACTGGTCTAGGTTGTGCTGAATAACCCCTGTTACGCAACACTCAGAGCAGCTCATGGATGCCTATCGTGTCCTACAACCCAAGAGGGGAGATCGAGAGAGATCGAGTGAATGAACATTTAGAAAGAAACTCTGAGTTCATTATTTGGACAGTCACGCCCTCAAACACAAACAAGCTCCTACACAATCACATGTACTGATCAGTTATCAATTATAAACCTATTGTGATGTTGACAGAATATCAGTACAACAGCACATGAAAACAGGAGCTGTTACCAGACGAACAACTTTTAAAGGTTGTAGCTGTTAAAGGAACATTACAGTGGGAGACAAACAATTCCCAATTAAAGTACAACGCCACTATGAACCACAGTGGAGTGGTTAGTCTCCATAGGAATACCATAGGAATACCGTGGTGATTCCCACCGTCTCAACGTGTCATTGGAAGCACCGCAGCTCTCTCCAACACGGATGAAAACACACCAGGCTTTACTCACCAGAAACCACAACGCTGTGCAGGTGAGAGGAGGACACAAAGTTGACAGTTTCCTCTGATCAGAAACGATGTTTGACCTTGCCAAAGGACGCAGCAGAGCACCGGCGGATGGATGGAGCGAGCTGCTCTGGAGGGCTGACTGAACAGCAGCGTGAACTGGCATGAATGGATCCCGAGACGGAGGATCAGTGAAAATATACGGAGTGGAGCTGCTGCATACCGCTGCATCTCCGCCCTGCGGTAGGAGAAGGACCTCCAGTGGAAGGAAGCGGCATTACACCAACTGTTGTTTATGGGCGTTATTATGGTCTGGCGAAGGATGGACACCTGCCACGTCTCAAATTTGATCTTGTAGTGGTTTTATCGTGATATTGGGGAGCAGAGACGAAGTAAATGATTTGGAATCTATATCTAAAAAAACACTTTATTTATTGTTTAAATCTCTTCTCGAGACTCACTTTTCTACACTGGCATTTAAACGATTTGGCTTTTATCCTTTCTTAAATCTTTTTAATTCTTGGTTACTTATTTTTATTCCTTTTTACGTAAAGCACTTTGTAAACTGTGTTTAAATAAGTGTTATATAAATAAAGTAGGGTGGACTCAGCTAAAATGGGCCATCATGTAAAATGGGCCAGATAAGGTTGGAGCTTCATAGCCCTTTAAACTTTTACAGCCAATCACAATAACTGAGCTTGCATTGTTGCTGCAACACTAGTTGACATGTAACAATAGTTTTGATTAGTCTGAGGTTGTTAAGGTGGACAGGGCAGAGTGTTACATTAAGTACATCAGAGAAATTGTATGGTAAGTGAGCATGACATAGCAAATTTCACTCATCACTAATAAGGGTGATAAAGCATTTATAAGTAAGCTTACCAACAAAGCAAAATGTTTATGAACAATGTTTTGACAGGCTCTTTCAAATAAAAAAGTTGAAATTTAAAAAGAAACTTTGATTTTTGTGAAAAAAGTAATTTTAGGTATTGGCCCATTTAGCTTAACCAGCTAGCTAAAATGGGCCACGATTTCCAGCTAAAATGGGCCACATACACACACACTCTTACACAGAAGTTATACAGGAATTGAGGGCGCAAAACAGGTTCATTGGTCTAGATGTATCCAAGCGAAATCTTAACAATCTTAACAAAAAACAACCAAAGGGAAGAAAGCAAAAAAAGAAAACAGCACAAAGCAAGAGTGGCAAACCCCCCTGCACGGCCTGCCAGAGAGTGTATGGTGACGTGAATGACCCAAAGGCCACGGAGGACTGGGTGTGCTGTTGTCAGTGCGACTCATGGTACCACGAGAGCTGTGGAGAGGATAATGGCATCTATGATGATGATGGTTACATCTGCAAAGACTGTGTTTGAAGATGTTCTACTTTTTAACATAATGTTTGACATTATGTTAAAATGTCTTTTTGTTTGGTCTTGTTGCTTTTATATTACTGTCATTCTGTCTCTTAAACTGGTCCTTGTGTTTTATTGTGTTTTTAAGTTTTTACAATTGATTGGTTGTACAGCACTTTGGTCAACTGTGTTGTTTTAAATGTGCTTTATAAATAAAGTTGGATTGGATTGGATTGGACAAATGTTGACACAAGCATGCACCTACACACACACACAGCTACACACAGTCCCAGAAAGACACACACACACACACACACACACACACACACACACACCCATACAACATGATCAGTTAATTTTTAAATGCATTTTTCAATTAAATATTTGTTCAACTTTTTATTGCATGAAATGTATTTACGGTGTTGTTACTATGGTACACCAAAGACAATAGTTAGTGTCAATTTACTGTTAAAATTAAAATGATTTCAGCTGAAATTACTGTGTTGTTCTCTCTTTATATTGGCCCTATATTTACCTGAACATTGTGTTGTAGCTCAAGAGGGAACCTGCTGATACTCTAACCCTCATAAATCCAAAACAATTATACTTTTTCACATTTTTTTAACAAATAAATATTTTAGAGACCCATGCCAATTTATAAAAATATCATTAGATCTCCTGCATAGCTTATTTGATGGTCTTATAAATCATTTACCAAAAAGTGGCCCATTTTAGCTGACTCCACCCTATTATTATTGTTGTTATTATCTTATATTATTATTATTATTATTATTATTATTATTATTATTATTAACTTCTGATGTTTTGGATCATGACTAAAGTATTTTTTGCTGGTTGATGTTTGTTGAGACTAAATTGCTTGTTTGCAGCGCCATCTTCCGGTCTAAAGGAAGAGAGGTTTCTCTCTCTCTCTCTCTCTCTCTCTCTCTCTCTCTCTCTCTCTCTCTCTCTCTCTCTCTCTCTCTCTCTCTCTCTCTCTCTCTCTCTCTCTCTCTCTCTCACACACACACACACGCACACAAACATCTTTTCTCGAGGCTTCTGGTTGTTCATTCAACTTAACGGATGCAAGAAAGTGAAACAGTTTATTGAATGTTATGTTTATAGAAATTCGCCAGTAAGAATTGTATCTTCGCGGACCGATGTGAACCCACCCACCCGTCAACAACTGATTTCGTCTAATATTGAGTCTCAAGTATTGTCAGATTGTTTTACCTGTTTTGGAGAAAAAGGACATTTGACGACTCAATACGTCACTAAATGTCCAGATCGATATTTTTTTTACAGTGCACGACCGGATATGTTGTTCTAAGACGCGCCAGTGCAGATCAAGGTGATTTCATAGATAACCAATATAACAAAACAAAATACGGTGCGGGAGTTTAGTCTTCAGAATAAAAGCGCAAAAGCGTAACTATGTCAAATGTAGCCTACATTTCAACCAATTTATTTGTATTTAATCATCGAAACCAACAATTAATGTTTGATGTCATAACAATGTTGAAAGAAAACACAAATCCTTTTTAATTAATTAATTAATTAATTAATTATAATACAACTACATAGACATCATACGTTACATTAGTGCAGCAACCATACTAAACACAGGACACGGCGCACCTTTCATTGCTGTTGCACAAAATCTATACCCAAACACTCCTGAACTTTAACAACACACCAACATTTAGTAGTAGTAGGAAAACCATGACCTGCAGTGTCAAATGAAGTCTTAAAATTGTCACTGTTTTCGATTTTGAGGGTCTGCCGTGATTTTTCTGTGCCTGCTTGGTCCTTAGTGTTAGTGTGTTGTTTAAGTGCAGGTCTTCAGGAGTATTTTGACATAGAGCCTGACCAGCAGGGATAAAAGCTAATGTTGAATCTGTGTAGCCTATGTAGTCCAAAAAGGCCTTTCTCCATTTATATGTAGAGGGGAATTATTACTACCATAGAAAACATTGTTCATATTGAATAGTTTTATTGTGTTGCTTAATTTGTGCGTCAATTGTAGTCAATAGTTGAGTGCTGTGGATTTGAACATTGTACAAAAAAGATAAGTCCGGAAATATTAAAAAAAAAAAAAAAAAAAGTATTTCCGGTTTGGGCGCTTAGTCTTAACAAAATAAAAGCGTGAACGTGTAAGCATGTAAAAACACATTTAAACCAATTTATTTGTATTTAATAATAAAAAAAGAGAGGCATCAGAAAACTGTTTTTTATTATAATAATGTTGAAAAATAATAAAACTACAACAACCAGCAACCATACAGAGCTGTTGGACTCTTGTTCTGGCTGGCGGAACTTGGCTCGCGTGGTGCGTCTTTACGCACAACGGGTGACAGAGGCGGAGAGCGGTGCGCCCTGCACAGTCTCCGTGTGATGCGTCCGTGTCTGTCCTGCACGATGAGGGTCCTTCTGCTGGCTTGGATTTTAACGTTCAAGGGGGCACGGGGACAGTGCCAAGAGGAAGCATGTTTCACTTTTGATGGAGACATCCGCCACCTTGCCGTGGCCGCCGGCTCGGTTTACGTCGCCACCGCGGAGACACTGTACCACCTGGACCACAGCCTGAACCTGATCCAGAGTCTGAGCCAGAGAGGGACGTTAGACGGCGGGAAGCAACAGGAGGACGGACGCTTCCAGAGGGTTTCAGAAGGGGAGCAATGGAACAAAACCTTCAGCGTCAACACGTTGGTGCCGTTTATTAAGAACGACACTCTGATCACCTGCGGGATAACGGACTGCGGCTACTGCGAGCTACTAGACCTGGGGAACATCTCCAAGCTGGTGCACCAGGAGAGCATCCAGGTGGGATCTCTGAAGCCCGGCAGCGCGTCCGTCGGGTTCCTGGTGGACGTGGAGGTGAACAAGAAAACCGAGACGTATATTCTCACCGCCATCCAGCAATACGAGACCAAAGACGGCTGCTTCTCTACCTCCCAGGCGGTGAACCTGCAGAACACCAAGGACAACCAGAAAGGGGGAATCTTCTCCTTCTCTGACGGGCATTCTAAAGCTGTCATCGAGAGAAAAGACGCGGTGGAGTTTGTGGACGGATTTCAGGTCAGCTCCACCGTTTATCTTTTCTCCAACGTGCCTTTTAAAAAACGCAATAAAGTCCGACTTATTTGGCTGAAGAGCAAAGAGAGTAAGATCCAGACGCTTAAGTCCCCGGGAGGTGCGACTCTGGAGTGTTGTGGTGCTGATGAAGGCAACAGACTCGTGGCCTCCTCGGTGATCCCGGGCGGGCCACCGGTGCTCTGGGCCGGCGTGTTCAGCGTGGACGGAGCCAGTACCGCCCTGGTCGTGTTTGACATCAGCCCCGTCCAGACTAAAGGGCCCTACAATGATCCAGACTTCTGCGGCACTGACTGCACGAAGGACGTGCACCAGGTAGCTGTATGAACCTCAACAAGTCCTTTAGTCCTGGACTGAGTCTTAATCTATATGTCCTCTAAACTAGTAAGGACACCTGAGATAATCCCACTTGTTTCCAGTGCAGTTTCAATAACTTGAAGGATTTGTTTCAGCATCAAGGCAGAATAAGGCAGATCAAGAAAATGAAACTTGACTGAAGAAAAATCTTGAAATTTGTTGGAAACAAATGGAATTATCTCTTATGAACAATAAGACCTTATGACTGAACACCAGACTAAATGATTTATTGAACGGGGTGTTTTTGCAGTGTAACATCAAAGCGCCGCCTGAACAAGTGGATTCATTTTCAGGAGCCAATTTTCTGACAAACCCACACAAACCTTTCCACAATGTTGCTGCATAGCTGCATGTTCAGTTGCACCATCTCTGGTGGTGCAACTCATTTGAGGAACTAATAATATATAGAAGAGAGTGTGAGTGTGTGGGGGGGGCATTACAGAGAGATGTTAGACATCCTTAATATGAACTCATTATTAAGTACTATTAACTTACAAACATGCTTAATAACTAATGCATTGTTAGTTAACGATCAATTACTAGTCAATTAAGAATGAATTATTGAACCAATGGACAGAGAAACCTTCATCTGAAAGCCTACACTTCAGGAGTCCATACGTAACGTTTACAGCCATTAGTGATGCTCTAAAAGTGTGTGTGTGTGTGTGTGTGTGTGTGTGTGTGTGTGTGTGTGTAGCCGCAGCCCGAGTCCCTGAGGCCGAAGGCGGTCCTGTTCAAGCACAGCTCCATGACGTCGGTGCTGGCGGTGAAGCAGAAGGCCTGGACGGTTTTCTTCATGGGGACGGGCGACGGGCAGCTCTTTAAGGTGCATCCATGTTGGAGGAAAAAACATTTGCCATTTGCTTGAAATTAATAATTGATGAACACGGGTTCTGGTGTGGTTTTGGAGATTGTCCTTCAGAAACTTTACGCTAGTACTCATTAGCTTTCATCTTGACCCTCTAAAAGATGCCTGAACCACAGTCCATCCAGGAAATGCCACCACAGTGATGGATTGTGATTTATGTTGTTTCCATTATTTTGTCTGTACAAGTTCAAGTATGCCATTCTGTATGTAGACGGTTTATAAAGACAGAGTTATATTTGAAAGTGTAGTCGTTTCTCAGAGGCAGAAATAATCTCATTGGTTGATTTAAACCTCAGTGGGCGGAGCCAGAGAACCACCGTTATTCTGGCTAACTAACATTAGACTGAAACCCACTGAAAAAAGACGAGCGCTAAAAGAGGAGCCAGCTAAAATTATGAAGCCTAGCGCTCTGCTGCTAACTGAAACAATACAATCTAGTCATACTAAGTCATCTAGCTTAGCTAGTTAGTTGACCTTTCAAGTTCAGACTAAGCGGACTAGCCTATAGCTATCTAGCTAGCCTACTGACCTTCCAAGATCATTAATGTCATGGTCACGAATGAATGAAAAAAGTTGTTTCCATTCCATTATTTTGACCTTGTTTGCCATTCAAGTTTGCCAGTTAGCTAACTTGCACTCTTTGGCTCCGCCCACTGAGCTTTAACTCAACCAATGAGATTATTTCTGCCTCCAAAGCTGCTCTGCCTCCAAGAAATGTTTGTAGAACTAAAACGTCAATCTTCTTGTCAGCTTGCTATGGATAAGTCCTATCAGACCGGCTGTCCCAGAGTGGTCTACAGGACCGATGATGACCGCAAAGTATTTCCCCAAATGCACCTGGACCAAGTGGATCGTAAACATGTGTACGTGGCATTAGGAAACCAGGTAGGTAGGAAACACAGATTGGCATCACACACAACAGTTTTTTCAGATTGATTTTGTCATAAATCTGCTCACACTAGACGACCAGGCAGGACGGGGCAGGACGGGGCATCACACACTTAAGACTGACCCCTGATCAGTCACTCAAATCTTGCAGGAACTCACCTAATCTGATGTGAATTCATATCATTCACATGGATATTTGTTGTTCCAGATGCAGCGTGTCCCTGTGTCTCAATGCAAAACACACAAAAGTCTGAAGGCTTGTTGGTCTGCACAGGATCCCTACTGTGGCTGGTGTGGGTCTACCGAAAGGTCAGACACATCCACAGCTTAACATCTTCAATGTTCTTCACAATTATCACCTTGGTTCTAACATGATTTATCCTTCTAGTTGCACATTTGAGGACGAGTGTCGTGATTCAGTCTGGTTGTCCATCCCCGATGATTCCAATGAACAGAAAATGTTTTCCTACCAAGTGAGGCAAAACGACTCGCAGGTACACGGGAAGAACAAACTCTTTCATTTCCTGTTGAGTTGTGGATCGTTTTCTGTTTCAAACCCCCAACCCAATCTTCCTCAGATCACACTAACATTCAAGATCCATGTGAGTGCGGGCAGACCAGAATTGCTTAACTTCGCCTGTCAATTCTCCACAAGTATTAATGAGCTGTGTGACAGCCAAGGTCTCGCCCCACAGTTCCCACAATGCACCTGTATCCTCAATAGTAGGACACTTCCTGATGAAGGTCAGTGACTTTTGAACCCCCAAAGAACTTGAAGGGTTTCATTCCAAAACACTATATTTCAATTTTGGGGAAATAAGTTCTGCCTAATGTTTACTGGTCAATATTTGAAAAACACATTACTATGTTGTTAAAATATTTCATGTTGTAAGGGAAGTGCTCATGATAGCTAATAACCTGAAGAGAAGAGAGAAGAGAAGTCCCACCTTCATTGGTCAACTCAACCTTTCCATGTTCTGATAGGAGAACCACCAAAATCATCTCTTGTATCTCTGGTAGATTTCTCTCTCCGGTACAATGCTAACATGTTAGCATACAGTACTTTAAAGTGCCCATAGGCTCTAACATAAGAGTAAATCAGAGTTGGTGTTGTTTTATTCTGCCAATCGTCTCATCACACAAAGGGGAAGTTGACCAACGGGTCAATTTCCCAAAAAGTTGGGGTAGTCCGTTAAGGTGGCTAAACGATGGGTCAAGTGATTTGCCTCTTCAGCGTTTACACATTTTATGTACACAGACAAAAAAAGCAGAAACAACAGATACTAAGAGTCAACTGTTAGTTTTCAACTCCCAGAGTCATTGTTGGCAGGCGACCTCAACTCGCTATCTTGTTGGAGTTGAGGAGTCTAATCTTTTGGGGTCGACTCTCCAACACTACCCCCTCAAAGACCCCTGAAGGCCCCCAGGCCCCACCTCACTTCATTATATTGTTTTCTATTAACAGGCCTGGATGTCACAGTAAAGTTTAGACTTGGGAATCTGCAATTGAGTGAGCAGCTGAAGCTAACCAACTGTTCTGACATCAGAGGACAACCTACCTTTGCCTTGTGAGTCCACAACCTCATCTTGCATCATATGGGTATAATATTGAGAGGCTATCAGCCACGTCTGGCCCCATCACGGAGGTACATAACTGTCTGGTAGTTAATAATGACTAAATATAAAACAACCATCTAGAACCAGTTGACCTGTCTGAACCAGGTTGTTGTGGTGGGTCTGTAGATCATCCAGTAACGTTCTCAGTAAAAGTGATCAGTGTGATCAGGTAGATTTGTCTCCAAATGTAGGTTACTGTGACTCAGTAAACTGTCTTGTCTTTAGCCCTAGTCTCTACTCCAAAACACTCTGAGTTGGAGCTGGAGAAGAGTCAGCTAGTTAACCTGAACTAACTGGTAGCTAGCTAACTAGCCAGCAGGCTAGTTTAGTTACTGTTAACATGGGACGACTAGCCACTGCTAACGCTAGCTTCTACTAGATACGTTAGCTAGTGTGCTAATCAGAGGATGTCTTACATCACCTGAGAGCGCTGTATAATATGGTCTGTGTGTTCATAGAGCAATACTTGTGTTTGTGATTAGAATTTTATATTGGTGGTATTGACAATATGATATCTGTACACAACAAGCTAATATCTGATAATATTTCTTCTCTGTTCAGGTGTCACCAGTGCATCACAACTGGATGTGGCTGGAGCAATAACGTCTGTTCCTGGGTGGCCATAGAAGCTATGAATGTAATAATGCATGTGTTCTGCTTCTAAGACAGAATCTTTTTAAAGGTGCAACATGTGGCATTTTAACGTCAACAGATCATCACCACTTTAATTTAGAGACATTAGTATAATTAAAACAAACCAGACCACCACTAGCAGCCTGTCAGCCTCTACCAGCCTGTCAGCCTCTACCAGCCTCTACCAGCCTGTCAGCCTCTACCAGCCTCTACCAGCCTCTACCAGCCTCTACTCTGTATTCTACATTGTGGCCACCAGGTCGATTTGTGCTTTACGGCACCAAACAGGAAGAGGGCGCTGTTCTTCCAGCGCTAACGGAGCTAAAGATAAAGAGTTTCTGGAGACGGCAGATGGAGGAAGGAGAGAAAGGAAGATGGAGAAATCACTTCAACATGTTGATCCTCTTCAGGAAAGACAAAGGGAGGGGGAGGGGGGACAGGAAGCAATGGGGCTTATGGGAAATGTAGTCTTAATGTGGAGAACCACTAGTAACAATACCACTGGTATAGAGGTTACCAGACAATGATTGATGGTCAAAATGCTTCATATTGCACCTTTAAGGAACCCCCAGTTAGATATACATTAGACCTGTTTTGTTAGCTACTAGAGATTAGAATTTTTAACTTTCATAAATCTTTTTCATTAGAATAGTGAATATTTTGGTTATTAAGACTTTTTTGATAAATTCACCTTTTGAGCTAAATGAACCCCATATAAAGAGTCTTACTGCTGCAGCTTGTGAGTTTCTTAATCTTCTTCCTCATTTCACCGGCTGACTGTCACCTCTCACTTCCTCCCACAGGACAGCGTTTGCCAAATGTCCGAGTCAGGACTGGACGCTGTAAGTCTGAACCTCCTCGCGTTCTCACTGACCTTCCTCTTTCTTTCAGACTTTCTTTCCTCTTTAAAGTCTGAGGGTTATTTGTACAATATGAATCATATCTGCTATATCTACTAAACACAATTCATTTCCTGTTGTGTTTTTTTTTTATTCCCCCCTTTTATAGTGTCAGATCTTCCTTTAGCCAGCTGTGTTTGGGTTTTTGTATTTTATTATTGGTATTTATTATTATTCCAGGTAGCATTAGTAAAGTCTTACATTTGGCTTTCTGAGAAAGACACCCTGTTTCATTTTGGAGAAGTTTAGCAGCAGGAAGAGGGAACTGATCAAAATAAAGGCTGAATATATTTGAAATAGGTTTTTAGTTTGTGGTAATTACCAAAAACCACAGATGAAGGTTCACTAGATTAGGAGAGTGAAGTGTAGTTCCTCATGGGTGATCTCATGCTTTCACATCAGTCAAAATAGATGTTTTTGCCATGGCTTACTAATAGATCTCTAGGTTAATTTAAATTTTTGAAGACCTTGGTAAATCCTGATGTCTTCACAGCAGAAACAACCAAGCAGCAGGATGTGGAGTAATCCTTGCAGATGGGATTTCAACATTTGGTCTAATTCAGCATTTCAACAGGCGACGTTTAGCTTTGCTGCCTTCCTGTGTTCACTTCTCAGAAATGGCCTCTGAGAGCACTATTAATATTCAGTGTGTGTGTGTGTGTGTGTGTGTGTGTGTTACTGTCAGAAGCCACAGATCTCCTCCATCACTCCCAGCGTCCTGTCCTTCTATGGCAGGAACCATGCAGTGATGACTGGCCGTAACCTCCGTAACGTGATCAAAGTGCTGATCCGGGCAGACATGGACTGCAGCCCCAAAGAGTGAGTGAGTCATGTGCACACTATACGTGCACGAACGACCCAAAACAACAATAAATAAAGAATAAAATTCACCTTGTGGTCCTGGATGAGCTGGAGCTCAGCTGACACCCTCAGACCCCGAGACTCAAGTATAAGTATTATTATTATTAGTAGTAGTAGTAGTAGTAGTAGTAGTAGTAATATTATTATTAGTAGTAGTAGTAGTAGTAGTAGTAGTAGTAATATTATTAGTAGTAGTAGTAGTAGTAATATTATTATTATTATTAGTGGTAGTAGTAGTAGTAATATTATTATTATTATTATTATTATTATTATTATAGTAAGTAGTAGTATATAATTATTATTATTATTATAATTAGTAGTAGTATATATATTAGTAGTAGTAGTATATTATTTATATATATTATTATATATTATTAGTGTAGTAGTAGTAGTAGTATAGTAATATTATTATTATTAATTATTATTAGTGGTAGTAGTATGTAATTTATTATTATTATTATTATTATAGTATATATTATATATTATTATTATTATATATTAGTAGTAGTATATATATATATTATTATTATTATAGTAGTTAGTAGTAGTAGTAGTAGTAATATTAATTATATATTATATATTAATATTATTATTATATTAGTGGTAGTAGTAGTAGTAATATTATTATTATTATTATTATTATTAATAATATAATTTATATTATTATTAGTGGTAGTAGTATAGTAGAGTAGTAGTAGTAGTAGTAGTAATATTATTATCATCATTATCATTATTATTATTATCATTATTAATATTATTATTAGTAGTAATATTAGTAGTAGTAGTAGTAGTAGTAGTAGTAGTAATATTATTATCATCATTATCATTATTATTATTATCATTATTAATAATATTATTATTAGTGGTAGTAGTAGTAATATTATTATTATTATCATTATTATTATATTAGGTTACCTGCTTACAGAAGCTCTTTCATGGTGAGTTTAGTTGCTTTCTAGCTGCTTGTGCAGCGTTTTCCTTTGCACTTCCCCATCATGTCATCTGATGATTGTGTTCTTGACCAGTTCTCTCTTGATCTCAGTGACATCGGCAGGTTAAATAAAGGTTAAATAGTTGTATTTGTCTGTCTGTGTGCTGTGGTCAGGTCTCCTGTGTGGAACAACACCGGCATCAGTCTGACGTTCCACATTCCCAGCGGGGATAAAGGTCTGGTGAACGTATGCGTTGCCCTCCCAGACGGCAGTTGCCATGGCAACGCCTCCATCACCTACTGCTCATTACCATCCTGCACTGCGATTACACCAAACAGTACCTGGGCCAGGTATGACCACACACACGCACACACACACTTTTTTGTCCACCAGCTTCTTTCTCACACTATTTTGAATGGAAAGAGTTTTTCATGCGTTCAATGCAAAAAGAACTTAAAAATATTTAAACTTTTGGAAAAAGATCTGCACAGAAGTTTTCAATAGTCAAGAGCTACTTGCAGTGTGTCCCCCAAGTATCTATTTAAAGGTCCTAGGAAGCATTTTAACATCAATAAATCATTACTACATTGAGTTAATGCTTTTTTTGCTTGACGATGACATATTGATGTTTAAAAATGCTGTTACCTTTAATGCTACAAGCTAAAGAAGCAGTGGAAACGGGCCTAGGCGAGCTATTTCAGGATCTGTTTTCGCCTCGATTTCACCAGGGTTAGTTCTCGGAAACTGTCGGTAACTGAGCACCCGTTCCTGGTTGAGGGTCATCTGATGGGGAAGACAGTCACTTCTCATAAGAAACCCCTTCCAGCAGAACATCACTTCTCTCTTTCGGCCAAAACTGCAAGTGCAAATGTTACTTCTGCCTTGGGTGTCGCACATCAAAACAACTCTGTTAACAACCATTCTTGTCAAACTGTTTTATACCAATAAAACCACGCCGTACACCAAAGCACCAACCGGCTCATGTAGGTCCAACATGCACAAGTGTGAATTACATGGAGTAATGAGTTTTACCCCACTAAATGTTTCTATTGTGGTGTAATGGTTTATTTGAAGTTTAATTGGCTTGTTATGGTATTATTATCACTATCACCTCTTCCTGATCTATTTCTCCATTTCCTACCACCGCCTTCGTTTTGTCCAAGAGGAAGAAGTGATGGTGTTAACACCTCTCATCCAACATGGTGGCGTGTCTCCGCAGCTACTGTTGTTGAAAAGTTTGAAAGGTGTTAGCCATCGGTTCACCAGGTGTTAGCAGTCTGGTTCACCAGGTGTTAGCCGTCGGTTCACCAGGTGTTAGCCGTCGGTTCACCAGGTGTTAGCCGTTGGTTTTACAAATGTTTAATTCCTTATGATTTGTCCGTTGTTGAAGTTCTACTCACCTCTCACCTGTTTCATCACAAATGCTGTTTCACTATTCTGGAAGAGCATAATCACAGTAGAGAACGCTTTATCGGGTATTACGTCTAAATTGCTCTTCTCTGATTGGCTGTGTGTCCTGCAGTGGGAAGAGGAACATCACCATCCTGGGATCCTACCTGGAGTTTGTGGAAGGGGTCGTCCATAGCCACGCCCCCGACATAGTCAGCAATCCCAGAAACAGCAACTTTTGGAGTGGGTCCACACACACACACACACACACACACACACACACACACACACACACACCCACACACACCGTGGTGTGGTTCTAATACTTGAGGTGGTTCAGTTTCCTCTTGGTTCACCGGTGCTGCACTCATGGTGCTGTAAGGCCCTTTGCAGAATGTCACATTAAGCTGTCACGTCACGTCACATGACATTACGTTACGTTATGTCATGTTGTCACCATGTCATGTCATGTCATGTCACAATACACTGCATTATATTATATCATGTTTCGTCACCACATGTTTTACTATGTGGTGCTGTGTCACATTGTGTTATGTCACGTTGTGTTGTGTCACGTTGTGTTATGTCACGTTGTGTTATGTCACGTTACGAGGCGTCATGCTCGTTCCTTGTTCACTACAGAATCTCACCTATGACTCTCTTCCACTGGAGGACATGCGGACCAGCACTCTGTCTCTGAAAGTGGCCAACCGATCCCTGACCTGCTCCAGCATCACCTACCACCCGGACCCCAAGTTCAGCAGCTTCACGTCCACCAGGACCGGGGACGAGAAGCTGCGCGTCACCATACAGGTACGACGCGCTCGCCCAGCACGCATGGCATGGCGCGGCGCATCATGTGACTTCTTGAAGGTCAGCAATCATCTCTGCTGTCATTTCAGAAAAAGGCCGACAGGCTGGAGATGACCATGGCAGAGTTGTCGGTGTGGGGAGTTCACGGGGACGCAAAGTACGACTGCCTTCTGAAGAACATATACACCAGTAACGGGACCGACTTTGTCATCTGCGAGATTCGAAGCACACTGGACACAAACATTCAGTCGCTCATGGTAAAGACCACATCAAGCTGAACCAGAGAATCACGGCATCGAGAAGAAAAAAGTCCTTGATTGGTTTTTGGTGGTTTTTGTGTTCCAGATAAAGTACGGAGATCAGACGGTGACACTTGAGGCTCCATCAAACCAGTCCTTCCTGATGCTGTTCGTCCTTCTGCTGATACCGTGCATTATTGTCGGTACGTACGGTAAACCCTTCTTCTCTTCAGCGCCATGTGAAAAATGGTTTGTCTGTGTGCTCGGTTTGGCTGAATTGCTCCGTTTGTGTCGCCCAGCGGTGCTTTTCATCTACCGCAGCAAGCAGAAGAAGCTCACCGCTCAGATGAACCGGCGTATCGAAGACCTGGAGCTTGACATCAGGAACGACATCAGGCAAGGTCAGTCGGTAACTACTCCCGCCAGAGACACTTACAGAGAAGCAGTCGTCAATATGACGTCACGACACGGTGACATTTCAGATTAAAACCACGTTGGAAACTGTTTTGAAATGATATCCGGTTGGTACGAAGGTGCGTGGAATTGACGGCGATGTACGCCCCTAGCGACCGGGCTGTCCAGTAGCAGCGAAATTAGAAGACACATCGTCAAAATGCATTATGAAGGTCGTTTAACGCCCTCAAGTCTGACTTTTCTGTTTTGCCACCAATAGATTGTGGTCATGGTTAAATAATTCTCTGAAATGAAATAAGTAGAAAAGTAGAAAACCCCCATCAACCCTCCCCTGACATCCACACCCTTACCGTGCGGTTTCAACATCAAACTACTTCCTGTTTCTAGCCGTGGCTCCTCCTCCTGATCCTGTTTCTCTCACTTTTCGTGCACAGAGCACGTTGGTTGCATTTCATGAGACCTTCATATTTCCTACACACACACACACACACACACACACACACACACACACACACACACACACACACACACACACACACACCGCTAGTTCCTCATTCTGATGTCTCACTTCTCCAGGTTTTGTGGATCTGCAGACAGAGAAGGCTGAGCTGATGGAGAACGTCGGAGCGATCCCTTTCCTGGACTACAAGCACTTTGCCTCCAGGATCTTTTTCCCTGAGGTACGACGGAGCTGAAAGGAAAAATGTTGAACTGTTAAAGGTGTGAAACACAATATCAAAATTGTTTTGTCGAGTTAATTGTGATACCATGGTATGATTAGTAAACCAGTGAGACCATGGAGACGACTGGTAGCCTCTATCTCACCAGTGGTGTTGTTACTAGTGTTTCTCCACATTAAGACTACATTTCCCATCAGCCCCGTTGCTTCCTGTCCCCCTCCTCCCCCTCCCTGGCGTCTTTGTCTTTCCTGAAGAGGATCAACATGTTGAAGTGATTCCTCCATCTTCCTTTCTCTCCTTCCTCCATCTGCCGTCTCCAGAAACTCTTTATCTTTAGCTCCGTTAGCGCTGGAAGAACAGCGCCCTCTTCCTGTTTGGTGCCGTAAAGCAATCCAGCAGATTTCCCTCCAAATCGACCCGGTGGACCCAATGTAGAATGAGAGAGGCTGGTAGAGGCTGGTAGAGGCTGGTAGAGGCTGACAGGCTGGTAGAGGCTGGTAGAGGCTGACAGGCTGGTAGAGGCTGGTAGAGGCTGGTAGAGGCTGACAGGCTGGTAGAGGCTGACAGGCTGGTAGAGGCTGGTAGAGGCTGACAGGCTGGTAGAGGCTGGTAGAGGCTGGTAGAGGCTGACAGGCTGGTAGAGGCTGGTAGAGGCTGACAGGCTGGTAGAGGCTGACAGGCTGGTAGAGGCTGGTAGAGGCTGACAGGATGGTAGAGGCTGACAGGCTGGTAGAGGCTGACAGGATGGTAGAGGCTGACAGGCTGGTAGAGGCTGGTAGAGGCTGACAGGCTGGTAGAGGCTGACAGGCTGCTGGTGCTACACATAACCTTTACATGTTCATGTTCCAGGGCGGAGCTCTGATGACGTCTTGTCTCAAAGACATCGGCCAGGTAAGACTTGACACCATCTGATGTTGTCTGTGTCCGTCCTGTCGACCCCGTCAGTGATGTGTGTTGTATCTGACCTGGGATCAGGACGGGGTGAAGGTCCAGTCTGACGAGTGTTGCCAGGCCTTGTCCAGGCTGATCCAGGACCAGCTGTTCCTCACCTCCATGGTCCACGCTCTGGAGGAGCAGAAGACCTTCACCGTCAAGGACAAGTCAGTCGGTTTTACCCAGAAAGGATGTGAATGAAGTGACATTATAATAGAATAGAGAATAGAAGAATAGAGCTGTGGTCTTCTACTCGTCTGCTCTCATCTACTCTATTATATTCTCCTCTCCTCCTCTCGTCTCCTCTCCTCTCCTCTCCTCTCCTCTCGTCTCCTCCCCTCTCCTCTCGTCTCCTCTCCTCTCCTCTCGTCTCCTCCCCTCCCCTCCTCCCCTCTCCTCTCGTCTCCTCTCCTCTCCTCCCCTCTCCTCCCCCCTCTCCTCTCCTCTCCCCCCTCGTCTCCTCTCCTCTCGTCTCCTCCCCCCTCCTCTCCTCTCCTCTCCTCTCCTCTCTTCTCCTCCCCTCTCCTCTCCTCTCCCCCCTCGTCTCCTCTCCTCTCGTCTCCTCCCCCCTCCTCTCCTCTCCTCTCCTCCCCTCTCCTCCCCTCTCGTCTCCTCTCCTCTCGTCTCCTCCCCCCTCCTCTCCTCTCCTCTCCTCTCCTCTCCTCTCCTCCCCTCTCCTCCCCTCTCCTCTCCTCTCCCCCCTCGTCTCCTCTCCTCTCGTCTCCTCCCTCCTCCTCTCCTCCCCTCCCTCCAGGTGTGTGTTGGCGTCGGTGCTGACGGTGGCGCTCCACGGTGACCTGTTCTACCTGACGGAGGTGATGGAGGACCTGCTGGCGGCTCTGATGCAGCAGCCCAGCAACGCTCACCCCAAGCTGCTGCTGCGACGGACCCAGTCCACGGTGGAGAAGCTGCTGACCAACTGGATGTCCGTCTGCCTCTACGGCTTCCTCCGGGTCCGAGCTGCTCGCCTCCTCTTTACATGTCTCGTTAAAAAGTAGACAACACTGTTTTTACTGTGGGAGGAGCAACACTAAAGCTTTACTGTTGAACTTGAAGCTGCACTAGGCAGAGAAGAGCATCCCATCCTGCTAACCGTGGATGGGAACTCTGCCCCGCCCACAGGAAGTGACTGATCAAAACTTACAAACTTACAGAGTGAAACAGACATCATAGCATGGGTGGTTCTAGTGGGAATCAAACCCATAACCCTTGCAGTATAAGGCTGCGTTCACAGCCAGCGTGTTCTGGTGGGTTTATTAACCTCTGCAGCGTTTCCTCCTCTAGCTGGTTGGTCTCCAGGTGAGAACAACAACATTCACCAAATAACCGACGAGACGCCTGAAAACGTCTCACATGGCATTATGGGTAGAAGAGAACTGTGGTGGTTCGTTAGGAGAGAGAACGGGATCCAACCAGCTACAGGACACCACCCCAGAACACAAGGCATTATGGGTAGAAGAGAACTGTGGTGGTTCGTTAGGAGAGAGAACGGGATCCAACCAGCTACAGGAAACCACCCCAGAACACAAGGCATTATGGGTAGAAGAGAACTGTGGTGGTTCGTTAGGAGAGAGAACGGGATCCAACCAGCTACAGGAAACCACCCCAGAACACAAGGCATTATGGGTAGAAGGAGACTTGGTCAGTCTGGACTGATGCTCATGCTCAGATGTTTCTTCATGTGTTTTGTGCAGGAGAGCGTCGGCCAGCATCTCTTCCTGTTGGTGAGCGCTCTGACGCAGCACATCGCCAAAGGACCGGTGGACTCGGTCACAGAGAAAGCTCTGTACACTCTCAGCGAGGACTGGCTGCTGTGGCAGGCTCAGGACTTCACCTCCCTGGTACACACACACACACACACACACACACACACACACACACCCACCCACACACCCACACGCCGGGCCAATCTCAGCATGTAGGCAGGTTGTCACTAAACCACTTCCTCTTGCATTTAGTTATCATGTGCCATGGGACGGAGCAGAGAAGACGTTCTACTTATTTATAGCAGCTTTTCAGTTTATCTTGCACAAATCATGTTGTCAGGTTGAACAGTATTTCACACGTGAGCGAGGTGTCGCCTCAGATGAAGCTGCACCCCGAGGCCCGTCACCCCTCAGCAGCTTTTCTGGGTCACAATCTCACCGGTTCGTTGGAGGAAGTGAAGAATCCAGTTTCACAAGCTTTATTTAAACACACGACTTCTCAGTTCTTAGAGAAGCGCACGACGCAAAACACACAGAAATACAATGATTATGAAGCCAGAAAGAGGAGAAACAAGGGGCTTAAATACATGAAGATTAATAAAAGGAACAAACAGAACATGACGAGAAGATCCATTAAATTACCTGGGAAATAACACAATAAAGTGTCATATTATGTTACATACAGTTTAAACAGTCCAAAGATACTTCCTCAATACGCTCGTGCTGTAGTATTGGTCGTAGTCGCTCCAATAGTCGGTTTGCTCTTTTCTCTTGCATGTCCTGTTCTCTGCTGCCTAATTCCTCCACGACAATCATCAGGTTTCATCTAATCTAATAACATCCACCCAGCCACTTTTTTACTGAAAAAAGGAAATAAATAAAAGATGGAAAATGATATTTAACCCGCAACTAATATCGCCCTGTGAAATCTTTTAGTTTGCACATCCCTGGAAATGCAACTGAGACAGACCGATGTTTGGCTTGCTGCAGTTACTGGATGAGTACTGGGGAGTGAGGTAGTAGTATTAGTAGTATTAGTAGTATTAGTGGTTCTTCAGTGTGCATTAGTTGCTTACATATGTGATTTTATTCACCCTTCAAACAGGCATACACACACATATACTGTATATGTGTATATATGTACACAGGATATATACAGGATATACAGTATACATATATTTTATATCATGTCCCAACTGTGAGAACAGAATTTGGGAAACACGCTTTCAGCTATGCTGCTCCACTTTCTTGGAACATTTTACAAAAAGATTTGAAGCTAGATTCCCTTATTAGAATCGACCTTTTTAAAGAACAAATTGGACACCTGCTTGCCATGGAGTGCTCATGTTTTTAATTCTGTCTTTTTCTATTTAAATTTTGAAGACACTTGCTCTATTTTTTTACTGTGTACTCTTACTGTCTTGTTTTTATTTGCGTTTGTTTTTAATGTTTTATATGTGAAATTATTTGTATGCTGCCTTCTTGGCCAGGGCCCACTTGAAAAAGAGATGGAAATCTCAATGTGATTACCCTGGTTAAATAAAGGATAAATAAAAAAATAAAAATATACTGTATATCAGTTTACCAACCTTTTCAAGTTTGTTTATTTAGCCATTCATCATAAAACAAGCCTCAAAGGCCTTTACAAGCCTTGGCTGATATTTAAGAGTTTTACTTCTGCAAACATTTCTCAGAGGCAGAAATAATCTCATTGGTTGAGTTAAACCTCAATGGGCGGAGCCAAAGAACCACAGTTTAACAGACTGAAGTCCAGTAAGAAAGACAAGAGGTAAGAGAGGAGCTAGCTAACATTATGTAGCCTAGCGCTCTGCTGCTAACTGAAACAATACAATCTAGCCATACTAAGTTAGCTAGGTTAGCTAGTTAGCCTAGCTGACCTTCCTAGTTCAAACTAGCCATACTAGCCTATAGCTAGCTAGGTTAGCTAGTTAGCTAGCCTGCTGACCGTCCAACATCATGAATGTCATGGTCACGAATGAGAAAAGAAGTCAATGTTGTTCCTTCTTTTCCATTCAATTTTGCCAGTTAACCAACTTGAGTTCTTTGGCTCCGCCCACTGAGGTCAAGGTTTCTTCTGTTTACTACCACATCACTGTATAGACACACACGTTTCCATGTGTTACTCCTGGGAATTAGCAAATAAATGGCGGTGTGGTTCTGATTGGTCCGTTACAGAAGCTGAAGGTGCTGTTTGCGTTGGGAAGCGACGGGGAGGTCAGCGAACCTCTGGAGGTCGACGCTCTCAGCTGCGACACCGTGCAGCAGGTCAAAGAGAAGATCCTGTCCACCTTCAAGGCCAAGTTTGGTTTCCCGTACAACGCCCCACTCAGGGACGTTCGCATCGGTGAGGAACTGACCAGGGATCAGTCAGGATGCTTTCATTACTGTAACTTTTTATCACTGTACTGCAAAAAATGTCTTAACAAGCCATTTGGTCTCACGTTGAATCTTAAAATGTTTTTCTTTAAACAAGTAAAACTGTCAGTGGGATGAACTGTCTGCAGTGTAGCTTCACTTGTTTCTGATTTTTTTTATTTTTTATTAAGAAACAATCATCACTATCTTTCACTTATTTTAAGACTCAAAGGCAACCCTCCTCCCAAAACAAAAAGCTCTTCAGACATTTTCCCCATAACTCCCATTTTCCAACTAGAGTATGAGAAGGACGGCTCGTTTGTCCCTCTGGAGGAAGTGGACGGGAGCTCGGAGGTCCTCGGCGACGTGACGATGCTCAACACCCTCAAGCACTACGAGGTGAGAGATGGGAGTGTGCAAAATGAGACAGGAAATGAACATGAATTGCATGAATTGAATGGAAGTTTCTGTATGACAAAGGCTAGCGGGTCTGTAGAGGCAGACTGTTACGCAACGAGTGAACACTCAAAGCAAACAAATCCACCCTGAAAGACTTTAACACTGTTGAGAAATATAACCTATAACATGGACGTCAAGTTCTCTTCCAGTGAGATTAATCGGTATTAGTTGCGTGAGAAACAACACATAACACGTCTTACTAACTTACTGATACTGAAAGTTGAAACTCTGCTGTAAATGACAGGTTTCTTTCCAAAACACTATCGAGTTCTAGATCCGGTAAGGACGATCATTCTGTAGGAGGTTTCACTGCTTCTCCAATGGTGGATATTGGAACGAAACGTGACAAGGGATTCCTTATGTAACATGTCTTTCTGATGGTGTGTCGGTAGGTGCCTGATGGAGCATCAATCAAGGTGCTTTCTAAGAAGCACCATCCTCCTCTGAGTCCCCAGGGCAGCCTGAAGGGTAAGGAGCTCCAGCGAGAATGTAGACCTTATTTACCTCGCACTAAATCAAACCTTTGTGAGTTAAAGATGTTGAGCTGAGGCCAAAGCTGCTCAGTAACATGGAGGAATCCTTCGTCAATAAAGAAACACACAGTACAACTCACTCTGTTGGGCAGCGGGGTGACAAGGTCAGTAGGGAGAGCCGGGTTCAAGCCTCCCAAGTATGCAAGCATCCGTCCTGACCAGCTCCAGGGGGGGCTCGTCTCATTTAGCTTCGCTGCACTTTCTTTCTTCCTGCTTTCCTCCATTGTTGTTGCTGCTTTAAGGAAGCTGCAACCACCAAATGCATTTTGTTGACACTGCAGATTCCACAGAAGAGGAAGGTAGTCACTGCTGCTCACTGTTGACTTGTTTGTTTTTTCCTAGATGATCAGGACTTCTCTGTAAAATACTTCCACTTGGTAAGTGTGATGATGAGATATTATCAACACATTGTGTCTAATAGGGACATTTTTAATAATTAATCACAATCATCAATCAATATTGAACATGACCATGGATGATCCAACGGATTTGTTTGATCAGATTGATCCTGATGTTGATGAGGACCAGAGAAAGAACCCAGAGAGGAAGAAAGTGAAGCTGAAGGAAGTCCACCTCACCAAGCTGCTCTCCACCAAGGCAAGACGAACCTGTTGCAAAGCCACATCCTTTTTCATACATGCATTACCGTCATGTCGGGCTTGTGAAAGTTTGTGGTTGTCTTTCTACTAACAAACGCAGTGTTTTAACCTGGTAGATGTCACTGAGAGTCTCCGAGAGTCACTGAGAGTCACTGAGAGTCTCTCAGAGTCTCCGAGAGTCATTGAGAGTCTCTGAGAGTCTCCGAGAGTCATTGAGAGTCACTTTATCACTTGTAGATTCTTTTAATATGAAATAAAATATGAAAGGACAGGAGAAGCTATACCACCCTGCTCTCTCTCTTAGGTGGCAGTGCATTCATTTGTGGAGAAACTGTTCAGGTCCATCTGGGGGACGCCCCACTGCAGAGCCCTGCATGCTGTCAAATACTTCTTTGACTTCCTGGACACTCAGGCAGACAACATGAAGATCACCGACCCTGATGTTGTCCACATCTGGAAGACCAACAGGTAGCGGGTTCGTTACACAGCAGCTTTGTGGAGGAGTTGTTCAGCCTTTTTTTTTATCACCATGGTTACCACTTACTTGATTATAAAACAGTAGTAGCAGCATTTAATAAAAAAGAACCCAAATGTTCCACGAGGTTTAACTCAAACAATGAGATTATTTCTGACCCCAGAGCAGCTCTGCCTAGTTTGTAGAACCAAAACTCCCATCTGCAATGTCTTCTTCCATCGGAGAACTCTCATCAGCTTGAGCTTGTTTGCGGAGATGTAAGTCTGAAACTCACTGGTTGCTCTGCCTGGCGTCTTCGTCCTCCCTCCCAGTTTGCCGTTGCGTTTCTGGATCAACATCTTGAAGAATCCCCAGTTCGTTTTCGACATGGAGAAGACGCCACATCTGGACGGCTGCCTGTCGGTGATCGCTCAGGCCTTCATGGATTCCTTCTCCCTCACAGACACTCAGCTGGGGAAGGTAAAGTATCGGAGACGTTTCAATGACATTTCATTTTCTGGAAGAAGAATGGGAAGTCCACTTTTCCTTTTTGTTTGTGGAGGCAGTAGAAGAGTAAGGGAGTCCTAGTGCCTTGTTCTGGATGATACCGTCAGCTAAATGTCTAAAGACTCGAGGAGTCTTGGTCCAGCAGCAGATGTGGAAAAAGTAGTGAAATATTTTTTGAATTTCCCTTCAGGCTCATGGGGGGTGGATGGGGTGGATAGACGTTCTTCTACTTCAGTTAAAGAGGTTTAACTCAACCCATGAGAGCAGCTCTGCCTCTGAGGAAAGCTTCTAGAACTAGTAGTAGTAACTAGTTACCTTCAACCTGCAGACATCAGGTCTGCACCACATATGGTCAGAACATCTGATGTTTAATGGTACATGGTAGGACATCATGTTGTCTGTCTGTCTGTCTGAACAATACATGATAGAAACTTCAGGTTCCTCCTATAGATGAATAGATATAGATATCGATTTTGAAGCACCTTAATGATTTAAGATAGTTTATGTGTTATGTGAAGAAGTATGTTGACTGGTTATTGAACTGTGGTTGTGGTGCTGAAGAGCCTCTTGTTCTGTGTTGCAGCATGCTCCAACCAATAAGCTGCTGTATGCCAAAGACATCCCCCAGTATAAACAGGAAGTAAAGGCCTACTACAAGCTGGTCAGAGAGCAGCCACCAATCACCAGCTCAGAATTCAGGGACTTCCTGCTGGACGAGTCGAAGGTAATGTCCATTTTGACAGATTCTCTGACATCCGCTGAAAGCAAGAAATTAATGTTTTTGTTGTTTTGATTTCAGAAACATGAGAATGAATTCAACGAAACTGCAGCCCTTCGAGAACTCTACAAATTCGTGCAGCGATACTTCACTGAGGTCAGCGTCTTCCAGCTTCATCTTCATTAGGTCACACTCCTCCATGTCCAATGTGGCTTCATTGGCTTAGCAAAGCCGTGTCATTGGTGCGTTTGTCTCCGAGGCTTCGTTCACACTGCAGGCCTTCATGCTCAGTTCTGGTTGTTTTGGATGACAGTTCATATCTATTCTGCAACCATATCAGACCGATATGAACTGACAGCCACGGTACAGTAACAGTTAGGTGTCTCAAGCCTCATCTTTCTTTCCATTGTCGTGTCTCGCTGCTCCAAGCTAAGCTTCCAAAAGTATGACAGTAACTTCTTTATTGGGACGGCAAAGCTGACAAACTCTGATTTGAGCGTTGCATGCTTCAGGAACCCATTTTATACCACATATATCCATGCGATCCAGATCCTGGTAGGCCCAGATGCCTCATGCCACAACCCCCCAACCATTCCTGTCCTGCACTGTGTACGGTCAAATCACCGGGGCGTTGCTGTTCACACCGATTAGAAAACACCAGATCTGTCACGAGGCAAAACATTAGAATCTCAGCTGCAGTGTGAACGCGACCCGAGACGGATGCAGAGGGAAAACCCATCAAAACTCAATTCACCTTTTGAGGCTTTGACATAAACTCAGTGTCACAGTAAGGAGTCGTTTCTTTTGGTGGTTGTCTACCTTTTGATTTTCACCCACCCATTTCCTTCGTCGCTGGTCTCAACCATCAACAGCGACTTCTCTTGTGGAACAACACCTAACACTGCTGTTCTTTCCTGTTCTTGTGGGCAGGAACAGGAAAGACGCTTTTTTTTTTTCCTTTCCCTCCATCGGCCTCGTTTAAACTGAACACTGCAAAAAAATGTCCATCTTAAGTCATTTAGTCTGCCAGTGCGGTGAGATAGTTACATGTCGTTTTACTTCAAGATATTATAGAAAATTCCTGAAACAAGCTGCACTGGAAACTGGAAACAAACCGGAAGGATCTTTCACTTGCTTTCAGGAAAAATATTGTATGACCTATAAGGACATTTGTTTTGCAGTGTTTTTACTTTAGTGAGTTTTATGTTTTGATCTTACACATTTGTGATTTTGTTCCAGATTGACACTAAAAATCACTGAAACGTGTGAAAGTGCGTTTGAAACAGACTGAATGTGACCAAACGACTGAAGCTTTGTGTGTTGACTGTCGGTGCTTTGCCTCTTCTGCAGATCAAACAGAAGCTGGACCAGAACGGCGCCCCGCCTGAGCTGAAGGAGCAACTGCAACATGTTAAAAGCCTGTTTGACGGACTGAAGAGCTGCTCCTGGGACTGAGGAGCTCCCTGGAGCTCATCCCAGGCCTGCTGCCAACAGCCTTTTTGCTATTTAAAGACAATAAGGCAGAGGAGAGGTACAGGGCAGTCAGGATCGGAGAGGGTGGAGTAGTAGGGTCCGATATAGGGACCGATATATCGGGCCGATATCGGTCAGTCTGCCGCAAGGAGCTTCAGACTAAAGGAACTTCTGTAACGGTTTGAACGGAGAGTTTAATGTCCCACAACCGTCTCAATGCTGTTTCAGGCTTTTACATGCCAAGAATAAAAATATGGGGGGGGAAACTGAATACATGTAATTTGTGGTCAAACCCTACAGACGACAGAACTGACCGGGTTGTAAATACAAAACCACCGATATCTACGTTGTTCTTTGGAGCGATACTGTGATAGCACACTGAAAACACAACGAGGAAGTCGAGCTCATGTTGCCACGGTATTCTTACCATCATAATAACTCATGACTCAGAAACCTGTAAATCCTGTTGTTTTGTTTTTTTTAAATCATTATCGTTAGATAGATAGAATTCAAGTAAAAAGCGTTCAACATTACAGAGAGTCTGTAGAAACATTGTGCAGTGCAGAGCCTTGGTATTTCTCAGGCACATTTGCTAAAAACATCAACACAGATTGAAACCCTGAGGAAGTCGGTGTCTGGCCGGTAAGATCATTCTGGACGACGGCGCCGACAGTCAAGAAATACCCAGCACCTCGACTTGCAGGCTGACAAAGCTGTCGTCACTTTTTGATGTATGACAATAAATTGTTTGTATATTTTACAAAAACACTGAAGCAGGATCAAATAATGTCATTTAAATGCAAGTCTGTTTGGAGGGAGGGGTGGGGTCAAAGTTCAGGGTGGGGGGCGGAGTCCCGGTCCCTCTGCACCAGAGAGCCTAGTTCCTCCAGTTGCTGCTGCTGAGCGCTTTCCAAGTCCTGCAGCCGC
This sequence comes from Hoplostethus atlanticus, assembly GCA_034670405.1. Taxonomy (NCBI): domain Eukaryota; kingdom Metazoa; phylum Chordata; class Actinopteri; order Trachichthyiformes; family Trachichthyidae; genus Hoplostethus; species Hoplostethus atlanticus. Next base: position 382,757 of record JAXDDX010000215.1, read on the forward strand.
CGACGCAGCAGAGACAACTCCCTCTGATGCTGCTCCTCCTGCGACAGGGAGGGAAAACCAGGAACCGGTGAGAACAAACTGAACGGTCTGAAATACTTCCAAAACCCAGAAATCCTGTAAACGTGAGGTCAGTGAACTGCACACAGCATAAAGTGTCAGAAACAAACTGAACGTCGTGTTAAGTGACCGTCTCACCAGGCGGCGGCCCGGTACGTCTGCTTACTAGTACGTTGGATAAAGGTCCCTCAGACCCGGGGGCGGGGAACGGGGCGGGCGAAGAGGTCAGGAAGGCGGGTCCAACGCCGGAGGAAACCTGGCCGCCCAATAGGAGGCGGCGAAACTCGCTGTGCCGTCGCTGGAGCTCCTTCAGCTGCCTGCCGAGTTGGGCCTGCTCCTCCGAGTAGGATGGACGTCTGGAGGAGGGGGGGGGGGGGTTGACATTACAACTCCAAACATTTTCTATGCTCAGTTTCACACAGCAGCGGATTCTCTGAACCTGTACACTGGTATTGTTTGGGTTACTTCTTGGCTGCGCTGGTCTCCAGTTCCAGCTCTGCTATCTTGGCCTCCAGCAACTGGATCTTATCCTGCAGCCTCTTCTCCTTGTTCTCCGTCAGCGTTTTCCTCTGCACAACACAACACATTGAGTTTCAGCCCAACAGAAACACACTGCTGCTCTGGAGTCGACATCTCCGTGAACACAGTCGAGGAAAGCTGTGAAACCATAAATGGGCAGAAGAAGAAAAAAAAGACACCAGGAAATCGATCAAGTCCAACTGTGTTTAGTTGTAGGTAGGATGCATACGGTACTGCTAGCCCTGTTTCAATCTAAGAGTGGACACCGAAACCTGTCGCTACATGGTGGTTATTTGAGTCTTAATACTTCTGATTCTGCATTTCAAGCCAAACAGGAAGTGAGGAGCAGCAGGACCTTCTTCTGGGCCAGCGCCGCCCTCTGCAGCCTCTCTTTGGCCTGGCTGTATTTCTGCTGCAGCTCGGCGTCTCGCTCCTGCAGCTGGTGTTTCTCCTCCAGCCACTCGACCCGCCGGTCCTCCGCCAGCCTGCAGGGAGAGAGGCACCGCTTGAAAAAGGGCCAGAAGTGAGGACTCTGCTGCCCCGTGTGGAGGGGTCGATAAGGATGTTGCTCAATAACCAAGACTCTCCGAACCCCTGATCCTTTATGTCTTTAGTCCATAGTTGAAAGAGAGAGGCAAGGAAGATTGGGGGCAGAGGGGGGGGGGGGGACGTTGCAGTTGAGGTTGCATGACACGCCACCAGGACCCCCCCGCCTTTAATCAGGGGTGCAAACTGGTGATGGCCCAAAAAGGTGACCAAGCTGGACAGCCAATGCCATCATCCATCAGGGTGTTTTATTTTGAAATTTGACCGGACGCTCTATGGAACCATCAAGGAAACATCAAAAATGCAATTTATTACCATAAACATTTACGCAAAAGCACACAATTTCCAGGATTTGCAAGAGGCAGTTGGTGGTGCATTACCGAGTGAATCGGTTGTATAGATACAACAGCATCCTGTGTCTGACTTCCTGCTTGACACATTCGCTCGCGGCAAAAATAGACCAGATGCTGAGATAAAAATGGCAAGTACGCCGAAAGGTCACAAGTTTGCACCCGTTTATTGTTTAACAGCAGAGACAGGCTGGGGGAGAGGGGAGGGAGGCTGGGGAGAGGGAGGGTGTGATTAATTATTTTATTATCTTATAATATTCCTTATCTTATGTTTCTTTATCATCCTACAGTTATTAGTCTTTGTATGCACTACCAGCATTACTGACCTGCTTCCTTTACATTCATCTTCATTCATACAAGACAGCGAACCCTTTGTCCTGTTTTATTACGTCTCTCTTCGATGTCCAGGTCAATAACTGGATTCCTTTAAGGTCTTAAATGTCAGATAATTCATTTCGTATATTTTAAGACTTTTATTTTGAAGGGTTTTGGCTAACCTCTCGGCCTCGTGGTGGCTCCTCTCCGCCTGGGCTCTGGCCGTCCTCAGCTCCTCCCGGACTCTATCCAGGGTTTCTCTCAGCCGCTGGATCGTCCCCAGCAGGTCTCTTTCAGAGTGGGACAGCGCCCCCAGCTGGACACCCAGGTCCTGGTTCTGCTGTTGGGTCAAAGACACAAACGTCTGACTATCAACCCCCTGGACTTGGTTTTGAGTAGGAGGTCATCACCACTGCAGGGATGTTGGGATACCTGTTTCAGATCTGCTATTTCTACTTTCTGTCTTTCGAGCTCCTCGAGCTGTGAGCCTTGCTGCTGTAGTTTGGTCCTAAAAAAACACAAGAAAAAATGATTTTTTTTAGACAGAAACAACTAGAAAAGGATAAACTAGAAAAGGATCCGCTTCTATTCTGCTTTGGAGCAGCTGCAGTTTAAAGACCCGCCCCCCCCCCCCCCCCGGTTACTGGTTGGGCCTTTTTGTCTTTATTATTTAGTTGAAATTAGAAAGAGACTGGAAAGTTGGGAGATATAAACACTATTTCACTGGACGTTTCTGTTGGATCTCCACTTTAAATATCTCGCTTTCTCCTCTACATTGAGAAACTTTATCCCCACTAGAGGTCGATAGAGGTCATGGTTTCTTTAAACACGTAACGTGTCTTTTTGTTGAGACTAAGGCGGCGGTAACGACAACCCCGCTAACCCTAAAGCACAGCAGCCGACCTCAGGCTCTGCAGTTCCTTGCGGGCCGACTCCTCCCCTTGCTGGGCGCCACGGAGACGCTCCTCCCACTCCTCCTCCTGGGCGTGGCCAGCAGCGTCCTGCAGCGCCCTCTGCTGCTCCAGCTCCGCCAGGCGGTTCTCCAGCTCCAACCTCACAACGCCAAAACATGAACGGGAATGAAGCAGGCCAAAGTACACCGGGCAGAAAGGACGAGCTTGGACGATGTTTACGATCATATTTGAAACTGTTAAAGAGATGTCCCCTGACCTCCAGGCTCCCCTGACCTCCAGGCCTTAAATAACAAACTAAACTGATGCTCACTTCTCCTCGTGTAAAGTCGCCGTTTTGTGCAGCTCGTCCTCGCGGGCGGCCTGCACCTTCCTGACCAGCTCCCTCTCTTTCTCAGCCAGAACCTCCTTGTGGCGCTCCACCGCCGCCTTCAGCACCTCCACGTCCGTCTGCAGGCCTGAGACACACAAGGGGGGGAGGATGGGGGGGAGGATGGGGGGGGGAGGATGGGGTGACCACCGATAAAAGGAAAGGATAAAGGTCCGGACTAGATGGTAGAGAGAGAGAACAGGGTATCTGCAGGTTTCAGGAAGGAAAACCAAACTATTTCTGATTCAGCTAATAGAAGTTCAGAGGAGATCCAGGTCATTACATGGTGAAACAATAAGAACCTACAATAACTATTTAAAAATGTAATTCAGACACGTGGATACCCTGGAAAAAGAGAGAGAAACAAAGGAAGACTGAAAGAGACAGACAGACAGACAGACAGAGAGAGACAGACAGACAGACAGACAGACAGAGAGAGACAGACAGACAGACAGACAGACAGGCAGGCAGGCAGGCAGACAGACAGACAGAGAGAGAGAGAGAGAAAGAGACAGACAGACAGACAGACAGAGAGGCAGACAGACAGACAGCTCTCCTGTCATCATCCATACCGTCCACCTGGCCCAGCAGGGTGTCCCTCTCTCTCTCCACCTCCCCTTTAGACCTGCCGGCCTCCAGCTTGACGTTGGCCACCTCCAGCTTGTTTGAATGTTTCATGGTTTCCACCTGAGAGCCGAAACACCAGGAGGACAGTGAATGGTGCATCATGGTACCTGACCTGCTGGTTCCACAGCACCATCACCATGAGGGCAATGTTCAGACAAACAGGTTGTCTGGTTTGTTTTCCAGATCAGATTTAGTTTCAGGTGGTTTTGCAACGACAAAGCGCATCATAAACTCTTTAAAACAGAATAAGCAACAGCACCTTGTTGCTAAGAGTTGTTGGACAGAAAACTGTGCCGTTACTATGGCAACCAATGTGATAATGACAGGAAATGATAACACCACCTTCACACATAAATCCGATCTGGTCACTTTTAAAATATGATCTGGACAGTCAAGCTTCAAAGATAGTCGATAGTGTGCAAGAACTTTTGTGGTCAGAGGTCAGAGGTCAGCGTACCTGGCAGGTGAGGGAGTTGACCTCTCTCTCAGCCTTGTGCAGCCGTCCGGTCAGCTGGCTGTTCTGCTCGTGGCTCAGATGAAGCTCGCTCTCCAGTCGCTCCAGCTGGAGACGCAATGACTTCCGCTCCGCCTGGTGTACCGATCAGATGAATCACCCACCGATCAGATGAATCAATCACCGATCAGATGAATCAATCACCGATCAGATGAATCACCCACCGATCAGATGAATCAATCACCGATCAGATGAATCACCCACCGATCAGATGAATCAATCACCGATCAGATGAATCACCCACCGATCAGATGAATCAATCACCGATCAGATGAATCACCCACCGATCAGATGAATCAATCACCGATCAGATGAATCACCCACCGATCAGATGAATCACCCACCGATCAGATAAATCAATCACCGATCAGATGAATCAATCACCAAAAGAACTAACATTTACTATGAAGAAACATACAGCTCAGCTTGTTCTAGTCCTATTTACTCTACAATAATATAAAAGATGAAACTTTAATGTAAGTTCCTGATCATTTCAACACATATGACTACTGGGGGTGATCTGGAAATGAATCAA